>NHNX01000021.1:218433-366681 GCA_002786045.1 Zasmidium angulare
GAGGAGGTGGGGGGAGTTGGAGTGCAATGAGGAGAGTGGGGAGGTTGGGTGGAGCGGGTGGAAGGGTGGGTGATCATGAAGTGCAATACGTGGTTCACTGCAAAACATCTTTCCTCCATACTTGGAAGCGCCTTCATCTCACATGCGCTCTGATGGGAAATCAACCATCTCTTCCTGATCATCAATGTTATCGCCATGACTGCCAGCAGCATAGTCGTCTTTGCCCGCAAACACAGCGAATGCGCCGTTGGTGGCCTAATCGGACTCAAAAATCTCAGATTGGACAATACAACCGCGACTCAACAGCGTCTAGGACGCCAGAGAACTTTCAGGCCCCTCATTCAATTATGATCGCCCAAGCTCGACCTTCCACTCCTACAGTCGTCCGCCGCAGGCTCACCCTCGAGGGGTATCGCAAGTACGTCTGCGTCATACTTTGAGGAAGCTCAAAGGGGTTTTCTACATGTAGGGAAAGCGCTCCCTGTCCAAGCACCACCATCTGCTTTGCTTGTGACAGCCTGACACGTTCTAGCCACGATTCGTGAAGATCCATAGCCATTGACAGGTCGCTCGCAACATCGTCATGGCTACATGTATGAGTAATGAGGAAGGCGCCGTGCTGTGGGTTCGTGGACCAATCCATTCCACGTTGACATCCGAAAACGACGAGACAGTGACTATATGGCGCGTCCCCTTCGATGTCGTCGCTGCCGAACGCTAAGTCAACCGCCCTGACCTGGAGTTTCGCGCCGAAGGCTTCCAGATACGTGATGCGCTCCTGCCACGCATGATCAGGGTGTAAGTTGACCTCCCGAAGGGGGTTAAAGACTGTTAATGGCTGCGATATTGACTTTGCAATACAAAGTTTTATAGGTATTTGGTTTGTAATGGTATTTGTCGCCTGCGCAGATACGCGAGAATAGCCGTCGTCGACAACCAATAATTCCGTTTTCGGCGCGAGGTGTGGCCACTCCTCAAGGGATCCGTCGATCCGATACGCGGCTGGGTTGTAGAATTGATTTGCAGCTGCATGTATGGAGACTACCTTGACGTCACTCTCGACGTCGACCTCGTGGCTGGTGCGGAGTGCCAGAGCAATGTAAGTATGGGGGTTTTTGAGATCTACGCAGTCAAGTATGCCAAGCTCGAGTCCATGGCTAGTATACCAGGACATTGTGTCTCTGACTGGCTCTGATGATCCGAGTCGTAAAGCAATCCTAAGTCCACGCTTGGTCAATTCGTACCCGGGGCGAGGAACGTTCTTGACTTGAGCAACATCCCACGCCGTGCTGAAAGCGGCTGGAGATGAAGCAAGAAGCCCTGTCCCAACTCGATGTCCCTTCCAGGCGAAAATTGAATGATCATCAGACGACCTGGCAATCTCTTGTTGCAATCTGGCGAAGGCTTTGGAGCCTTCACCATAGACAAGGGGCATGTTCACGTCGAAGATGCCAAGGAGACAATAGGCCTCATCTTCAAGTCGAGTGGTGTGTCTTCGAGATGCCCATGCCATCCTCATGGCTACACTGAAGTCCTCGACAGCCTGGTCTTTCGACAAGATCCCGTGGGGAAGTTTAGTGGCGAGGTGGATGTGATGGGATAGATCCTGTATGTTGCCTAGGAATTGCCAGTCACGATCGAAGAACGCAACTTTTGATGGCGCGATGAGCTCTTGCAAGGTCCATCCTCGTGTAAACCATCGGCTGTGCTGGAATGACGAGTGCCAGTGGTGCTCTGAAGTCGTCGAGCTCCTCTGAACATCCGACAGATAGGCATAGCAGACTTGTGAGTCTCGGTACCATCTATACATGGAGTTAATGGCCTCGGACAACTCGGCACTGCTGGTCTTGTCGATGCAGCAGGTATCGATCCAGATGTATTCGAATCCGTCTTCACTCGCTTGTTTGCAAGCTCCACGTACTTTCTGCCAATTCAAAGCTGGGTCGAGTATGTACTTCGCACGCTTGATGATGTGCTTGTACAGAACCTCATCATCTGACCAAGTGTGAGAGAGGATCGCATAGGGAGGCGTCGTCCGACGGTTAGGGAATGCCTTCAGTTCAAGCGTCTTTGCGCGGATGAGATGCATAGCATGCAATGCGTCTTGATACGTTTATTGTGGTGGTGTCCAGCTTGTTCGACGAAAAGCAACGCAGTGGTAAAGCAGAGAGCTATGGTGGTGGTCTACGACTTGTGGGGGCCGCCCGCCCCGGAGCTTCACGATTGTGGCGCAGTTTGCACTTCTGCCTGCATTTGCTGTCGATATCTGTTGAGCAGTTGGTCGAATGGTGCGCTCCTCCCGGCAACTGCGCGCTTAGAGCTGAAGCCGTGGCGTCTGCAGGCCAGGTCGCGACGACAGGGATTGCCCGATGGGAGCAAGACGCTGCATTGTGTCTCGATGTTGATGGCCGGAGGCATGCCTATGCTGGCTTTGCGGGATAACAGTATCGACAGCCCTTCACAAGATCAAATAGAACAAGCGATCGTGGGCTGTAGTTGAGAGGTTGATGTAAGGAAGAGGAAGAATCAAAGTCCATCGCGCCTCACAGCAGCTGACGTTGAAGCCTGGCCCCACATGTCGACCTCACCTCTTCCTACCTCTGTACCTCTTTAACAACAAACACCACCGCCACAATGGGACCTGGAGACGTCCTCCCCGCGAACAACCACCCCGGTGTCCTCCACTACATCCCAAACAATATCGCCGCCTTCGAACCGAGCAAACCTCTCGTCCGCTCCCTCGACATCAACACGCTAGTATGGGTCGGTGGTATGGGTGACACCCTCGGCTCAGTAGCCTACCCATACACCCTCGCACAATCACTTGGCCCAAAATGGAGCCTAGTGACATGCTCTCTTCGCTCAGCAGGTCTGAGCTGGGGAGTGAGGAGCATCGCAACCGACGCACAAGACATGGCGAGCATCATCTCGTATCTGAAAGAGCGGAGACCAGGAGGCAAGATTGTGATCATGGGACACAGTACTGGCTGCCAAGATTGCATGGAGTACATTGTTGGCAAAGGAGCGGATAAGAGACCACCTGTGGAAGGTATCATTCTACAAGCCCCCGTCTCGGATCGAGAGGCATTGGAGAATGCGCTGCCAGAGGCCTTCAAACATGAAGCTGATCAGCTGGCACTGAAGATGTGCCGTGAAGGTCATGACAAGGATTCAATGCCGAACAGACTCACTTCACCAGTGTTCGGCCGGCTTGCCATATCAGCGAGACGCTGGGTCGATGTTTCGTCTCCTGGTCCAGACCACTCTGGAGCAGACGACTACTTCTCGAGCGACTTACCTCTGGAGAGACTAAAAGCCACGTTTGGCCAGCTTCCACCAAGTTCTCCGCTCCTGATCCTTTACAGTGGGAATGATGAAAGTGCGCCGCAAGTCGACGCCAACAAAGTTGTTGAGCAGTGGACCAGCGTTGTCAAAGAGAGCGGCGGCAACGTCGACGACAAGAATGGTGGCATTGTCGTTGGTGCGAGTCATGGTTTGAACAACAATCCAGATGCGGTCGTTCAAGACCTGGTCTCCAGAGTTGTGAACTTCATCGAGCGTGTCGATGGCGGCTTTGGCGCAAGCAGCTCTAGAATCTGAGCTCGCATGCTGGTCGGCAACAGCGAATAACGCGAACAGTATCAACTTGGAAGGAACTTGCGACATGCGTACGGAAGCTACTCAAAGAGCTTTACGCTAGTCTCAACAGATAAGTAGCATGTGAAACCTGAAGTCATTCAGCACTCAAAGGGTGCACGGGAGTCACTGCTTGAAAGAGGTCGGATGAGCTGGATCGCTTGTCACAACCTCCAGTCTTTTCACCTCGTTGGTTCGACATTTCATCGCCACGCGGCTTCGAAACATCCACTCGTGGCAACTGTCTGCCGGGGGCATGGTATTGAAGTCTTTCAGCAGCGACGTCATAATGCACGGTCGAACGTGAGGAGCTTGCCTCAACAGACTTGCATTCCAATGTCAAACCAGGGATGTAGTGGTCACTGGAGTCCATGGAACGAGTTCAAGGCAATAGTGAAGCTTACTCATTGACCGACCTGTCCTCGATGTTAGATACCCAACGCATCTCACGAAGAATGTTGACCACAGCAACATTATCCATTACGAATTTCTGGCAAGACTCTGTCCAATACACCTCATATCCACTCTCGATCGTTGATCCGGTGCTCCTCCAACCAGTCGTGTATCCTGTCCCAAGGCTTACATACATGCTGTACATTCCAGCCATCACTACCACCGACATCGTTTCCAAAGGTCGTCTGCACACCTTCTAGCGCCGTATCGCCATGGCACATGATTGCCTGTCTGAGGTAATCGAAACAGTGGCCCAGATGCTCGACTGGATCTTCGCCTTCGCGCGTTAGGCCCTCGTCATCATCTTTTCCTGCCATCTGCATAGCGAAAGAGCCATGGTTCAACGCCAGGTCATTAAAGCCATGCATGATCATGAACAAGCAGTGGAGCTGGTGCGTCACAGAGGTCGTATAAGTTGGCGTCTTGTATTCCATCAATGGCGGGGGCATATTTGGTCGGTCGGCGTGGTCGGGCACCTCGATGAATCCAAGACCTTTGGGGACGAGCTGCAGCCAATGCTGTTTGATGTCGTCGATGAATGTGGGCGACGTCAAGTTTCCTACAAACCGGCCGTCCGGCTGGAATTCAACGATTTGCTGGGGAAGCTCAGGCCAGACGTTGTGAATGTCTCCAGCGAGTTCGTGGGTTGGACGTCGACGCCAGTCGTGTGTCTTGTCGAGAAGCAGGAACAGTATCACGCCGAGTGACACAGCATTTGTGGTCCACCAGAGCGCCGAGAATCCACACCAGGCCTGCCGCCGGGACGACCTACGGTCCAGCGAGACATCGTCGTCGTTGTATAGTAACTTCTCAGCTTCGCCTGTTTCCATGGGCGGATGATGGTCGTCTTCACGCCGTCTAGCCAGACTCAACATTGTGAAGTGACGGACCCTTGAGACAACCAGTTCGCGTGAGGGTTACGCACAAAGACTCTTCTTGGAACCGAGCGGTATTGGACTTGAACGGTGTCTCGGTATAAGCCTTCCGGGCATATCGTCAGCGGCTTGCCGTCATTGCCCAGAAGTACTTCGCAGAGCTACATACCGTTCAGTTAAGCTCTGCCTGATTTGTGAGCGGCATTCCGTCTGCTTGCCAATGACGCCAGCTGCAAGCTTACCGCTGAGATGCTCAGGGCCCCTTACCAACGAAATGTATTCGGATGCGAACCTCTCTTCAAAAAACCTCGCCAGGGCTCGCGGTTACGTCGCTCCGGAGGCTAGACTAGCGAACATGGACGAGGACTTTCGTCAGCTCAACCAGCCAGCTCAAACCCAAACCTTCTTCCAACGCACTCGGCAGAGAACATGCAGACTTCGTTGGAAAGCTTATATCATTGCCAAGAACGATGCCGTCAGTCGACCTAGCGGAATGACGTTGGAGTCACTCCTGCTGTATCAGTACAGAACGAGGTTTCTAGCAGTTCAAATCAAGCACGCATGACAGCTGTTTGATGAAGGGCCGATTCGAGTCAGCGTCTGAAGACTACGCTGGGCATTCCCGAACAGGTCACTGCAGATACATTACTGCTTTTGCCGCATTGCCGGTGATGTGGAAGCCACACGGCATGTATTTGACCAGCATGACGGCGATGGCGCAAGCCAGTGAGCCGCTAAGGCTGCACGAGGCTTGCTTGGCTGTAAGCTTAGCAAGCTTAAAGAACGCTTTTTTCCGACCTCAGCTGGAGTCGGGCGCCAACTCCAGCGGGGAACATGCACGTGGGACGGAATAGTTAGGGCCATGATGGGTGATGCCGAATCAAGGTCGCCGTCAGACGGCACAGCTACTCTTTCGACGTCCTCGGCTGCTGGTGATTGGAGCGAATGCTCCGCGATGCTGCACGCCACATGAACCTGGTGGCGATCGCGCTGGTTGCAGCTTCACCTGAACCCTGACCACGGGCTCTGCAGACATGCCGTTGGGCCCCTCGGTACTGCCACTCTCGTCTGAGTGCGGTCACCTTACCCCAGTGATGATCCCCCAGTGTTGATCCCCTCCTTTGGCACGTTTACCACGAGGTCATCCTGGCAACGTCGATCCGGGCCTCAGCAAACGTGGTCGTGTTGATCGGTGCGGACTTCACGACACATTCGGAGGGTTTACAAGCCTGATTCACTGACGTCCACTCACTTCGATGTCAGGCTCGAGCGCAAAACTCTCCTCGACGACCTGCTCAAATCTGTACCTGAACGACTCTCTGCCCAGCTGCCCAGGCAGAACGCCCTCCCTCGACGCCATCATGCACTGGATATGCAGGATCCGGGAGTCTGAAGCCACGGCGTCATGTAGGGCCTCCACGGTATAGCTTGCAGAGCTGTGTAGCTTCAGCCTTCCGTCCCGTCTAAGCACGACGTGGACGCTAGGTGCCATTGTGCCGGTGCACCCTCAGTTCTTCGGCAAATAGACTTCCACCACGCGCTAATGTTGTTGATCCCTGCCTCTCAGGCTCTATCCGATGGCAACGACTTCTTCAGTTCCGTCCATCGTGCATGCGAAATCTTCCGTGAGGAGTATCGTGGCTCAACAATGAGGGCAGCGACTCACTGAATGACGTGGCGTGGTCAGCTCAGCAGGGCCGACGGCGACGGCGACGGCATCGGCAACGTCAGTATGGCCATACCAGGCTTTGTCCGACGAAGATATAAACCTTGGACTTGACGGTCCCAAAGACAATTCATCCAGCCAGACCAACAAGCAACAGCAGCAACAGCCAACAAAGCGCCAGCGCCTACCAAGTGCAACCCCCTTTCATCACTACCGTCAACCTCCTTCATCAATACCTCTCCATACCCCTGAAAATAACACTACCGACGAAATGCACTTCTCCACCGCTACCATCGTGGCCGCTCTGGCTGCCAATATATTGGCTATTCCAGTCCCCCAGATCGGAGGTACGACTTAGAAGTCGAGAGACTTGATGCATGGACTGTGCTAAGACATCTCTCTAGGAGAGGCTCAGGCTTGCCAGGGCTTAGTCAACGGTGTCACAAACGGAGTCGGTCAAGGGACTGCGGCCGCCCTCAACAACGTCGCCGGGAATGTCGGCACTGTCAAGTCTGTCGCGAGACTCCTCCGTCGCCAGGGCTCTGGCCTTGCCGCAGGTAAGTTATGCCCGTGAGACTCAGCGCGAAGCAAGGATGTCGCTGACGACAGCCTGATTACAGCTTGCTACGATGTCGTCAACAACGTAGACCAGGGCACTGGCTACGCCGCCCAGAACATCCAGGCCGGCGCCGTTGGCGACACTGGCGATGAGTGCACCGGCGACTGCGCTGTTGGAAACGCCCGTCGTCAGCTCGCGGACATCTCCAACGGTGTCCAAGGGATCGCCAATGCCGCCGGCGCAGGACAGGCGACATCGCCCGTGACTGGTGCTATCACAAGTACCGGCAATGGCATCGATTCCGCTGAGAACGAAGTCGGCGCTGAACTCGGCACTGCTGAAGCAGATATTCCTGCTGATACCGGTGCTGAAATTGGCAATGCCATCGGCTCAGGTCTCTCCAGTGCGAACGCTCGCCGCCAGCTCAACAAGATCGCCGAAGGCACGCAAGACGTTGGCAATGCTCTTGGCGTTGGCGACGAGGTCGCTCCAGTCGTCGCCGCAGAAGACAACATTGACGGCGTTGGTACCGGTGGTGTCGGCAGCGCTGGGAATCAGGTTGGCGGTGCCATCCAGGGCGCACTCGTGGGAGCTGGATCTGCTGTCCCATGAGCTGTTGGCGACAGAAAGTCGGAATCTTGAGCTTGAACTTTGGTAGCGGGTGGAAGTAAGGTGTTGGCTGCTTTTGTTCGGACTGCTGGTTTGTTGGTGTTATGCAGCAGCTTCTTGCATTTCTGGGACGCAGGTCATGATGGGTTGTAATATCAAAAGTGTGGTCTTACGCTGGGGCTGTTAGCTAGTGCTGCATGTTTGGATCGAGCGAGGTGTTTGAGTAGCATGGTAGCATGTTTGTACTTGTGTTCTGAACCATTTCCTCAAGCCTTGTGTTGTCCTGAATTGTGTTTGGTCAGTGGAAATCAGCCTCCCTACGGTCTTGACACATACTTTTGACCCATGAAGTGTCGATGTAATGTATATGTAGAAGTTGCAAATGATCTAGGTCCCTCGGCTGCAAGGGGGAGGGGCTCCGATATAGCGGTGGCGGCGATGAGGGGCGGCCGAAACTTTGACTTCAGCTCGTGGGGCTGGAGACGGTAGACCAGCTGAATCCAGTCTCTACCTCCTCTGTTGGAGGAGAACATCTATCTAGACTTTTGGGACATCCTTCAAGCCAGATCGAGATGTATCGCTCCTCACTCGACTACCTGTGGCCCACATATTCGCAGCGAGATCTTGTCATTCCAGCAACGCAAGCAGACAGGAGAGTCAACCCACCCATGTCGCTAAACGCCTACACTCGGGCCGTCAGTGATGTCGAGAGAGCCGCCACAGAGATGTCCAAGGCATTCAACGCCCGTGACAGCGATCTCTTCGCCAGTTTCCTGGCACCTTCCTTTGGCCACTATTGGCAGGATCGGCCCAAAGAACCGCTCTCCAGGCGAGAATACCTCGACCACACCCAATGGCTCTGGAAAGTCTACCCGTTCTACAAGGTAGAGATTCTGGACCAGATGGTTGTGACTCCAGACGTACCGGATCGTGAAGGTGGTTGCGGCACTATCAAAGTCTTCCAGAACAGCAGGCACTCAGGCAACGCGACGCTCGGAGAAGGCATCGCGAGAGATGGCTTCCGCGTCTTGTTCTTTGCTCAAGAGAATGGGAATTGGCTGTGTCAAACGTCGCACGGAGAGATAGGGTGTCGTTATTTCGACCTGCAGCCTGATGTACGCCAAGGTCCGCAACATGGCGCATATGTTGAAGCAATCGAAGCCATCAAGACGGCGGCGAAGGACATGTCGCATGCATTCAATACCCGGGACTGGGATCTCTATGCGTCGTTCCTGCTACCGTCTTTTATCCGTCATGAACCGCACGGTCAGGTTCCTAAGGATCTGTTTATCAGCCAGACACAAGACTTCTGCGCTGCCAGTCCGGATTGCAGAATGGACGTGTTGGATCAGATGGTTATGATACCGGACTCCACGACACCGTTGAACGGCATATGGAGCGTCTTCCAGAATTGCAGGCAAATCGGGAATGTGCGGCGTGGAGATGTCGTTAGGGATTGTTGCTATGTATTGAGGTTCGTGACTGTAGACGGCAGGTGGCTT
This sequence comes from Zasmidium angulare, assembly GCA_002786045.1. Taxonomy (NCBI): domain Eukaryota; kingdom Fungi; phylum Ascomycota; class Dothideomycetes; order Mycosphaerellales; family Mycosphaerellaceae; genus Zasmidium; species Zasmidium angulare. The sequence continues at coordinate 227,734 of NHNX01000021.1, forward strand.
TGCCATAGTTCGCAGTGGGCGAATGGATGCCATTATTTCGATGTGGCTAGTTGACGAGCAGACTGCTGTTGTGGTTGCAACATATCCAGCGGTTTTGAGTTCGGATTCGGCAGCGTCACTTCTTCCTAATCAGCGCAGACGACAGAACACGACCCTAGAGGCCACGGGCCCTGGAAGGAGAGATGGAGGCCTGCGTTGAAAGCACCAGAATCTGCAAGATGAAAGCAAGGCAAGCAAACAAGATGCGGAAGCCCGCTGCACCATGCCCAAACCCGTACGAACACCAAGTCTAATACCGTCCTAGAATGTTCACGCTCCCGTCCAATGTAGTTCAATGGTAGAATCCTCAAGCCACGTCAGAGACCATGATTCCTGGGCCCTTCGGGGTGAGTTCTTTCGGAGGCTCTCTACGGTAAGCGCCGGAGGGGATGCGGGTTCGACTCTCGCCATTGGAAAACTTGTCTCTTTTTGCTGCCAGATTGCATCCCCCGCTCGCCATGTTAGCTGTGCAGAACGAGAGAGCGATACGTGAAGAGTTTGGTTCCCAGATCAGTTCATTGCAAGATTTTTGACCGTTTCGTTGATATATTGTCTTTCTGCTCTTCTCTATCGGTCATCGGTTCTGCTGGTTGTCACGAACCAGACTGAGTTCTCTGTCATTTAGCTTAAGGGTGTCAGAAGTCCTTCATGCGCAATCCGAGCCTCTGTCCAGAGGGATCAATGTGATTCGACGGTAGACTCCTCCAGCCGGTTCCAGGCTTTCTGGCGCATTTCATTCACAGAGAGGCTGATTGTGTCGTCCTGGGGGATGTTGTTTCGAGTTCAAGAGTTGAGAGTTGGCGATTGATCTTTTGATCTTGGTGAACATAATGAGGCAGGTGATGCAATGACTGCGGAAGGTGCCCGATGAGCAACTTGAGCAAGAGCGGACGCCACTGACATAACGACCACCTGCTCGCTCTTCGTCACATGTGCATGCCCCGTGGCCAAAGAGACGGTCACTGCACTTGCTGTTTCGCCGCAAGACCGATCATAGCCGCAACTTCACTTCGTGCCCCTGAACTCTCGGCGACGAAGGGAAGCAACAACCCCAATGCAACTTATCTTTTATTCTCCGACCACACAAGAACGTACACTTCCAAGACGACTCTCGATGCGGTCCTCGAACAGCATTTCCATCCTGAAGATGGTCGCGCACTCTCGACGTCGCTCCTTCCTCTTTCGCCGGCCAGCCCTTTGTGGTTGTCCCCCCAACATTGAAGCCCGCACAAACATACAAAAACATCGCAACGCCATGTCGCATCCCAACCCCCAGATATCCCACATACTCGCATTCTCGAAGCACATTCTACGGCAGTCTTATGATGCTCTAGAACTTGCGGCGGAAAGGTACGCCGTCCTCCCGACTACATTCGAGGATCCAGCTGACAAGACATCAGCGAAAGTGAAAAGCAAGAAAGAAAGTGAGTACGCAACAGAAGGCGTGAATAATCCTCGCGGCAGCCGCTCGACCCAGAGCCGCGACAGCCCGTCTGGAGGGGATCAGGACGTCGCGCGACCATTCACCAGCCCGCGAGAGTGCGTGATTGCGGTCAGCGGCGGGTCCTTTTTAAAGACGTCCAGGCCCCGCTACTTTCCATCCAGACATTCTGACCACCGCAGACAAGCATACATCCTCGACATCCACCCAAGCTGCCATGGCTCGCAATCAACCAACCGGCATGGCTGCTTTCCTCAAGCAGCAGCGGGCCCGTGCGAAACTCCCCATAGCCGACAACACTGGCTGGAAGGCCATCGAAGAGCGCAACAGAGCGCACATGAGGGCTGCTCGACTTGCATTCATGCCAGCCGATGTGGAGCCGGCTCGTTCAACGCATACGAAGACTGGCAAGAAGAAGGCAGTGCGTGCTCGTGGCAAGAGAAAGAACGGTGGTAAGGCGGCCTCCAAGAAGGCTCTAACAGCTGATCCAGACAAGGATGATGTGGGCGGTGCGGGCAAGGCCAAAGGTGTCGATGTCGTTCCGGTAAGTGGATTCGTCGAGGCGGCGAAGCCGGTGGACAAGAAGACGTTGGAGATGGAAGCAAGACTGCGCGAGTACGACGAGCGTGCTGACTCCATGTCTCCCACGTTCGGTCGCGAGCACGAGAATCAAGAGGAGCAGATCGAAGTTGCGGACCAGGTCATCGAGATGGACGACGAGGCGAGGGAGGAGAGTGAGGAAGATGAAGAAGATGATGACGACGAGGATATGCCGGTTCGGCGCCGTATTACTCGAGGTATGAAGTCTGTCGAGATCACGGCGGCGCCCGCGAGCACTCACCAGCCGGCCCAGGGTCGTGTCACCCGCGGCATGGCTGTCAAGGAGGACGAGCAAGTGCAGCAGGCCATAGCAGCCAGTTTCGACGACTGGATGTACGGTGACCGGTACGAAGACCGGAACAGCTCCTACGACGACACCATGGTGGTGGACCAAGTTGTCGACACGGACAATGCCGTGGTGGAGGACCAAGATACCGAGACCAACGACGCAATGTTGGAGGGTCAAGACGCCGAGACCAACGGCGCCATGTTGGAGGATGAAGATGTTGAGAGTGACGACGCCGTTGTCGACACCTGGCCACCATACAAGGCCGATGAGAGCAGTTCAAGTGGCCCATCCCGTTTCCTCGGCCTCGCTCGCGTCCCACTCGACTTCGTCAACGACTTCAAGGCCATCTTCGAAGAGCAATTCCCGACAGGCAGAGACAGCAGATGCCAGCTCAGCAACGAGACGGTCAAGGATTCCAACCCTAAGATGGAAGACATCGGTCTAGAAATCTGGGGCACCGTGAAGGACGCTGAGCAGGCCATGTTGGCTATCAAGGGAGTCGTCATTGCAGGCAAGTACCTGCAGGTGATGTTTGCGAACGATTGAACGTCTTCTAGAAGGAGACCAAGCCACTGTGCGTGCGAATCACCTTGATCAGTGCGACTGCTGGTATGCCCACTAAAGTTGGGCTTGAGAGGAGGTGCAATGCAGGCGTGAGGTATTGATTGCTTTTGAGATACCCTTGCGGCGATAGCATGTGTCAAGCATTAGATGCTACTGTATGAATGAATCAATTTGTTCATGAGACTTGCATGTCTTTTCTCACCCGACGTCTTTGACTCCAGTTGTGTGAAACAGTAAGCTTACCAGTACTGTCTCTCGCGTATTCCAACACTCACTTCAACTCAATCTCCATGCCGCAGTAACGAGTCTTGCTCGAAACCATTCGATCGCATTAACAAGCACTCCAGAGCTAGATCCCCATCCAGCAAATCCATGTCATACAGCCCGAGGTGACAATCGAAGACAACAAATAACGATAGGCAAAACGATGCTTTCCTCGAGCCGAATGCAAAACAAATCCCAAAGACAGCCGCGAACGCGCTTCAACGCAGCTCTTCAAGCGACTGGTATTTGCAGCACAGACTCGCTTGTAAGGCAAAACGCAGGTGACTCTCTCCGCCACGGCAAACGGCGGGGAAGCCTAACAGCGCCTTGGCGATCACTCTCGTACGGCAATTTGACCGAAGAAGTCCACGGCGGATCAGGACCAGCGGTTGATTATTTGCGTTCTTGATATGTGTGTGTGTGTTTTGGAGGAAGGAGGAGAGTTGTGAGAGTTGGAAGTGATGTTGCCTCGGGGCCGATGCGGGGGCGCGAAGGTTCCGCTTCGCTTCGGGAGATCTGTGCGCTTGCCGCGTTTCTTGGCGGGGGAAGACTCTTTCCTGCTTTGCTGGTGGGTTCTCTTCTTTCTTTGCAACAACATCACTTTGAAAATATGTCCGGCAATTGGGACATCTACCACATCACGATGATGACCAGATACAGACATGTCTGCAAGGGCGCCGCATACATATAGGCGTTGACATTGACAGTAGGTACTGACAAACTCGATTCTGTAGTGAACACCACGATTTGCCTGCTTCCTGGCTCTACATAGCCTCCAAGCTTACTTCATCAATCAGTGGAAGATCAAACAACACGGGTGTAAGCAGCACCTCGTCTTCTCCACCCTTCTGCGAACTGTCTCCGTGGAGCAGGAGGACTATTTAATGGACGGACATACCAAATCCTCTCTCATCTCATCTTGGCCATCAGACTTGTTTCTCTCAGATGTCGTACGTAGCCTCCACCGGTGCGTGGTCCTCCAGGATCTTCCTCCACTGCAGATTGCTCCAAGCGTTGGGATAAGTGACCGCTTCGACATACTGCTTCATTGCAAGCACGCATTGCTCGGCCCATTTCTGTCGACTGATGCGACCAACTCCTGTACCCAGCGGCGTCATCAAGATTGTCTTGATCTCTCTCTCCTCGCTGTAGGAGCCCATAGCACGAGCACGCACTGCACGATTGTGCTCATCGATGGCACACAGCAGACTCCAGACGCAATCGAATACAACCTCCCGGTCCCAACGCACATCATCGGGTATCCTCATGGTCGGGCAGATGAGAAGATACTCTGTTGCCCAGGGGTTTAGATGGTAAACATGGCCTTTGGAGTCTGTGCCGCTTGTCCTCCCATCATGGTCCAACTTCACCAGAGTACAAGTCCCTGGCGGCGCAAAGCCTCTCCATTTCTCGTACACAACCTTCTGAGCTTTGCGCGTGAGCCAGTCGTAGTCATCCTTGGGCCCGTAAGCTCGAGCGAGGGCGTCGTCAAAGGCACCATCGAAGCGCGCGTAGGAGTTTGCAGGGGAGACTACTGCATCGATCCGGACGTTCTCCGGGAGGTATTTGAGGCTGCAGTTGAAGACGGTGACCTTGCTGTGCTTGTGGAGCTCGGGAAAGTGCTTGGCTTCTGCTTCAGCGAATGCATCGGAGAACTTCTCCTCCATGCATAGCAGATGGATGTCGGGAAGGATCTTGTCGCCTAACGCTGCTTGAGACATCTTCGATTGCGTTGAAAGGTATTCTTACACGTGCTTGTTCTTGATTACAATGCACATCAGCAGGACAAGCAGCTCGCAAGCTTTACCACAAAAGTGGCCTTTCAGCTCTATCACAGCCAGGTTGTCCAACCGTGGCACTTCTTTCGCTTCTGCCTAGCACCGGTATCGCGAGGGAAAGCGAGATACGCTGGAAATCCTCCGTAGACTATTGACCCGGGCTGTGTTGATGCAACAGGCCTACAGAAACCACCAGGACATTACCTAGTGTGTGTGGGTGGGCAGTGCAACGAACGACCTCAAAGACTGACTCCTGGTGTATCCTTCCACCGAAGTGTTGCACAATTTGATTGATTGTCTCATGAAATCCTTCGAAAAGGAGTGCCAAGCTGCCGGGCCCGAGCCGGCCGGTTCTCCGAAAGTCTATCTTGCAGAGCTCCACGCGTCAACAACTCGGAACGACCTCACGTCCTCCTTCGCCGTAGTCCTTACATCCGGCTGACTATCAAACTTGTCATGCTACATCTAGGAGGTACGCGTAGCAGCCAGACTTATAACATATTCTGCTGCGAAAGTCGTTTTCTTGGACAACATCGAACGCCACGGAACTTTTGCGTGGCAGTCGTCCTCGAAAGCTCGGTCTTGGTGCCCATCTCGAAGGATGCGCTTCTTGCTGCGCCTCGCATGGCTCGAAACCGCTGCCGGAATGTGGAGTTCACCATTGAACCACAACGACTCAAAGGGACGATCGCGTGACTAAAGCAGTACCGCTTCACGAAATGGATCGAAATCCTTCAGGGATCGCCACAATGCATGGCGAATCAATGCCGGCGATACTTTGCCGGCTTTGCACTTTTCTCGTGTTCCCCCCAGCTATTGAGGCAGTAAGGTTTCATGCAGTACTCAGGCACCACTTCACAGCCCCCCAGATCCTTTCATCATATATCGAAGCGACAATGATTTTGACTGTGGTTTGTTTGCGTGATTCCACCAGACGGATCTGCTTTCGTTACAATGACCGTTTCTGAGCTGGTGAGCCAGACTTGGACTCTTACCAAGAAAGATCTTTTACTTGTTGCACGTCGACGATGGTTCAGCACATTCATTCGAGCTGTCGCTTTCCCCATCGTTCTCACGGTCATCCTTGCCTCGGTCAAGAGTTGGATACACAATAACGGTGGTTATGGCATCGGTACGCCCTCGCCCATTCGCTCGCTGCCTGAAGCATTCAACGCTGTCGGAGACCAAAGGCCGAATTTTGTCATCGTGGACAGAGGTCTTCAGGGAGCAGATGTTCGATTTGTGATTGATCAACTCTCTGAGTTGGCTCGAAATGGAAAGAGGAATGTTCAGACCGTGAAGAGCTCTGATGACTTGACCACTGCTTGTCCAAGCTCTAGCAAAGGCGTATGCTCGAAATATCACTCCTCTTGACGGAAGTTAACCTCATGGCAACAGGTTACGAAATGTTTTGGCGCCGTCGACTTCTGGTCTTCTCCCGACTCAGCTCCAGGAACGCTGTGGAACTATACAATTTGGCAAGACTCCGTCATCAAGGGCGCCGACGTACGCAGCGATTTGAATGCCGTCCAGCTCTACATGCTACCCCTCCAGCGACAGGTCGACGTCTTGATATCGCAAAGAAACAACGGCACCCAACTATCTGGCACCGTCCTTCAATACCCATTCACATCGCAGACGCAGGCGCAGGTGGACTTTAAAGACAGCAAGTTCTTCGGCCTGCTCGTCACTCAAGCCATCGCTTTCGTATTATTTCTGGCTCTTGTTGGGATCGCATACCATCTGACAGGACACGTTGTTCGTCAGCGCGAAGAGGGAATGCTACAACTCATTGACGCTCAGATGCCGAACAAGTCTCGTTGGGAATCTCTCGTTGCTCGTATGTTTGCCACGCATCTAGCGTTCGACATCATATACTTGCCTGCGTGGATCGTGTGCGGCGCAGTCGTTGGTACCCTAATCTTTCCGCACTCTAATGCTGGGTGGTTCGTCTTGTTGGTGAGGTGTATCCCATCCTTCTTTATGCAGCGGCTCTGTGCTAACACTACACTATTTTAGTACTTCATGGCTGGCTTAGCAATGACCAGGTGAGCACGACAATGCTACATCCATGGGATAGACATACTGACACATGCTTCTAGCTTCTCAATACTTGCAAGCTCTCTCTTCCGTCACCAGCAGCTTTCAGCAATTAGCGCGACAGTCGCCGCCATAGCCTTTGCTATCGTGGCACAATTCTCGCAGTCGGGGCAGAAGTCTACGAATACCGCTGCAGTAGGTGAACATCTGCGTGTTGATCAGGACACAGATCTAACGTGCGCGCAGGCTACTGCGACTGGTCTTCTCTTCCCGCCTTGCAGTTTCGTCTACTACCTTGTATCAGCTGCGGTCTCAGAGATCTTCAGTCAGCCGTTCCGTCCAGATCAGACAGTACCTGCGCTGTTGGGTACCGTCTTGGATATCAGGACGTGGGATCTCTCGCCCACTTACTTCCTCGGCTTTTTCACGTTCCAAATCGTTCTTTACCCGATTCTCGCCATCGTCATTGAACGCTTCCTTTGGGGCAGCTCGTTTCGAGGGCGACATCTCCGAAGTGCAGACCAGATGGAAGGCAATGCTCTCCGTATCAAGAACTTCAGCAAGCGGTACAACATGGCGGCGAAGAAGCGCGATCGAACTCTTGCCGTCGATCAGCTATCCCTGGACGTGTACGCTGGCACAATCATGGTACTTCTTGGCAGCAACGGTTCCGGCAAATCAACTACATTAAACTCCATCGCTGGCCTCGAGAGTATCACAGAAGGCACTATTGAGATCGACGGAAGTGGTGGAGTGGGTTTGTGCCCGCAGAAGAACGTTATGTGGCGAGACATGACCGTGGAGGAGCACGTATGGTTCTTCCAACGTCTCAAGAACCCTTCGCTCTCGCGCAAGGAAAGCCACGACGAAGTCGCCCGCCTGATCGATGGTTGTGACCTCAAGCACAAGACATACGCCAGGTCAAAGACGCTATCGGGTGGTCAACAGAGAAAACTCCAGCTTAGCATGATGTTGGCTGGCGGCAGCCGAGTCTGCTGTATCGATGAAGCCTCCTCTGGAATTGACCCTTTGGCACGTCGCAAGATCTGGAACATCTTGCTGCGGGAGAGAGGTCACCGAACTCTTCTTCTGACTACGCACTTTCTGGACGAATCGGAGGTGCTGGCAGACGACATCGCACTCCTATCAAAAGGCAAACTGCGTGCACAAGGCACGGTCGCATATCTCAAGTCGTCTTTGGGCCAAGGATTCAGCGTGATCTTCACGCAATTCGCCGTGGAGAAGCTGCCACCTGGACTCGCCTGTAATGCTCGACAGGTGGACCAAGATGCCGTTTTCAACGTCCCTAACAGTGCGGCTCTCACTCAGCTCATTGGCAGCCTGGATCAACACGGCTTGACGAACTACAAGATCGAAGGACCCAGTATTGAGAAGAGACTCCTACGGCTTGCAGACGAGATGCAACACACGGAGCATGTGAAGCATTCAGCGAAGACCGAAACTGTATCTGAGCCACATGAATCCATGACTCTGCACACTGGTAGAGGGGCTGGCCCTTGGCGCCAGACAGGCGTTCTCTTTCGGAAACGTCTCACCATCTTGAAGCACAACTTCATGCCGTACGTGGCTGCTCTCTTCGTTCCGTTGGTGGTGGCTGGCCTGGTCACCAGGTTCCTGCTCAACGTGTCCGACTTCGGCCTTCAATGTCGGGATCCCAATGACTTGTATGGTGACTACTATGATATACCTGCGAACCTCGCTCCGTACCGCGTCGGGCAAAATTTGATCTTGGGTCCGCGAAGCGAAGTCACCACAGACGACTTGCTTAGCCTACTGCCGAATGGCACGTTCTGCTACCCAGGATCGTCGTACTGCGGCGCAGACGACTCCGACTATATTCAGCAGATCTGGAGCACGGCCAAGTACGCCACATCTGTTGAAGATCTGAAGAACCAAATCAACAGCTCCTTGTTGTCTGACAGCAACCCCTTTTCGTCTGGCAATTACGCACAAGGAGATGGAGGGTTCTTCCTCCCGGCTTCAGAGGCACCCGTCTTTGCTTGGCTTGCCGATGGCTACGGCTCATATCCGGTCTTCGACATGCTTGGAACAGTAGACATGGTGCTGACGAATACCTCCGTGGCCGTGTCGTACCAGAACTTTGCCCAAGGGTATGCGCCCAGGGACTTCTTCCAGAGTCTAGTCGCCGTCTTCACGACGCTGGGGTTCGTCCTCTTCCCCGGCCTGTTCGCGCTCTACCCAACCAGAGAGCGTTTGCAAAAGGTTCGAGCGATGCATTACAGCAATGGTATATCTACTGGACCTCTGTGGACAGCGTATGCCCTCTTCGACTTCTGCTTCCTACTACTCATAGCAGTTCTAGTGACGGTGATATGGGTCGCTAATGGTTACAATTGGTATGGCCTGGGATACATGTTCCTGTGAGTCAAAGTTTTGGTTCCTCCTGCACGCATTGACACTGACTTGACCATCAGCGTCTTCCTGTTCTACGGCATGGCAGCCACAGCATACTCCTACGTGATTTCGCTCTTCGCGCCATCGCAGCTTGCGGCTATCGCAATGACCTGCATCATCCAAGCTGTTATTGCGATGCTGTTCTTTGTTGGGTGAGTTGTGACACTCTCAAACCTTACGCTTCATCTGCTGATCATCGAAAAGGTGCTTCTTGACCGTCGACATGGCAGATCTATCAAAGATCTATAGCCAACTCGATTACATCTACTACACCATCGCTCTCATCTGCCCAGCCGTCAGCTTGCTACGAGCCCTCCTCGTAGTGCTCAACGTCTATGCTCTTGCCTGCAACGGCGCATATCTTGCGTCCTACCCGGGAGCCATGGATCTATACGGCGGCCCGATCCTGTATCTCATCGTCCAATTCTTCGTTCTGGTCTTATTCCTCATCTGGTGGGAATCCGGCCGCAGTTTCGAGGCTTTCGGTATCCGTTTCCGATCTAAGCGTACTGCTACAAAAGACGTCGAGAAGGATAGCGATGCAGGCTCGGACGGAGCTGAGGAATGCGATCGCTTGTCGTCTGCGAACGGTGGTCTGCGTGTCCAGCACATCTCGAAGACCTTTGACCGCAATCAGGCCGTGGACGATGTCAGTTTCGGCATTCTGCCTTCTGAGAAGTTCGCTCTGCTCGGACCAAATGGTGCCGGAAAGTCGACTATGATCTCCCTCATCCGGGGCGACCTTCGTCCGGACTCACCCCATCAATCCGAGATTCACATCACTGGCGACAGCCTCATGCACACGCCAGTCGCAGCCAAGCAGCATCTTGGTGTCTGTCCTCAATTCGACGCTGTGGACTCCATGACACTATCAGAGCATCTCCACTTCTACGCCCGTGCCCGGGGTTTGAAGGGTAAAGAGAAGAACGAGAACATCCAAGAAATCATCACCCGCCTCGGCCTAGACGACCACAAGAACAAGCTCGTCAAGAAGCTCTCCGGCGGCACCAAGAGGAAACTCTCCCTGGGCATCGCCCTTATCGCCAACCCTTCAGTTCTCCTCCTGGATGAGCCGTCAAGCGGCATGGACGCCGCAGCCAAGCGCTCTCTATGGGACACCTTGAAAGCCATTTCCGCAGGCCGCAGTCTCCTCATCACCACGCACAGCATGGAAGAAGCAGATGCGCTCTGCGACCGAGCCGGAATCATGGCTCGACAAATGCTGGCATTGGGAACCATTTCTGGCCTGCACGAACGCTTTGGTGATAAGATCTACGTCCACCTCGTGCACGAAGATGCACCGCGGTCTTCGCAGGAAGTCATGGATGAGCTGTGGCACTGGGTGCAGTCGACCTTCCTCATTGCCGAGACGGAGAAGTCTGTTGGCGGTCAAATGAGATTTGCCGTGCCTATCCAACGGGACACTGCAGCTCCGGCCAACCTCTTGGACGGCAGCAATATGGGCCAATTGTTCCGTGCAATTGAGGCGAGCAAAGAGCAAATGAGGATCCGTGATTACAGCATTGGACATGCTACGCTGGATCAAGTGTTTTTGAATGTTGTGTCGCGACATGGCGTTGATGAGGAGAATTCGCATGCGATCCCGAAGTATGATGGCTTGCGAAGGTTGCTTCGGTTGAAGCGGTAGAGGTTCGTGGGAATAGTCTATAGGTATGAAGTAAAGGTAATGATATTATGATCGCTTCTTGAGGGTTGTGTTGGCAAGTTGGAGGACTTCGACTACCCGCTCGTCGTCTGCCCAGGTGAGTCTTACCGCTGTGGCGGCCAGACCGTCGGCAACCAGCATGATTTCTGTTTTGTTCTGTTCTTCGAAAGATTGGCATGGTGCTGCTGCTGGGAGTAGCTTGACCGATGGGAGATCTTTCAGTCGGATGGCCGGCTGTCCATCGGCTTCCAGAAGTGACCCTGTTGATTGTAAGTGACGAGCGTTGGCCAGAACAGACAAACCTACAATCATGATCCCACTGTCCCACCCACTCCCTCCACGCCTCATTGACCCTCGTTCCATCTGGCGCAGCATAAGGAACATAGTCATCTACGCCAAGACTGGAAGGCATAAGCTTCTGCCTCGGCCACCCCTTCAGATACAGTATCGCGCTGAAGATTGGCCTAATCGACTCGAGACCAAGAAGAGAATTGGTCATGATACTGAAACCGCTTCGGTGGAGTGATGCATCTGCTTCGTCGAAGAAGCCGAATACGTACGAGTGATAGCCTGGATTCGCGCCGCGGTGGGCGAAGGTTGTGTGAGTTGAGTACCAGCCGAGACCGCAGCGATGTTGGGCCGCACCAGAACGGAATGTTACTGCGCCGGAGATGAGTATCTGGGTCATGTCAGAATGGGGCCTTATAGACTTCGACTTTCAAGCAATGTTTCGATCGATAAAGCGCATACCTCGTGAGCTGTAGTGGGTTTCAGGAAGCCGCCCTCTGCATGCAGGCTACGCTGTATAGCAGACGCCATCTTGAGCAGATCCGTGGGCGTCGCCCACAGTCCAACAGCCGCCAGCTCGCTGAAGCGATGCACTCCTGTTGGTGTAGGCTGAAAGCCGTTGAGGTAAGGCTTTGTAAAGTTGGTCTCATGTTTGGGCAGGTCGCCGTAGAACGTCCTGTCCATGCCGAGAGGCCGCATGACAAGCTCCTGCATAAGCTCCGGAAAGGTCTTTCCCGTAATGTGCTCCATGCATATCTCAAGCAAAGTGAAGGACCCTGAACAATAGAGAAGTTGTGCGCCAGGCAAGGATCCAAATCGAAGACGTACCGAGTTCGTGTTCGGGTACCCTTCTATGCTATGCTCCTTCGTCGGCAGAGTATCAATGTCGTAAGGATGGCCTGGATCATAAGGTTGTGTAAGACCAGAAGTGTGTGTGATCAGCATTCGAACTGTCACGAGCTCGAAGAGACGCGCGGTCTGCGGATCAAGGAAGGTCGAAGGGATGTGCTCGGGCAGGACGTTGACCATTTTGCTATCGTATGAGATCTGACCCAGATCTACCATTCTGGCGATACCCATGGCTGTGATGGCTTTTGAGATGCTGCCGCATTGATATATCGTCTCTGCGTTCTCGTTTCCTTTGCTGATGACATGCGTTGAGATCTCGCCGTTCTCCAGCAGTGCCAGTGAGGCTGAAGGTGTTCCATCTTGCTGAAGCTTGAGTGCCGATATGATGTTGTCTTCGAGGCACTTGAGGACACTCATTGCGGCTGAATGACAGGTTGGGATGTCGTGTAAGCCAGTGAAAGAAAATGTCTTCCTCGTAAGCCCTCTTGAAGGCGTAGCGTCCGAAATCGCTACTTCAGCTCGGACTCAGCGGCGATTAAGCAGCACTCACACCTGAGCTAAAGATCGCCGAGGAACTCTTTCTAGTGGGCATCGTGAGATCGTCAAACTTGTCCTGCGTGGCCTTCTTCTCCAAAGACAACAGGTAATCTGGCGTTCTTGTCGTGGTCGTTACCCGTGCGAGACTCGAGAATTCTTCGTTAACCCACCAGTCATTCTAGAGCTCGCCTACACTACCGCCCACAGCACGTGATTGCCATGTTCTCGTTGCTTGTTACAGTACCTCACAGAGATCAGTAGGGAGAGGGAGAGGGAGGTGTGATGAAGGTGAGGTCTGCTCGGTCGGATTCGGGTTTGCCCTCGCGCGCTAGTAACGGCATTCCCGCCAGGGGTCGCCACCAATCAGAGCACGCGGCGCGTTCAAGCCACTTTTACACCTTCAATCCCATCCTCACCTCCAACAATCCTCCAACACAATCACCACAACGCCGGCTGAGAATGGACACGCAGCCGGCTGAAGGACCAGACCCCTTCAGCCGGGCCCTTCCTCTACCCTTCCGGTTAGAGCTCGAACTCATACTGGGCTTCTGGCTATGGGCACTCAACCTCCATGGATTTCACCTCCTCAACATCGACATCTTCTCCCTCATACGCTATCCAGTCCGCCCAGCCGACGATGAGCCGCCTCTACATATTTCGACGTACCGTCTCGCCGCACTTCTCACCGGAATGTGGATGATGGCGATGGTCTTCTTCTGGAACTTCACCCGTGGCGATGCTGACTTGGTGGTCGCCTACGATTGGATCCCCAACGTGCTGTTTCTGGCCATACTGGCAGTCCTTATACTGCCCCGTTACGGCTTCGCGCGAGGGATATTTGGCTCTACCAACTCGCACGGCGTCCACCGCCTCTTCCAGGGACTGCGTCGCTGTGCAGTGGGCGGCATTGCCAAACCCAAGCCGGAGAAATTTGGCGACGTCTTGCTGGCGGATGCCATGACTTCGTACTCGAAACCAATCTCGGAGATCTTCGTTACGTTCTGCATGTTCTTCAAAGGCTTGCATACCACCAACAAACCAGACCGACTTTGCGGTCACGAACTCATAGTCCCTGTGGCGATCGCGTGGCCTTTCATGATCCGACTCTCGCAGTGTATCAAGGAAGGTCAAAGGGCCAACGCATTGAAATACGCGACTGCTTTTCCCGTCATCATACTCAGCTCTATGGGCAGGAACGATCCTAGCCTGCAGTTCTTCTGGTATGAATTATAGGCTGCTCTTAGATATTCTAGCTGACAACAGATCACAGGCGACTAGCGGCAGTCACGAACTCCCTCTACTCTTTCTGGTGGGATGTTTCCATGGATTGGGATTTGACATTGTTGTCCAAGTCTCAGCACTCAAAACCCTTTGGACTACGACAGCACCGGGTTTTCAAGCTACCAATGCTGTACTACGCCGTCGTTGCGTTCGACATTGTTCTGCGATTTGCTTGGTCATTCAAGCTCTCCCTGCATCTCGTTTACCTGGATGGCATAGAAGGTGGCGTGTTTCTGCTCGAGATCTTCGAGCTCTTGCGACGATTTGTCTGGGTATACTTCCGCGTGGAGACCGAGTTCGTGAGGAACCTGTCGAGCACTACCAACATCGACTTGTGAGCGACTTTCAATCTCGAAACATGGTTTCTAATCAAAAGACATACCTATACACCGGTTTTCCTTTTCATCTTCCGTTCCTAGGTCTTGCATGTATATCTTGTTGACAAATTTGCAGAGACGAATAGACGTACATTTGCGACAGGGTTTAGTGCCTCGTTCATGCAGGTCTCATGTACTGCTGCAGGCGCTTTGGCGATAGGCGCCTACAACACAGCCCGCGACCTCGGACTCCTCCTGCGGCTGAGCCACCACTGTCACTTATCACCTCTACCAAGAACACAATGTACTTGCAACTTTGTGCGCTGGCGGTACTTCTTGCGCTCGATACGAGGCCTTGACTACTCAACCACGGTCATGTCGACGCCGTGTCATGGATCCGCTGACCGCCCTAGGATTAGCCTCAAACATCGTCCAGATCATCTCCTTCACAGCCGAAGTCCTGACCGAGACGCACCGCCTGGTGCAGTCGCCTAGCGGAACTTTACCATCACGCGAAGATCTCGCGGTTCTTGCAAAGCAACAGAAGTCTGCGTGCGAACGGATCTTGTCTCAATCGGCTGCCGATTCGAATAAAGATCCCAACGATGTCGACCAGAACGAAGTAGATCTTCACACATTGGCAAAGAGCTGTGCAGATGAGGCAGGAAAGTTGGTCAGTATCCTGGATAGCCTTGCTGTGAAACCAAGAGACAATGGCAAGAGACGGCTTGGAGCAGCGCTTTGGTGCGTGACCAAAGCGAAGTGGAAACGAAGTGACATCGAGAAGATACAAAAGAACCTGGAAAGCTACCAGAACCAGCTTGATCGCACGTTGTTGCGCATCATAAGAGCGGAAGAGTCTCGCCATGCTGCGGCGGCAGATGAGTTAGTCCGCCAGGTGAAGGAAGATATCTTGCAACAGGTAGAGGACTCAAGGCGCGAGCTATTGACCGCGTTCGAGACACAATCCTCGCGCAGCGAAGTTTTTCTCCAAGAGCTCGACGCCAAACTGAGGCAACAAATTGATACATCTGGCGTTGACCATTTCAGCGATACAAGGGGCTGGCGACCAGGTCAAGAACGTACTACTGCTGGAAGTGCAGGGCAAGGTTTCAGAACGTATGGTAATTGGCTTGGTCAGGATGGTGATGAGGCCAAGACAGCGTCTCATCTGCAGTCTACGAAAGTTGACGCCCACCACGTGAAGCGCGAAATCGCTACTACTGACAGCATTCTGGGTAGTCTCGACTTTCCCGAGATGAGCGCAAGGCAGATCGCTATCCCACGAGCGCATGATAAGACATTTGAGTGGATGTATGAACCTCGATCACCGCTCGAAGATTGGTTGAAAAGTTCGCGGCCACTCTTTTGGGTGAGTCAAAGCGAAAGGTGGAAAGCTCTCGTTCAATGTGAGACAGTCTCTGGCAACGATGTCATGGCTGGCTGCTTGGAAGGGAGCTTTTCGCTAGGGAAAAGAGTTGTTCGCTTGATGAGACATGTGCTGACCCTGTTCCCCTTGTGTTTAGGTCAATGGAAAGGCAGGCTCTGGCAAATCGACACTGATGCGCTTCGTGACGAGTAAGACCGAGACGAAAGATTTACTGCAGTCATGGGCAGGCAAAGAATCCTTGCACATCGTGACAATGTACTTCTGGTTCTTGGGAACCCACCTGCAAAAGTCTGAAGAGGGTCTTCTACGCAGCATACTATACCAGATCTTGTCAGCATCCCGCGACTTGATACCTGTGGCCGCGCCGCGGCGATGGGCGGCCGTCAAGAACGCTCTCGAAACCTGGGGGAAAGAGGACTACAAGAACGCTGCAGGTTACGACTGGACGGCAGACGAACTACTGGACGCCATAGAGCGGATCACTCGCTGCACCTCTATGCACAAGTTTGGCTTCTTCATCGATGGCTTGGACGAGTTTCATGCTGACCATCGTCGCCTTGTGAAGTTGATCGAGAAGCTGGCCTTGAACCCGGACTTCAAATTTTGTCTTTCCAGTCGACCATGGAACGTGTTTGAGAATGCGTTCGGGTCTCAGCCCGACACATTCGTATTGGAGAATCTGACCCAGCGAGACATCCGCCACTACGTGTACGACGAACTCTCGGATCATATTGACGACCAGCCGGAAGTGAAGACACTGCTAGATGAGATCGCTGAGAAGGCACAAGGTGTATTCCTATGGGTCTATCTCACCATCAAGTCTCTATTAGAGGGACTGGATGAAGGCGACAGCATTCGCATCCTGCGCCAGCGTGTGGAGCAGTTACCGTCTGATCTCGGCGACTACTTTGACTTCATACTCTCGAGGGTACATCCAGTGTACAAGAGCATGACGGGAACTGCACTCCAATTGTCTTTTAACGCTGCCCAGCGTGAACTACAGACGCCTTGTCCGAGCAATGCTCATCGGCGCTCGTTTTTGAACGTGTGGCTGTTGCAGAATGGTCTAGAAGGGCAAAACTTCGCATTTGACCAAAAGATTGAGGAAATTGACACCGAGAAATGCATTTCAATGGTCAAGGCCACCAGGAAGTTTATCAGCGCCTGCTGTAAAGATCTCTTGTGCATTCCCAAGCCACCACCAGCGCGTGACTCGGACGCGTCCACCTACATTACCCAATACAGGGTAGACTTTCTTCACAGAACAGTGTATGAGTTCCTGTGCATGGACGAAATGCGCCAGAGACTGAAGACGAGGGCCTTGACTCACGTACACGATCTTGACTTTGACACACGGATGGCTTTGGCGCGTCTGAAGTTCGTGCCATTCGAATCCAAAGGACGGTGCAGGTTCGTTATCGAAGCGCTGGAGGACATTGCCGTCAACGCGCCTCACCAGCACTTGTCCGCAGACCTCTACGCAGAACTCGACACAGTCGCTGCCCGGTACATGAAGTTTTGTACCTGCGACAAACACGATTCCAGAGGCGTGTTACAGATGCTGCTGGACCGAAGACTGTACGCATTTGCAACACCTGCTATGACGAGGATTCCAGCAATAGCACGATTCGATATGCCTCTCCCTCGACGACCGTTCCTGCAGGCGATTCTGGGCACTGGACGGACGGGACGTCTTCTCCCCATCGACAAGGTCGACCAAGCTGCGCTCAAAGCCTACCTAGCCTCTGGAATTGACATGAGTTCTCGAGATGAAGTCGACGACTTCACACCTTGGGAATGGTTTTTACGGGATTGGAAGAAAGCTACTACGAGCGGACGAATGCCCAGACACGAGCCGCTGGACACTGTAAAACTGTGGACGATGGCGAAGATCTTCATCGAAAATGGTGCTAGCGCTAGTGATCAGATCCAGAGCCTTCCTGGTACGCCGACAGCGAGAGAAGTACTGATAGAGCTTTTGCCAGCTGAGTATCACGAAGAACTGTCACATCTATCTCGAGCCAACGACCAAGCTGTGCAGGTCTTCAAGCAGCGCGCTGTGCATCACAGGTCTCTGAATATCCAGCGCGATCGGCAGATACAGCAGACGTTTCAGAAGAGCTTCCCTGGCAGTGGTCGTAAGCTGCCGAAGCATCCAGATGAGTTGGATGAGGACGAGATTGAGGTGTACTTTCGGCGGACTGGCTTTAGACCTTGAGTCGTGGATCACCACTAAAGTGGGACTTCACGGATGTAGCGAGCATGACGAACACTACAGGAAAAACATGTTCTGAGTGAGTGTTTTGATTGCATTGGCTCTAGAAATGATCTAGACTATCGCTCGCATGGCACTATAAGAGCTTGGGGCGCACCGCAGCTATGTATGTGCAGAGTGACCCTGACGGGATACAGAGTCGAAGAGAAAGCCTTGACCCATCGTGCTGCTCACCTCAAGAGCATCTACTCGCCATCCTCGGCCGCGCCCTCGTTCGCAACCTCCTTGTTCGTAGCCTTCTTGCCCTTGGCAGGCTTCTCAACCTCACGCAGACGCTGCTGAGCCAGATACGACAAAGATGCCAGCACCTGACCCTCGACACGCAAGGCCTCCATCTCATCATCCTTGTTAATTTCGACCTTGCGTGAGGCGGTAACGCCGATCTTGTACTTGTGCTTCAGATACGAGCTTCGAGCAGCGATGTCGTTGCAGCGGTCATGGGTGTTGTTGACGATGCGCATCAGAACCTCGGGCTTCTTTTGCTTGGCCATCTCGTCACGCAGCTGAGTTGACTTGGCGCTGAGCTCCTCTTCGGTCGGCATACGACGACCGGCGATGATCTTCTGGGCTTTCGATGCCGTTGTAGCCTGACCCATGAGCACTGCCAGGTGAGGATTGGGCACAAGAATTTCGTGCAGCCCGACTGGTGGTTCGACGGCCTCCGTGGTCTGCTCTGGCTCTGGCTCTGGCTCTGAATCTGACTCTACCTCTGGCTCTGGCTTGACCTTGGACATGGGCGCCTTCGCGTCGGCCTGCTGCTTCTCGACAAGCGATGATGGTGGCAGCGGCCTCATCTTCTTGAGCTGGGGCTGCTTAAATTGCTCGACCTCGGACACTGGCTCTGGCTTTGGCTTTGCCTGCGACATGGGGGCATTCGAATCGGGCTGCTGCGTCTGAATGAGCGATGCTGCTTCATGGAGCGTCTTCATCTTCTTAGGCTGGGGCTGCTTGGTTTGCTCGGGCTCGGGCTTTGGCTTTGTCTTCGACACGAACGCCTTCGAATCGGGCTGCTGATTCTGGACGTGCGAAGATGCTTGCTGAAGCGTCTTCATCTTCTTGGGCTGGGGCTGCTTCATCTCCTTGAGTGGTGTTGCACCCTTGCGCTTCAGGACGGTGGGCTTGTTAGCAGGCACGGACTGGCCTCGCGCTGGCTTGGTCATGCGCTGAGCTCTGAACGGGGGCACGGGGACTGGGATCGGGAGCTCATTCTCCTTGTCGCTACAATCGCCTCCATCCATATCCCCGAAGTCCTCCAGATTGTTGGCTGTGAAAGAGTCAGTCTCGAGGCGCATATATCAGTGTTTCGAGAAACTCACCAGCTCTAGGAATATCGGCCATGATGTCGAGGATGAAGAGCGAGTACTTGTGGTACTGCGGTGGTGACTGCGGTCTCGGTACGCGTGCTGTGTCTGCTGTCGGGTGGTAGTGGACGGAAGTGGATTGAAGATCAGAGTCTACGGAGGCAGGCGAAGACGGTCTATTTGAAGCCGGCTCGAGATGTCGCGCGCTGCGTGTCATCGAGACGACAAGTGAATATCCACGCTTCCCGCTTGAACCGCCCCGCGGCGTGAATAGATGGTCTCGTCACCATACTTTGGCGAATCATCTCGTGGGTGGAGCAAAAGTTGGTGAATAGTTGCTCGGCCGCGCAGCGATGTCGATCTTGCTGTGACGAGGTTGGGAGGAGACTCTAGGATTGCCAGATGGTTCATGCTGGCATCACAAGGCCCCCACGTGGAAAGGAAGCTGGCGCGTGGATCGAGTCTAGAAGGACGTGGTCAGGAAGACGATGTTGTATCACTTTCGTCGATCCTCCTCTCCCTACCCTCCACCCTCCACCCAGGCAAAGCCATTCGCCTCTCCTCCTTTTCAAACGCCTCAGGCCACCACACCATGGTCCCCTGCCCCTCCACAACCACAAAGCCCTCCCTTTCGTAAACGCCCTTGCCCTTAGGACTCGCCTCCGCCCAAGCCGGAATCCCCAATTCCCTACACCTCTCAACACCCCACTTTACCAACTCCTTTCCCGCCCCCCTTCTCTCCCAATCCGGGTCCGTGCACAGGAAATGCAACTCCGCGTAAGGCTGTCCGCCCATCCATCTCGTCTGCCGCTCGTGCATTTTGCTAAGGATGTGACGTGCTTGTGATCGTTTCTCGTGATCCTCGACCCAACCGGCATCCAGTAATGGTGTTAGCTGGCTGAATTCAGACTCTTCTCGCGGCGAAGGGTGGAATATCCAGTTTGCGGTTGCTATGACCGTTTCGGTGCCTGTGGTGGGGTCTGTGTGGGTGCACTTTATGCTCAGGGGGATGCCCGAGGTGTTAGACTCCCAGAGGTGTAGCTGTGAGCTGGTGTAAAGTGCATGGCCAAGAGGGTCGTTGGTGTAGCCGACGAGGGTCATCCAGGAGAGGTGAGAGAAGGCTTTGGTGAAGATTTGGGCGAGGCGAGGCAGGTCAGACTCCCTTGATGGAGCGACTTTGAGAGTGGAAGTCATCGTGATTGTCGTTTCTGACTTCTTCAATCGCAAGGTGGAGAGCCTGTTCTCTTGCGATCAGCAAGACATAAACTTCACTTGGTTGCCTCAACTTACTGTTGCTTTTGTAGGATACCATTGCGGAGCTAGGCAACAGCTCAATGTCAGCAGGTCTCTGTCTTCGTAAGGTGACCGCCTACCCACATTGAGCTACGCCACCGGCGAGCTCTTGAATCGCGGCTAGCGGAAGGATTTTCCGAAACGGACTCTGCAGCCTTGTCGATGCCCTCTGGTTGAAAAGACAACAAGCAGAATCCGTCGGAGTGTCGTAGAAGGGACGAGCCGACACTGCCTCCTTGAGCTCCAGGCTAGGTAGCCAAAGGAGTTGGACAAGTTGAATACATGTACTGTAGCGTCGGTATGCCGTATGCTGGACTGCGGCGAAGGAACGAGGCCCTCACAACCAAGAGTGCGAGATATCCCTGCGACTCTTCAAGCATCTATGCAGCTGTCAGTGCAATCGTGAGCGTGGTCGACTGTTGGAGAAAGGAGGGAGATAAAGAAGAAGATCGCATGTGTTTTACTTTTTTTGCTACCCAGCCTGGCTTCTCATAGTCCTTGCACGCTTGCCGTATAGTCAGAAGGACTTCTAGGGTCGTGAATCCAGAAAGCAAATCATGGCACAGTCCAAACATCGAAAGATCTGGAGAGGACCGACTGCAAAATTGACGATCGAATGGTTACAGCTCTTGATGCTTCTTATCTGCCAGATCACACAAGTGATTTTTGGGATTGTAAACGTAAAACTTGTTCAATATTGCAGCCATGGTCTCGTTGCTCAAACCTCTCTTGAGCATTAGCCAATGCTGGTTCCTAACCGTCTTATCATTTACCCAGGCATTCGTTCCGGTAGGATCAACGATCTTGTTGTACCCGTGCTCGTTCGCGTATACCAAAGGTGACTCCAGGCCAATCTTGTCGAAGCCTTCGAAGCCCAGGATAGCGTACAACATTGTGATGGGATCCCACGACTCTCTGACAGTGGAGCATCGACCCACATAGTACTCGTATGCCGCCAGTACGGGACTTTCAGGGGGCGACGCATTTCGCATGCCCTGTCCAGAGAGAACGTCGATGCCGAGTTCGAAGCCGACATATGTGATCGGGATACTAGCAGGCCAGCCTCTTATAACGCGAGCAGTAGAGGCAGGATCTTGGTGGCCGAAGTTATACTCCCAGCCATTGGGGTACTTGCCGCCCATGATTACCAGTTCATGGACTTTGGAAGCTAGTAGGGCCGTGATAGTGGGAGAGTCGAGAAGGTCGGCGAGATTATTGAGGAAGCCGATTGATACAATCGTCAGTGTGTCGTCTTCAGCGGTCTCGAGAACTTCCTGATATAGCTGTGTTGGCGTCTTTGTGTCTGCTGTACTGTTGAGTGTCCTTGGGAATGTCATCGCGATCTTCGACGCAAAGTCTCCTCGGTTGAAAAAGTCCCTGTCCGTCCAGATTTCGTCGGTCAGCGGCCGCAGGGCAGCGATAGGTATCTCCCCATTGCCGTAGTATGTGTTGATTGTGCTCACGGCAAGAGCACCGTATTTGGAATGCGTGTCGATGGCCACGCCTCTTATATCCGCGAGGCCGCAGTTTTGTAGCACGTTCGCTATGGCTAGAGCTCCAACATCGTCCACATCCCCGTATATGTCTGTGTCGATGATGATGGCTTTGCCTCCCTTCAGGTTTTTCGCATACGATGGCTGACAGAGCGCGAGATAGCCGATGCAGGCGATAGCGTATCCGCAAATTCGTCCCATGGTGTCGTTGTTCTAGCTGGTGAAGATAACAAAGTCTCAACGTCTTCGAGGAACGTCGACAGCCGGCAACAGACTTGAGCGGTGTTTGACGGCTCAATCACATGCAAAAGAGTGTACCATTCGAGGTAAAATTACGACGACAAGACACGGCAGGGACCGGTGAACTCATGCACGCAGCACGTCACTCTTTGCGCTGTTCAGCTCGGCAAATGATTGGGCTCCACCTGTTCACAGTCCCTGTCTGATGTATACCATCAACCGATTGTCAACGAACCCTAAGTAGCATCATCGTCTGGATCACTTGTATGTCCTACCCTTCCAGGATTCATCCCTGACTTGAGTTGCTCGCGACGGACAACACATAACACAGAACCTTGCCGTGCGGCCTCTCAGCCCCACGAGTATGACATCCCTCCTAAGCGATGCTGGGCGTACATGAGGGTCATGTACAAATAAGGTCCGACTGAGGCAAGCCTACATACGAGTACTTCATGATGTGTCCTGAATGACATTCGTCGCGACAGTTTCTAGTACTGTTTAGATGCACATAATGCACTCCTCGAACGTTTGCGATTCGTGCAAAGCTGTGGTCGACCATCTAGATCATCTGGGACCTGACGGAAGGGGGGTCTGGAAGGCGTTGCATCAAACGCAATCAACCTGGCTGGCGGGGCTGCAGCAGAAATGCCACTTCTGTGTTAGCATATGGAGACAGCTTCGTGACGATCAGCGAGAGTGGATGACGAGTGAGTCCTCTGAGGCTTCTGCGCCGAGCCAGAAGCTGCCCTTTATCACATTCTGTGGTGAGCGCTGGAGCACGAAATGGGACTTCTTCTTGAGCTTCCGATTCAGCCCCGACATAGCGCTTGCCTGGAAACGAGACACCGCACTTGCGTGGAAGCAAGATGCCTCGACTTCTCAGAACTCTTACTCTTTGCCTGAGCTAGATGGCACCAGAATGTGGATACTTTCGGGAGAAAGTGAGTACTCTCCGACTTATATAGCTCAGCAGGCTGACAAGGCTAGAATTCGCAACCCTAAAAATTTCTCGAAGCCGAGCTCCTCGTCGATTTGGTCGGATGAGAGCTGGGCACAACTTGAGCAATGGCTCGACCGTTGCACATCAAGCCACGAGGCTTGCAATCCTGCTTCTTACGACAAGCGGATGCCCACAAGATTGGTGGATGTGCGTCCTTTCGGGGACCCTGAGCACGTCAAGCTCATCGTTCCTTCGGAGGATGGCGCAAATGGGGAGTATAATACCTTAAGCTACTGCTGGAGCCGTCTCCCCAACCATATGATGCTCAACAAGGGCAATGAGACGGCGTTTCGCACTGGTATACAGGTACGTTAACGCGAAAGGTGTAAAGCTCTCGTTCAATGCGAGACGGTCTCTGGCAGCGATGTAATGACTCGCTGCTCAAAATGGAGCGTTTCGCCCGAGACCGAAGTCTTTCTTTCAATGAGACGTGTGCTGACACTTGCCCTCTGTTCCAGGTCAACGATCTGCCAAAGACCTTCCAAGAAGCTATATTGGTGACCAAACGTATGCAGATCAACTACATCTGGATCGACAGCCTTTGCATCATACAGAATGGCATTGGTCATGCAGAAGACTGGAATCGAGAGTCCGGCTCAATGGAGCCTTACTATGCCAATGGCTATTGCAACATCTCGGCGACGGTCTCTGGCAACTCCAACGAGGGCATGTTTCGGCAAAGAGACTTGACTCAGCTTGGCTTTGGTACAATATATCTCCCAAACGTTGACCGAGACTACATGTTTTTCGATGAGTCGACCTTCAACCCTTCAGATGGTAACCGAGCTATTCTGGCTCGACGAGCATGGGTGTGGCAGGAGAGGCTCTTAGCAAGACGAGTGCTACATTTCGGGACCGATCAACTGGCGTTCGAGTGTCACCACAGCATGGTCAGTGAGCTACATTCATGCCCACAGCCATGTAACTGTCCGGTGGGCTTGCTAGGAGTTAAGAATCTTGACGTAAACTCGGACGAAATGCGTGAGCACTGGGGTTTCATCAGGGAGAAAGACCGCGGCTACCAGCTCTGGAGTATTATCATGGGTCATTATTCCAGAAGTGGGCTTACCAGGGCTGACGACAAGACCGTGGCCATCTGGTCAGTCGCGCAGAAGTTCAAACGCATGCTAGATGATCAGTATGTCCTTGGACTTTGGGGCCGAGACCTGGAGAGACAGCTACTTTGGAGATCAGCGGACTGGCGCTATCCTCCTACAGCTTTCAACGTAAAGGATCTTCGCTCGTACGATCTGCCGTCATGGTCATGGCTCGCGGTCGATCAGAGGGTCAAGTCTTTCCAGTACTATCCGACGAAGCTGACGCATGCAGACTCTACGTTCATCGTGGCTAAGGCTGTCAGAGAAGATAAGCAAGAACGAGAGGTGCAGAACAGCCAATCAATGCCATGGAACGATAAATACTCGTTATGGCTCACAGGACATTTCCTGCCATGCGTGTTGGAGTACGGCCAAACTGACCAACGGCTCAAGTTGGTCGACGGGACACAATACATCGAGCCAAGCGGCGTGACGTGGACCCAGCATATCGCGGCAGATGGTATCATCTCCGGCATCCAAAAGCATGATGATCGCATTGACGCTTTCTTCGTCTTGGCGAGATCATGCGTTCGGAGGACAGAGAGCTTGAAGCAATACTTGCTGACCGTCGACTTCTTGCTTTTGCACAAGGATGAATATGGGCTGAAGCGGATTGGTATGATGCAATGGACGTTGCCTGAGGGCTTCGTGGGCAACGTGCGTCTGAATCTGGGCGCTGCGCCTCGAGAAGCGCGCGAGGAGAGAACTTGTTGCATTCTTTGAGACCATGTTCTTGAGAGTGCACACGATGATTCAAAAATGACGGCGAGCGCAGGTTTCGGTAGTTTTTGAGGATTCACAAACTTTTCGCGCACAAGGCTGACCTCAAAGCTACTGGTGTACCCTCTGGCTTACCTATACCGATCACTCTACTGGACAGATATTGCTGACTGTGATGAATATATCACAAGTCTCCACCTCAAAATCATGCCCCGCCTGCCCACCAAGCCTTTCTGCTGCAACATATATATTTCACGAGTCACAAGAGTGTTGCCTACCTCCGATCTCAGCCGCTTCTCCGCACCCGCCTCTGCCCGAGCGAGCTTGCGAAGCGCCTGAGCTTGAGTTGTCCCAAATGGGCGTTTTTGAAGCCGACACCTCGACGACTTTTCTATATAACAACATAACCACGCATCGGAAGCAAAATCGCTCGGGTAGAAAGCTTAGAAACATAGTTCTCTAATATACAAGCTAACTTGAAGTAGGTATCTAGAGGAGACTTAGGAGTTCTATTCATTTTAAGCGAAATTCAAAAGGGTCATTTCTGTATTCGCCTCTAGCCCTCCTCGAGTAGTATACCTACAACAACCTTAGGATTATTAAGGAAATGTAACGAGCTCTGAGTCCTTACTCGTCTAAGCAGTCTCTAGCTTATGCGACAAAATATAGATGTGTTGCTGTCGAGATGCAGACCTCGAGGGCAAACGCCAAGCAGCGCGAAGCAAAAACGCCCAAAAGGCGCAACTTGAATTCAGACCCTCGCAAGCGAGGTGCAGCTTGTCTGTACAAAACACTCGCGCAGCACGGGTCTGAGCTGGAGATAGGAGTGTTGCTCGACTTTTGCCTTATCGCGGTGGATCACACCCCTTTCGCCCCCTCGCTCGACGATCCACAAAGTACTTCCGGACCATCGCTAGCTACTATGAGTTCCCAATCTGAGCACGACCGACCACATACTGTGGAAGACACTAGCACACATGGTTCCAGCCATTCCCACCCGGACAACCCCTGGAGCGGTCTGAGCAAGGCCGAGACCGAGGCCTACGTGACGAGTGTCGAAAATCATCAACTCAGGAGTTGCCTCATATTCGGCATCGGAGTTTCTTGTATCAGAAAGTCGCTGGACCTCTCGTCCTGGGCAGTGTTGTCAGGCATGGCGAAATCGGTCACGGAAAGGAGATGGATGAGCCGATCTGCGTATCTCTTTGCAGGTGCACTCATCTACATCGTGCCGCACACTGGCTTCGATTTGTTTGGTGTCACTGTCTGTCGCCAGCTGCTCCCGAATACGGCAGAGGAGGCGAGCAAAATCATGGGTTCGAAAAGAGCTCGTCTCGCGTGGCCAAATCTGCGCGACCACCTCATCTTAAGCTGCCTTCAAGCAACACCTATCGAAAACTTAGGGCTGGGTTCTATTTTGCTCTTTCCTCGCATCAGGCAGTGGGCTACCAGCATTGCCACGACGCTATCGATTGCCATGCGCGAAATCTATCGCGACTGGAAAGAATTCCAAGAATCGGAGAATGCAAAACATGACATTGCATGGTATAAAGAGAGGGCAGAGAACCACCATCGAGAGTGGGTTGAATACCAGGCGAGGGAACACGCGAGGAGGAAGATAGAGGCTTTGGAGAGACTGGCCGCCGCGATCGAGCAGGGATCTATGGCAAGAGCTACGCCTGAGCAAGTAGTCTGAATCATACTCCGTGGTTACTGTAACAGACAAAGTCAGTCCTTTTTTGGCTGCGGCAAAAAGCAGAACAAATGGCCAAATCTGCGCGAAGCCCTGTCTTCGAAGTTCGAGTGTTACGCCAAATCGCAGGCACGAGACTGACGATAAAAAGTTACAGCTTTCAGACCATAACAGCACCAAAGTCAGTGCTTATTAGAGACGTATAATTTTCCTGAATGTGCTCGTACAGCCATTTTTGATTCACATCGAATCCTAACCAACTGCACCCCTTTCCCAGAGCGCAAGGCTGTAAGCCGCATGTAGACATCGACCTTGCCACATGCGGAACAATAGCGTCCGACATCGGTCAGTGAACCAAGTCGTTTTTCCGTAACAGCATCCACGCAAGGTTACACCTTATTGTGCGACTCAGCTAACTCATGATCTAGGAGCTCGCACTTCGTGGCGTAACTACCGAAAAGGGAACAAGCTGACAAAACACACTCTACGCAAAAGTCGAGGACCCATCATTGCCGCCCTTTCCTCTATATAGTGCTGCTCCTCCAAGCACTTGCTTCGTGTGGAAGCAACACCACCACCGATCTGCAAAGCAATCATACCTCTCACCATGGCCGGCCTCAAAGCAGCATATCCATGGCTCAGACTTCCACTCGTCGCATCCGCGCCTATGCTAGGCGCATCGACTCCTCGACTGGCCGCTGCTGTGACCAATGCCGGTGGAGTAGGATTTCTTCCTGGCGGCTCCAATGCATCCACTTTAGAAGGCTTGCTACAAGAGACTAAGAGTATCTTGGGCAGCTCTCCAGGGAGAGGACCGCATACGGACTCCGGAGTTCTTCCAATTGGCGTGGGATTTCAGCTTTTCAACTCGAGCCAGGCCTTGGACTCGATTGCAGCTGTCATTAAGAAGTATTCACCAGCAGTGGTGTGGCTCTTTGCGCCCAAGCAGAGTCGAGATCTTCAGACGTGGTCCACGAGGGTTCGTAATGAAACACAAAACAAGACGCATATCTGGGTCCAGGTGAACACACTGTCTGAGGCGATGGAAAGTGTTTCCCTTGCCAATCCTGATCTTCTGATTTTGCAAGGAGCCGATGCTGGCGGACATGGCCGACGGCAGGCAGCAAGCTTGATCAGTCTGGTCCCAGAAGTGTTGGATTCTTTGACCAAGGCTGGACGTCAAGATATACCCGTACTCGCTGCTGGAGGTATTGTCGAGCCGCGAGCAGCTGCAGCTGCTCTGGCATTGGGTGCTTCTGGGATCGTCATGGGTACTCGTTTTCTCGCTGCGGAAGAAGCTGGTATCGCAGAAGGCTGGAAGCAAGCTTTGCTGCGTACTGAGGATGGTGGCGTGGCGACGGTCAGGTCGACGCTTTGCGATCGGCTCAAAGAAACGAGACCAGAATGGCCGGCCGAATACGATGGTAGGCAGCTCAGAAATCAAGGGCATGTTGATGAAGATGCTGGCATGCCCGAAGCAGAGAACATCAAGAGATACAAAGAGGAGATGAAGAATGCCAGCAAGACAAGCACTTGGGAGAACGACGGCCGGATGGTGGCGTACTCTGGCACTGGTGTCGGCTTAATTAGAGATGTCCGGCCTGCACACGACATTGTGGAAGAGATTCTGGCCGGCACTCAGCTTGTTCTGCAGCGCTCAATGGGCAGACTAGAGCAGGGAGCAGGAGTCTCTCATCTCTAGATTCGATAGGCGTGCGACCTTTGACTCGACTTCTGATCACCAAGTCGTTTCCTTGACCTACTGACACCCGTGAGTATCCCCGCAACTTGTAAGCCGTCTATATAGCTCATACTGCACTCGTCGCCATAGTCGCTTGAGAAATGGAGGAGAATGTCTGTCGAATAATAATCGAAGCATGCCATAATGTGACATCAATGATACCCAGTCTGTTGATTGTCAGGGATAATGCTCAAAGTCGATCTGCAAACATCGTGGTCCTGTTCGAGGATCGCATTGCTGTCGATTCTTGTCCGCTTGGGGCCACAAAGCACAAGCTACACCCACCAGTACGCCACCTGAAGATACCGGGCCAGCCGGGGGCATGTAGTCGCCGGTGGAGGGTGTCGTACGTAACAGCACGATCTCGCAGCGGAGAACGGACTGTCGGGCTGCATCAATCAGTCCTGGCTTCGCTCTCATTAGCGAAGGAAAAGTTCCAATCGCGAGGGTACAAACCTCAGAACTTTAGCTGAGTATCTTCGCGACTCATAATAAATGCGCGGTGAGCAACCACTTCAGTACTAGAGCCCGATCGTTCTTGCAGCCGTCCCCTCAACGGCTTCAGCAACATGCGGCGGAGATACTCTGGCGGAATAGGACTATGTCTGACCAGTAGACGAGCATCTTCAGTTACCCGAGGACGAATGACGGTTGCATGCAGCGCTGCAGACATCCAAAGAAGGCGTGCAATGCCTGTCGCCGGACCAATTGAATATCCATGTCCATCTTTCAACGTCCATGGTGTCACCTCGGTAACATACCGCGTGGATGGGTCGTAGAAGTGCCGGTGAACTTCCGTTTCGAGGACCGAGACCTGACTACACCACTTTGGGTCTGTCATACGGCAGCCATATCCGCCAAGTTGGAGACACGAGTCGGTGAAGTATGCAAATGTGCACGTCGTGCTAGTGTCTCGCAGAATGGCTGTCCAAAGGTTAGTATCATCTGTCGCAAATCTCAGACATTCTACAGGATCTGCTGCTGTCGTTGGAAACAACGCTACGACGAACTCCTTGCCCGTAGTGGAGATTCCGGTGATTTGCAATGTGGACAAAAGACCTTCGACGAGATCGCAGAATGTCTCCAACCATCCCTGATTGGCAGCTGCGATGTCTCGAAGAAGGGCGTCGGCACTTGTGCTCCTTAGTTGCTGTTCGAGACGGATAGTACCCCAAAGAGTTCCCCATTGCGGGTAATGGTGAAGATATCGATCCGCATAAAGAGGTAACAGATCAGCCAGCAGATGTTTGATCTTGACTCTTTTTGCAAAGCCGGAACACAAACTGACCTGAAGCCCTGCTGCCGATTCCAAAAACGCTGGATCTAGACGACGAGCTCGAAGACCGTCCATTGTCCTGCTCTTCAGACAAATGCCGTCGATCCGCTGCGATTTTGTGCCGGCCTGGAGTACGCCGTACATACCACCCTGGACAGCATATTCTCGCTCCGTTTGATGCATCCAAAATGGGTCGAATGTTCCAAGCGGCGTGCGATACGGCGCAGTCTTCGCTCTGATCGCCGCCAGATTTTGCGAGCAGGGCCCCTTTGCAACCTCTAGGAAGGCTCCGATTCTGATCACTGTCTTTGGATCTATTTTCAAAAGAACGCGGCTGACAGCTTTATTATCGATTTGATGACTCCAATGGAAACTGCCATCCTTGACAGGATAGATTACTCCCCCGCCAATAATTATACCAGCTGGCCTGATCATTTTTTGCATTCCTGACGCTGCATAGATCGACCCAGGTCCCCAGAGGTCAATGATATGCTCTGGAGTCGCCACAAGATCAGGTCGTCGATATGTGCGCAGAAGTCCGCTCCCCGTGAATACCAGCACTGGAGCTCCAAGCATGTCATCCAGGCAGGATAGCCGTTGAAGTCTGGCAGTGACCAATCCCTTCCCTGCGGCAGGCTCCTCGCCATATAGATGAACTTGCTCCAGGTCATGTTCCAAGAAGAACAGGTCCAGTGCCCCAACATGGCTTTGGCTATACGACACAAAGCTTAGGCATAGGATCTGGACTGCAAGTGCACACAATGAGGATACCGAATACGAGATCGAGTCAGCGGGAGTCCAGGGGTTCAGATCACCATCTTCATCGGTGTTTTGCACAGTGGAAATGATCTTCCTCGCAATATCGACAATTTCCGTTCTTATCCGAGTCATGTCGTCGAGCATGGTCAGGCGCTTTAGCAGGGCCACCTCTTCCAGTAGGGCCAGAAGCACGAGAGGGCGCTTGAGACCGAATGTCCTGAACATCACTGCGTCTTCTTCGTTCTGGAAGAATATGGTGTGGGAATTGCAACAACCTCCACGATTCTGAAACTCGGCCATTGCAGAGCAGCAGGCCTGCAAAACGGACCGGCACCGCTCCAGCGACTCATACTCGCCCTGTGATGCGAGATATGTGATAGATACTGAACGAGTGGACGAAGTGTGGAAGTTCACCTCTTGGCGCCGTTGCTGGGCACTGCGACAAGCTGGTGAGATCCCTGCCAATCCGCACAGCGAAGCAATCGTTTCATTCCATTCGCCGGCAGATGGGGAGGTCTTCTCGAATGATTTTATGTCCACGCCAGTGCTCTGTTCACTGTTGCTCAAGCTCCATTCGTCCAACTTAGTGTGAATGCATCCCGGTACGTGGTAATCACCGTCCGGCAGCCTATGTGTGATCTGGCGTTCTTCAAATTCGATCCAGGGGCTCTGCTCTATGTGATCCAGCAGCAGATCGGTGGTCGCTTCGATGTCATAGCCCAGAGCAGGGAGTTCTAGGATCCATCCCCATTTCTCGCGGTCGGGGAGATCGTTCTGATTGTCTTGCAAATACTGCTTGACAACGCTACGCTTCCCATCTTCCAAGATAGCATCCAGAGTGGTCTCCGGATTTGGTGCCGGGCTCCGCGAGTCGTTGTCGACATCAAAGCGCTCTTCATCTGCTGGCGACAACTCCCGTGGATTATGCCTGCTTGGCACCTTATTGATTTGCGAGTTTCTTTGATGACGTTCGAATGACTCCTGCTGCAGTTCTCGCTGCTGTTGTATTTGTTTCTTTTCTTGCGCTTGTCGCTCTTGTCGCAGTTCTTGCTCCTCCTGCAGGGATTTTTGCCGTTGCAGCTTTTGCTCCTGTTGCAGCTCTTGCAGATTTGCGTACGCATCCCAGGCCGGTACAGTCCATACGACGCCCATGCGAGGTGCACTTTGTCCTTCATCGTCGTGATAATCCCAGCGCGGGTCCATAAGTTCACCATGCCGCCACGACTCTGCACTTACGCTCGCCTGAGCCAAAGCCTCCGTCAACCACTTGTCCCACACAACAGGTCTAGGTTCAGCATCTGCTGGTCTGACCCAGTTGTTCGTCTGAGTCAACACGATCGTTTTCCAGAGCGCCTCGGTGGCATCATTGTTGTAGGGCCCTCCCTCGATACTCTGTTCGTTGATCTCGTAGCTGTGAAGGACCCAATTTGGCGAGTTAGGGAACGCTCCTGCAGCGCCGTGGACGCTGCGAAGTCTGCGGTAACTCAGGTAAGCTGTGCATTGAAGTATGATCATTCCAATCGCTCCCTCAACGCCTTCGAACAACCGCATGATGGCAACCAAGAGTAAAGCGAGCCCCCACCGTAAACAACTCTTCACCCTACAGCGCAGACGCCTCCGATCGCGGAACAGCATTTGAGCCGTGGCTTGACTGCATCTGACCACCAAGAAGCTATCATTCGGATAGAGAATTACGGTGGTGCCGGCGACATCAGAAGCAGGGGCCTGGTCTACCCCGGGTTTGCGCTGATGTCTCTTAGTCGTACGTCGCATAGGTTCATGGTACCTCCTGTCACATACTTCGGTGATTTCAATGCATCGTACTTCGAACATTTTGAGATCTTTACTGACCATATTGTGAGCACTGCGCAATCAGTGCCATGGCAGAGAGGACATACAGAATGGTCTTCGTTGAGAACGGTATCTCGCGAGCTATAGTACCAGTGGAGACCTGGAATACTACAACCTGGGGACCGCGCGCTGTCCATGATCTCTCCAAGAATGTCGACAGAGCCTTGGGAAGCTGCCAGAAGTGATCCCATAATGCCGAAAGGATCTGAGAGATGTTCAACACACCGTGTTGGGGTTCGTTTTCGCGCTCAGACGTCGACGCAAAGGGGCTCGATGCCATCTTCAACGGCAGCAAGTGGTGTATGGTCCTGTGGGCTCAGCACTAAGGACCGCTGGGAAGGCGAACCGTGCATGATATTGATCTTTCAGCACTCCAGAGGCCGCCCGCAGACGCGAGAGCGAAGTAATGACATCTTCTGGTAGCACAACTGCGGGCGAAGGCTTGCAGGTCAGCGCCCAGATCTTAGCATGCAGCCTCCGTTAAGGGATCAGGCCACGTTCGCGAAACTGCATAGTCTAATCAGACCTCGAGCACGCGAGAATTCGCTGTTGCTCATCAACCCCCGTCTTGTGGGCGTTCCGTTTGTGAGGAGGCCTTTGGGTGAGCGCCGAAGCCATTGAGTGATTGTAAGGGAGTCTGCCACCACGCGTCTTTTCTTCAGTCAACAACTGCCTTGGCAGTCAGACCTCAATCAAGCAATTGATGGGCCCACGTTTGCATCAATGGCGGCGGTACGTATTGCGGTGTTGCATCGTCACATGGTAGACCCGGTACTTCTGTGGCCGGCCGGACTCGACTTAGTCAAGGCCAGTGGTCAGACGAGGAGCCTTGACTGATGCTAATGGGGGCTTGACGGCTTCGAGGGTAATCAGTCGAGGTCGTTGACGATGAACATTCGATGCATCTGATGCGCGACCTGACCTGACGTGGCGACAGCGAACGAAGGAATCCGGGACGCATGGACCACTTCCCGCAACACCCAAGGTATCATAAGGTACATGTATCCTTCGACCTCAGCGATCGAGTGCGTGCCATTGACGCGTTGTCCCAAGTAGGAACGCGATCTGTTCACGACAAGTATGTAGAGCGCAAAGACCGAATGTGTAGTGAAGCGCGGCAGAGATAGTAAAAGACATTAAACATGCATTGCTCTTCTCTCTATTCTCCTAGGACGCAATTTTCCCATCGCAAGAATAACAATACTTTTGTGTAGGCCCCTGGTGTGACCTGTCTATAACCAGTCTCCAAACCAAAGAAATACAGTTCTTGCCTTCCTTCCCTTCTATTGGATGCCTTTCGCCTACACGAGGAGAATG
Organism: Zasmidium angulare; assembly: GCA_002786045.1. Lineage (NCBI taxonomy): Eukaryota > Fungi > Ascomycota > Dothideomycetes > Mycosphaerellales > Mycosphaerellaceae > Zasmidium > Zasmidium angulare. The sequence continues at coordinate 261,569 of NHNX01000021.1, forward strand.
CCTTCACTCTGTGTATGCACCGACGTACTTGCTCGCAGCCGGCTCGCTGCACACATAGATAGTCTTGTGCTTGTCCGGGAACCCGTTGAATTTGGTGGCAGAGCACATAGTGTATGCGCCCATGTCCTCAAAGTACAGCCAGTCGCCAATGTCGAGAGTCTCTGTCGAATACCACTCGCTGGAGATGCAATCGATGCCGTCGCAGGTCGGACCCCAGATAGAGTAAGTGATGGCCTTCGTACCGCGCGGTTCGGCGAATGTGCCGTCGGCGTCAGACCCATAGCCAGAATCCACGAGCGACTCGGGGAAAGTGGAGTACTTGTATCCATCCACGCAGCTCTGGCTGCGCAGAACTCGTGGCACTGGGTGCTGGTGGTCGAAGATGATGCTGGAGAAGTTGCCGTAGACTCCATCGTTCATGTAAAGCATGTAGCTGGTGTTGCCGCCCAGGTTCTCAGCTTCGACGGTACGGCGAGCAATGACGTTGCATGCTAGGGTGAAGGCTGAGCTGGTGTAGAAGCGTCCTGGCTCGGCGATGATGCGCACATGAGGTGGGAACTCCTTGTCGACTGCCTTGGACAGAACAGCAGCCATATCATCAAAAGTGTCGGAAGTGAAGCCTCCGCCGCAGTCGAGGGTGTGAAGCTGGTATCCCAAAACAGCCGCCTGATCGAAGACGCTGCGAGCGTCCAGGACAGCCTTGCGGAAAGCATCTGGGTCAGATGCGCCAGACCCAACGTGGAAGGCAACTCCAGCAACATCAAGGTCCAGCTCCTTCGCCAGTGCAAGCAGCTGTGGCACTTTGTCCATGCTCGCTCCAAACTTGTTGCTCAGTCTGCACAAGCTGGCAGAGTCATCAGTGCAGATGCGCAAGAAGAGCTCTGCTGTCGGATAGACATGCTTGATCTTGTACAGCTCATCGGTATTGTCGAAAGTCATCTGCTTGACGCCGGTCTTGACAGTGTGCCTGAGGTAGCTCGTGGTCTTGCATGGGTTGGCGTAGATGATGCGTGCTGGATCAACTCCCATACCCCGAACCTGGTCGATCTCGGCCTTGCTGGCACAGTCGAAGCCAGCGCCGAGCTCTGCGAGCAATCGCAAGAGGCCTGGATCTGGGTTGCACTTCACAGCAAAGTGAGGCGTGATGCGTGGAAGCTGCTGCAACCAGCGCATGTGCTGGCGGTAGACTTCTCCCAGATCTGCAACGAAGAAGGCATCCTCGGCGCCTGGCTCGCAGTCGTGTGGATCAACGGTATCAATGTGTTTCTGCAACGCGGCTCCAATCATCTCTTTCGCGGTTTTTGCGCCATATTTGACAGACTCAGCTCCGCTCTCGTAGTCGGAGACTGATGTGGTTTCCACGTAGTCTTTGTTTTTCAACGATAAGACGTTGAAGTTGCTGGTGGTAATGTCGATTGCGCTAGGTGCCATTCCCTTGAGGAATTGGGCTGTAGGTGGATTGATCGGTGGATGGGAGGGGGTCGTTAAGGTGGTTTGAAGGGCGCGAAACCCAGTCTGATTTGTCCTGGGTGGCGGTGCCCAGAGTCTTCCCCGAGGGAGGGAAGAGCTCCAGAGAAGCTCTTATGCGGCAGCTGAGAGGTTGGCGGGGACTGGGGGCTGTTTTGGAACAGGTAGAAAAGCAGATCAGACTGTTCTTCTAGCGACGCCAGAGGATGGAGGGGGCTTGTTGTTGACGATGTCGCGGTGTGGGCGCTGGGAGGCAATTTGGCTGATGACTCGGATGCAGGCCGACAAGGCCGTGGTGAATGGAGAGCCTTTGCTTAAGACCAAAGGCGAGTCGAGGGTGTCGAGGAGGCCAGGGTTGCGCTGAGTCTGTCGCGAGGTGAGTCAGTGGGTGTCGTGTGTTGAGGTGAGAGAAGGAGGAGGAAGGAGGCAGTGCGAAGTTTTTATGGCGGGCGCAAGTCGTCTGTGTCTTGCCGCGGCGCACATGATCGCGGGTGAGTCGGTGGCGATGGAGGAGGGCGAGACTTACGGCAAGCTGGCTGTGTGAACTGTGTGAATCGTAGGATGGAGTTGTTGTTGTTCAGATGTCGGGGTCCAGGGAGGTTAAGTAGGAGACGTCGATGCTGAGGGAATTTTGGACAGCGGTGGTGGTGAGCGAGCGATGCTTGGACCAATCAGTCGGTGACATCAGCCGGCCGTTCCTGACGTTCCTGACACAAACACTCCACTCCACAACCTCCACATGCACTTGCATCTGTACTACCAAGATGCTGCTATTTCCATCACTCCCCCTCCATATCTAGCAGCATTCGAGCCTGTTCATCCAGCCCCTTGTTCAAATCGTCTCCCTGTCCAGCTTACAGCAGCCAATGGACTCTGGCCCGTACAATGACCGTACGAGGAACGGCCCCCGTAGAAGCAATTTGACCAAAGTCCACCCACGCCGAGGACATACATTCAAGCTGGGGTAAGGTATCCTCGAAATAGCGCTTTAGGGGACCGAAATGGACACGCGACCAGTCTATCTCGACCCCGACGTTCCCTTGGATCTGCCTGCGCGATTAATGGACCACGACAGTCCATAGCAATGAGACATATATTGTACGCGCGAGATTCGCAAATGGCTCATATCAAAACGAAACAATGGTACCTTCGAGGCACAAACTCGCTGCTAAACGCTCTTCCTTCGAGTATCAACCCATTACGGTGTGAGATATGCATGAACCTCCTCACGCAGCGGGACTTATCGCCCCAACACTACACTACCGCTTCAAGAAGTTCCCCAGCTTACTCTTCACCATCCCCTCCAGCTTCCCCAACCCACTCTTCCTCCTCTCATCCGCAGCAGAGCTGCCTGGCGGCGGCGGAGGAGGAGCCCTATCATACTGCCCCTCAAACCAAAACCTCGCCGCAATCACCTTCCCACCCAGCTGAGCAGCATCCGTCCACGTACACAACATCTCGCCCCTCCACATATCGCTCGCCCTCGGGTTCGGATACAACGCATACTTAGGCCCTGAGCTCTTCCCATCGTGCGGCTCAGGATCATTCGGAAGATCTCCCAGATCCTGCACTTCCCACGGCCCAGTTACCTCAGGCGCACATCCCACATAGAAGTGTCCGACGCCGAACTTGTTCACGCCGATCCACATATATGGCTTGCCCTCAGGCGCGAAATCTGGGGCTTTGAACAGCGTCCCCTGTGCCTGAACATCCAAGTCCTGCAACTTCTTCAGATCGTCCACGTTGCCGTAGTGCTTGTCCCAAGCACCCTTTCCGTCGAGCGTGTTGATCCAGACCTCGTAGTTCTCGCGCTTGGTGAAGTCCGCGTCGCGACGGATCCTCGCGAGATGGCAGCGCATGTCGAATTGCTGCGGTGCTGGGTCGTGGGCGCCTAGCAGGTACACCCAGCCATCGTCGTCGCAGAGGTGGGAGATACTTCCGAACTTGGCTTCTCCCTCCCCGAAGACCATCGTTTCGCCCATGGGTCTTTCGACTTTGAGCGTGCGGTCTGGCTGGACGGTGACTCTGGCCACACCGATACCAAAATGGTGGCCCGAGTCGCCGCCGTGCTGCATACGATCCGTCAGGAAAGATCACTCCTCGACGCGGTGAGAAGTCTCCAACGTACCGTCAACATCTTATCGAAAAACGCCCATCCCGTTCCACACCCCTCCCTCTCCTCAATAATCCCCCCAAAACTCCAACAAGTCACCCTCGTATTCTTGTCCTTCTGTGCCGGCTGGTTCTCCCATTCCTCCTACACACATCATCATCATTAGCACACCTCCATTCCCCACAACCCACCCCTCAAGGAACTCACCTCGCCCCTCGTATGCGGTATAAACTACCCCAGCATCAGCATCAGCAATCCCATCATGCTACCCTTCAAACGAACGAAACTCACCGTCCCACACTTCTCCTTCCCATCCAAATACGCACTCCTCGTCGGCCTGCCCCTCGGATCCTCACACAGCGCCACAGAGTTATTCGTCACGCCGACGAATTCGCCACGTTTGTCGTGGCAGAAGGTATCCCCAAAGGCGTAGTAGGTGTTTCCGCCGATGTAGCAGGCGCGGCCTATGTCGCGGGTGATTTTGCGGTTGGACACTCGAAGGCATGGGTTAGTAGGGAAGGGGAGGGGAGGATGTCGGGTGGGGGACTGACCATCTCTGACTTCACCTAATACGTCTGTGCGGATGAGTCTGGGGGGCCAGGTTATGTGGCCCATTGTGGAGAGGAGTTGGGTGGATGGAGGAGTTGTTTGATTGAGATGCAGCGAAAAGGCAGTGAGATAGTGAAGCAATGCCTTGCCAGAGGAATCCAACTGTACCAACTTTCAGGTTGTCTAGTCTTGGGCATGAGGTGAGCTGCTCTCTAGTCTCCACCACCTGCATGCAGCATTGCATATGCCGCGGCGCTGACGTACCTGAACCAACTTTAATACTCCTGTACCAAATGCCCAGTTCTCGAGCTGTGCATTCAATCGATGAATGAAAGCGAGGTTCATGAGTCTGATGTGCTTTGGTGCATTATTCATTAGATATCGTTGACTTTTGATTCCATGCTGTACATCCGAATGAAATTCCAAATGTCCTTCATCACTGTACAATAGAATGCATATCCTACTCTTCCGTTTCTTAATCTAGCAAACAGTGATATAAGCACCGATTGGCGATGGGTTGTAGTCCTGGAAGTATTCCAAGTCCAATCCGCCCGTCGACTCAAACTCAAAGCCCACCCTCTGTCCGGCACCGCACTCGTGGCTGAAGACAAGGTAGCTGTTGCCAGGTGTAACACTGGCGATGCTCTGGCTCAAACCGCTCTTGCCTGGAGCATTCGCGTAGGTCGTGGACTCAGTGGCCGGGCCAGTGAGCTCGGAGATCTTAATGCCACCCTTGTTGTTGAAGGTGAAGGACGAAGTCTCGAGATCTTTCTGCTCTGGGAAGAGGAAGACGAGCGAGCAGGTCTTGCCGGCGTAGGAAGCCGGGATGTCGAAGTTGAAGATGCTGGCAACGTCGGGGGTGATTTTGCCGTTGTAGGAGGTTCCGTAGGCGGTGCTGGGGGAGCTGGAGGAGACAGGGACGATCAGGTGGGGGTATTCGTAGGTGCCGCTCAGGTTCGTTGGGCAAGACTTGCCGGATGAGGGCGAGGACTGGGCGGGTGGTGGTGGTGCGGCGGCGGTGGACGTTGCGCTCTCCTTAGGGCAGCCACCTGAGCAGGAGGTGATGGTGACGAGGGTGGTTTGGTAGTCGGTAAGCGTCTTGCCGCCGTTTAAGGATGATGCGGCGCTGCCGGTTGGTGCTGGGCCTTCGGTTCCAGGGGTGGTCACGATGGACGAGGCGGTCTCGACGGGCTTAGTGGTTGGCATAGTTGGGGCGACTGCGGTGCTAGTTGCCGCGGAAGCACTGCTGCTGACAGACGAAGGCTTGCCGCTGCATGCGAGGTTGTAGAGTGGCTCGCTGTCAAGGTTGGGGCCAACAATGCCGAACGATGGGGAAGCGCCGGCGTCGTAGAGAGTGTACCACCAAGTGTTGACAGAGCCCAACAAGCGGCAGGCAACTTCTTGCCAGTAAGTCTCAGCGTTGGCAGCGGAGGCCACGGCTTGGCCAGAAAGCGGGCCTGTGACGGGGTAGCCAGTCTCGGTCACCCAGACCTCCTTGCCTTGGGAGGCAGCGACTGTCTGGTTGTAGCTGTCGAAGAACAGGTCCGCAGCATTCTCGATGCTGTTCGCGTTGACGGTCTGGAAGTATGGGTAGCCGTCCATGCCGAGCCAGTCCACCGCACTGACGACCGCGCTGTTCGACCCATTGACCCAAGCAGTCCAAGTGTCGACGTGACCGACCTTGGCACCAGAAGCAGCAGTGCCTGCGATCGCGCTACGAACTTGTCCAATGTAGCTCACGAGAGTATCTGGTTCCGCTCCAATACCAGCCTTGTTCGCAATGCCGGTAGGGGTGATGCGGTAGAGATCCTCAGATCCAACGGAGATACCAGCGATCAATGATGTGAAGCTGGTGCCGTACTGGCTGATGGCGTTCTTGAGCGCGGTGATCTCGTTGTTGAACGCGTCCTGGCCAGCACTGCCCCAGAGACCGAGAAGGAGGGAGGTCTTGGTGTTGATGGCAGCTGGAATGGCTGAAGTGACAGTGTCGGCGGTGTTGCCTTGAATCATGGTGTACAGACGGCCGGATGTGAAGCCAGAGGTGCCCTGAAGGCTCTTCGCCCTGTTGAATTCATTCTCGAAGTCCTGCTGCACTCTGACCGAGCCATCATTGTTCGTGGCACCGTAGTTAAAGCCACGAATCTGTGCTGCAGCCGCGCCGGCAAGCGAAAGAATAGCGAAAGAACGCATGATGAAAAGGATACAAAGAGACCAGAATATCCAAGATGAGAGTTGATGAAGACGAAAGGGGAGAGCAACGCAACAGAAACGACAGGTTAAAGAAAATGAGACTGCCAACAACCTTCAGGCGATGACGACTGCCTCGCTGGATAACTCGGAACTCAACAAATACGAGAAGCTGTCGTCGTCGACGGTCGACTCACGAACCACGGCATGCCGCCATTCCTCTTCCGCGCGGAAGTCTCGTGTTTTCACCTGTCAAGCTTTGAAGAAATCGATAGAGTCGTCGCCAGATCTGGTAAGAACCACTGGAGTGATGCGTGGAGGTGGAGAAGCACGACTCTGGTTGTGCCAATGAGAAGTGTTTGTGAGACAGAAATAGTCTTAGGTGAGCCTCATACAGGCATCCGGCCGTCGCCTGCAAGGTACGAGAGTACAAAGTTTGTTCGCGTGGCTCCTGGGCTGTTCGCCACGCACTAGGAAGTAGGTGCCGCCATGATCACGAGCGTAAGCGTTCGACCCTGATGTCAGAATTCGTGATGCGTCTGGCTGGTGTAAGACTCTGTGTGAGATTGGCCGAAAGGGAGATGAAGGTATTGATGAGGGTGATTGAACGATGTCGTGTTCTGTGTGGTGCGTTGTCTCCCAGAGATGATTGTAGAGCTGAGGGTTGTGATGCAAGATGGACGGTAATGAAAGAGAGGAAGAAGGATGACGAACGGAAGCCGACTCTGCCGAAGCCTCGACGTTTCTTGGCAACGGCGACCCTGGGCTTGAACAGAAGCCAAGTGAGTGACGGACCAAAGTCCTTTGCTTGCGCCTTGATGAGGCTGAAGCCGCCAGAGCGCATAGGCAATCGGTCGCTCGACTCTGTCGATATGCATCAGAATGCCCGAGTGGCCTGAGACCACAGCAGCAGCTACATGGTCTCACCCAGCTTGACGACAAGCTTCTGCCCGCTCACTTGGCCCGTGGTGATCAGACTCATACCATCCATTATACCTTCAAGGCCGCCGGGCAACAGTCGAAAAGGCAATGGTTGTAGTCGTCGCCGCTCCAGCAAGCTATCAACTAAGGTGGTGAACTGTTTCGCAAATTCGAAGTGCTCTGGCCGACCAGGCATATGCTTCCCGAATTTATCGAATGACTCTCCCAGGAAAGTCACCAGGAAAGAGCTCGAATACTCCACGTCTTGCCGTGGTATCTCATTGAAGAGGATGGTGCCGTACTTTGCACCCGGCTCTTTCGTGAGCGCCCGCATGCAGATGTCAGTGCTGGACGCCGAGCCGATCGTGTCCCATGCCAGCCTCAGTCGGCCGCTTGTATGATGTTCAATCTGCTTTCCGCAGTCGGCATCGTGGTAGTTGAAGACAGCCTCCGCCCCAAGAGAGCTGCAAAGAGCTGCGTTGGTCGGTGAGCACACGGCGAGGACTTTGTAGCCAGCTCTGCAGTTCATTAGCGTCCTGCGCGGTTCCGACAAAAGACCTCATACTTACAACTTGGAAAGCTGGATGGCAACCATGCCTGACGATGAACTCCCGCCATATATCAAGATAAATTCAGGTCGCTCGATTCCCTCGTCCACGGAAGGCAAACGCAGCTTCATCTCCTCGAACAAGCCTTGACCACACGTCAAGACGCTGACACCCAGCGTGCACGCATCTTCAAAGCCAAGATGCTCCGGTATTCTCATGCACGTGTCCCCCTTCGCCATGATGAACTCAGCAAAGGCACCATCTTCAGCATTATTGAAATTGGCTCCGTGTACACAGCCAAATACTCGATCACCCGGCTGCCAGGATTTGGTGACTTTGTTCCCGACACCCACGACCACTCCAGCAAAGTCGCAACCTAAAAGGCCATCTACAGCGGCTCTGCCCTGCGCAGTTGCTTTGGCGTCGGTCGGATTCAATGCCACGGCGGCTGTTTTGACCAAGAGATATTCATCGCGGAGCGGAGGCTTCTCTCGGCCATCGACGAACTTTGCTTCAGTCCCAGTCCATATCAGTGCTTTCATGGTGCTGATGTTCGACTATGGAACAACACAAGTCCCGCGATTCGTCCTGAGAGTCCAGAACGCCCATAGAGTGATGCGAGAGGCATATCTTGAAGGGTGCGAAGCTGAGTACCATGTCCGTTCTTAACTCCGCCCATATGACAAACAGCTGCTGCAGTGCATTCGTATCGACATATCGTTGAGTGTGCCTGAGATCATTATTCTAGCTACCTGGCTGATAGTCAGCAGCTTCATGGTGGCCTTACTTGCGATCGAGGGAGGTAGGATGCTGTCGAGTGGATGCAAGCACGCAGGATCGTGATTGCTATCTGAACACGTTACTAGACCTCCGGGCAGCAGGATTGCACTGGCCGCGAGAGGTCGGTCAGTGCGAATTCGTGCTGTTGACTTGGAGAATTGAAAGACAGCGGGATGTCGAAATTTGGCGCGTTCTCGAGATGCTCTGCACAATATGCACAAGTCGCCAGTGCACTGCGCATAAACGGCTGCATAAATTCTCGACTTCGAGACATTGGACCTTTGGTCTTCTTCCACTCACTCCCATAATGACGTGGACTTCTCTTGTTACAAAGCATGAGTCCACCAGTGCAGAAGGCCTCTCAAGCAGTAGAAGCTGTCTTGGGCAATGTAACATGTATGCAATGAGACTCTACTGCTTTGAGTCACAAAAGTGATTCGTACATCTAGCCCTGAGCTTCAACCTCGAGCTGAAGAACTTAATCACTCCCAATGCCATACGTGACGTTCCCTCCCTCACCAAGTAAAAGTCCACCAACCAACCAACCCACCCCAGCAACCACCCCAGAATGAACATCCTCATAACAGGCGCCAGCCGCGGAATTGGCCGCTCCACCGCCCTCCTCGCAGCCACCCAACGAAACTGGAACATAGGCCTCAACTACAACCACTCCCTAAACGACGCCACCTCCGCCGTCGACCTCATCAACAAGCACTCATCCGCCACAGCCCTCCAAGGCGACATCTCCATCGAAGCCGACGTGCTGAGAATCTTCGACAGCTTCGAAAAGACCTACGGTAGCATTGACGGCGTCGTCATCAATGCGGGTATCACCGCGAAGGCAATGCCATTGGCGCAGATGGATGTAGAGAGGCTGAAGAAAGTCTTCGATACTAACGTCTTGGGCGCGTATCTCTGCGCGAGGGAAGCCGCGAGGAGGGTGAAACGGGGTGGAAGTATCGTGATCGTGTCTTCAGCGGCTTCGAGACTGGGCTCACCGAATGAGTATGTTGACTATGCGGGTTCGAAAGGGGCTATGGATACGCTCACGTTGGGGCTCTCGAAGGAGCTAGGGCCGTCGGGAGTGAGGGTTAATGCTGTGAGGCCGGGGATTATCAGGACGGAGATTCATGAGTCTTCTGGGGATGTGGGTCGTGTTGATCGTCTGGGCAAACAGACGCCGTTGAGGAGGGCTGGGGAGTCTGATGAGGTTGCGCAGGCGATTGTGTGGCTGCTCAGTTCGGAGTCTTCTTACGTGTCTGGGGCGTTGCTCGATGTGGCGGGTGGGCGGTAACGAGAAGTCATTTCGATTTCACTAGAACCGTCAACGACTGACAATCCGTCCTGCGATGTCCTGTGTCTTGCCAGATAGGCAGACGCGGTCTACCTCGTTTCAAGAAACACCAATTGGGCGACACTCATGAAATGATCTCGAACATGACCTCTGACCCTCCCCACCAACTCAATAATCAGACTCCTCGTCTGCAATCTCGTCAAAGCGTCTCCTGCGACTTCCGTACTCGTCTCCTTCCGCCCGAACTGTCCTGCTACTGCTAGAAGATCCAGAGCCCATCGATCCCACGCTCACACCACCAGCGCTGCTTTGGCTGCTGACGTTTGAGTGGTTGCGTCGGTTATCGCTGGCGTTGTAGCGCTGCTGTGCTGGCTGGGTGGTTCTGTTGAGTCGTGCCAGCGTATTGTCGAGCTGGAATGGATGAAGCAGTCTAACAGGCTGGAACGCTGGATTTGCGAGGCGATAATTGGCATGTTGGACGTCGAGAGCGCGTCTTTGCGTAGGGTCTTGATGCAGGCGGCGTGTGTACGGATTTGGTGGTATGCTGGGGAATAGAGCATCATAGCTCGGTGGCGAATCTGAAGGTGGATGGTCATGTCGGTCGCGCCGCGATGCAAGCGTATTCAGGCGATGGCTTGGAGCGTAAGGGGGCATTCGGGTATCAACTGGAGTATCTGCAGCGCGGGTTAGGTCATGATCTTGGACAAGCGCACTGGGAAGAACCGAACCCCACCCGTCTCCAGAGCCATCGCTCTCTCCGTCATCAAAGCCAAATTGGTCCGTCGACTGTTCTGTCGGTCCCGAAGTGCCGCTGCGGCCGTCGTCGAAGTGATCGTGATAGTCATGATAGTCGTGTTCGTCCTCGTCTCCTTCATCGCTATCACCAGTCAGGTCATACTGTGGCGGCGAAAAGCCACCATAGGTTGGGTGAGGCGTTGTATCAGTCTCGTCCTCTGAATCATCGTCGTCCTCATCCAAGCGGAGGATCGGCCTTCGCACAGCGCGAGAGCGTTGACTGGCCGTGACGGGTCCTTGATCCTCGTCGTCTTCGTCGTCCTCGTCGTCCTCGCCCGATACAACAGAAGGATCCGCGCCGACAGACGAAGGTTCTTCTGATGTGGTGGCTGCTCGCATAGTGACGGTGTGACGCCGTCGCGGCGGTACAGGTTCTCCTTCTTCTTCGTCTTCATCGTCGCTCGAGTCGAGGAGACCTGCGGGTCTACGGCTTCTGTTGCGAGATCGAACGATCTCAACTTCTAGGCCATCCGAGTCATCTCCAATCACAGCGTCTCCGTCAATCTCACTACTCTCGTCGAACCTGTGGATTGTTCCATCGTTGATGAAGTTATTCATTGACAGATCTTCCTCGTCATCAGACTCCTCGTCCGAAACATCGGATACAGGTCCACGCACTCTACGGGTCACGAATCGACGTGCGCCGTAGTCGAAATCGTCGAAGGGCTCTTCAAAGTTGTCCGAATCATACATGTCACCTTCTGGGAAATCGATCTCGTTGGGGAAACCGTCGTGATCGTCCTCCTCCAAGTCGTGATCAAGCTCCTCGCTGGCGTCGGAGTCCTCATCACTCCAATCCGAGTCATCATCTTGTCCGCGGACCCTGACGTCGCAGATGTTGCATCGTCCATCTTCCACCTCGTGAAGACACTGTGGGCATCTGTCCACGTGATCACTTGCATCTCGAATGGCAATCAGGGCGATCCGCCCACGACGGTTGAAGCATCCCTTGAACAGACCGCCCGTCCTGTTGTCTGTGTTCGCCTTGTCCTTGGCAACAGTCTCGGCTTCCTCTTTGGCGGATTGCATGTGCTCTTCCGTTGTCTCTCTATCAGGCAAAAGCTCGCTCTTGCTGATAAATACCAACACCATCTCACGAACCAGATAAGATGGGCTCGGTTGCTCCTTGATGACCGTACGACAATCCGGGCATGTCTTCTTGTGATTTGTTCCAAGCCACTGCGACAGGCAGCTATAGCAGAAGGTGTGGCCGCAGGTGAGCGCGTATGGTTCGTAGAGGAATCGCTGGCAGATCTTGCACGTGATGAGCTGCCTCATGACATCGAGATTGTCATTCAGGCCGCGGAACGCCTGCTCGTGATGGCAAGGCGTGCCGTCGCTGTGAAGCTCGTTCTCAACCTTGGTTGCGGGTCGGGGCTTTGCGTGGGCAGTGACGGGTTTGAGATCGAGCGCCTGAGACAAGCCAGCTGGACGACTGTCATCGCGCGACATCTTAAGTCGCTTACGCGAGCTACCTTCGGCGCTTTGATGTCCTTGATCGCTGGGCATCTCGTCCTCACGTATGGACAGCTCAAGCGTATTGGTGTATCATGGAGGTGTAGGTCGGGGTTAAGAGCGCGCGACTTCTGAGTTGGCAAGCCTTGTGAAGTGTATCTAAATGACACGCAGGGTTTGTACTCGGCGAACGGGTCGTGGACGTTATCGTGACTAGGCGGTAATGCTCGGCTGGGCTCGCGTGTGTGTTTTGGAGATATCTGACGGTGTTGCTGGAAGGTGTGAGTATGCGTGGAGGGGTCTGAGAGTAAGGTAGAGGCCGGTTGATAGCGAAGCTGGCCGTTAGGATCCCGACGCGCTAGCCAGAGCTTAAACCCGTGCCTTAAGTCGACATCACGTGCACATCGACCTGAGTGACATTCTGAGTCGTTGCCTTCCACCTGCACACAATGCTGGTCAAACACCTCGTCTGGTCTAGTTCGACAAGACTTTTCATCAGCCAGCGACACCGCTCCACGATAGCATCATTCATCCTCGCGAAACGCAAGCGCCAGTGGACAGAGAACGACTGCTTCACTCAACCCTCGCTCGTCTTGTTACGAATGCCTCTCACCATCAAGTTTCATCAAGGCCGAAGAAGATCTCCGTGCTACATGCTTGGCATTGACCAAAGACTTCAATGTATCTCCAGCTGTGGTCGACACGCTCATCGAGTGCGTAGATCGCAAGTGCATCCTCCGGAAGGATTCGCATGCCCCTGTTACGTGTTAGTGTTACTGCGCCTCGTTGAGAGGGGAAACGGTATGTGGGCGATGGACTTTCGTCTTGATATCAGGCAACAATACAATTGCTTCTCAGTCCTACCAAGCCCCATACCAGACCTTGAGCGCCACCGAAACTACACCATTGACTGCCTCAACCCCTGATCATTGCGTTACATCATTACCGATCATGAAGGTCACGAACATCCTCCCAATCATCGCGGCCTCTGCAAGCATTGCGAGCGCCAAATCGCTCCTTGCTGTGTTCGAAAGCCAGGTCACGGTCGGACAGAGCTACGATGTCGAGTGGCTTTCGGATGCTAAAGAGGTAACCCACCCAACCATCGCCCCAGAGTGTAGAACGCTGTGTCTAATATAGACTCTCTTCATAGCGCATCGAACTCGTCCTCGTCCACAAGACTTCCTTCGGATGGGAACGCGTTGAGACTCTGTTTGAAGACAAGACTACGGAACCGCTTGGGGGCAACTATACTTGGACTGTCGCAAAGTCGACTCCGACCGGCGAGTAAGTGGGCAGTAAGACTATTGCATGCTTCGTGCATCAGGCTAATTGCTCTTCTCTCTAAAACAGAGGCTATGGCCTGTGGCTGAGCGGCAGGTACATCGATAACCCAGACAGGGGATACGCAGACCTTACGCAGTGGTTCGAGATCGTGGCTCCGAAGGAGGACTTGAAGGTCTGAGGAAATTGACTGGTTCATGCTTGCCGGCCGAGGATAATGGTTGACGTCTCTCCTTGATTGCGCTATGTACATTCCGATGTCGCCATAATACTAGGGTTTGGTGCTCGGATACCCTTGACCCGTCTTGAGAGATCAGTCAGATGCTACTTATATACAAGACTGAAGGAGAGCTTGCGCATCGCACGGTTCATCCCTCCACTTCAGATCGCACCCAATTTGATGTCGTTTGGGCTATTTGCAGCAGCCTGCCATCACAGTGAAGTCGATCAGAGATCCGCCTTGGCCTGCTTTTGGCTCTCGCTCTTGCCAAGTGCGTGCAGCACGATCTTTTGGTAGCCGTCCACGGAATCATACAGGTCATCGACCTTCAACTTCTCATTGGCGCTGTGGGCAACAAAGATCGTACCTGGACCGTAGAGGTAGCGCTTTTGACCTTTAGTCTTCTCCAACCATGGAATATCGGTGCCGTAATTGACGGTAATGACATCGAATCCTGGGACATCCGCATCGATATCGATTGGACCATAGCCTTTCCCGCCAAAGTCGAGCTCGACGATGTCTTCCGGCTCCAACTCCCCTTCCAGGAAATCGCGTACTGCGTGGTGCACGGCTTTCGTAGCACCTTTCTCGATCGTCTCTGGAGTCCCTTCGGCGATACGGACAGCGATCTTTGCTGAGGCAGACTCTGCAATGACATTGGCTGCAACACCGCCTTCAATCGTGCCCAAGTTGAAGGTTGTTATGCCGTACTTGTCGCTCTTGGGAAGTTTATCGCCGAGGGTGATGATGGGCTCGAGGGCTCGGACGAGCACTTCATTGGCGCTTCGTCCAAGCCATGGGTAGCCACTGTGACCGGACTTACCTTTGGCGGTTACGACCATTTGCATAGTACCTTTGTGACCAGATACAAGCTTGCCCTCTGTGGGTTCTCCGAAGATGACTGTCTTTGGAGATATGCCGAGATCGTTCGCTTTGCGCATGCCGCTACCACCAACTTCCTCACCAACGACGAAGAGTAGCGAGACATCATCAGGACTGATCTCGCCCTTTGCCAAGAGCTTGTTGACTGCAACGATCTGAGCGGCCACGCTGCCCTTGTCGTCTACAGAGCCTCGCCCAAAAATCGTCTTGTCTGTATGGTTGTAGTGATAAGGCAAGAAGGGAGGAACCTGGATAGTATAAGCTTCAAATATGGTACGAGATCTACATGAGCTGACTTACGGTATCTATGTGACTGGACAAGAGTACAGGAGCATCCCTAACCTTGCCCGGCCAAGCAAACACATTGAACCTTTCTGGGTCCTTCTCAACAAGCTGCTTCTCAACACTGTAGCCTTGAGACTTCAAACTCGCCGCAAGCCAGTCGCCCACTTCCTTCTCATTGCCTGAGATGGATTCGATTTGCGTGAGATTCTTGTGTAATGCGATTAGATCGTGAGTGAGGGAAAGCTTCGTCCCAGCCACCTCGACTTCGTTCAACGGCCGTTGCTCTGCGGGCAGTATAGACGCCGAGCACAGCGGCGAGAGGCCCAGCGCGATCAACCATTCACTCCCTTTCATGATGTCAAAGGTGAAGAATGTCAGATAAGTAGAGTGCAGAAGGAAAGATTGGCCGTGAACGCCAGACGGTCCCTCATCCACGGAACGCGCTAGCGCCCCACCAATTGGACGACTCGACGTCCAATGTTTTGAAACCGCAATGCAGTGTTTACAGCGTATCCTTGCAGCCAGACAACCGCCAGCATTAATTCTCGCCGCCCCTTCTCCCAAGTAGCACTCGCACTGCATTTGTTGTTGTGTTTCGCAGCATTCACCCGGGGCGGCAATGTCTGGACACGAACCTCAACGCTGAACGCTGAGCGCAGCGGGCACTGGGCGGCTCTTTCTACACCACTGACCACATCGGCATTGTCTTCCCGCATGGCTTGCACGCGACTCTACGATTAGCTTCTTGGATACTGCAAGAAGGAACTACGACAACTACGATATATCCTCCCCAGGCGCCAACAGCTATAATCTGCATTCCTCCACCTTAATACAGATACCCCCCACCCAACGACCTCCTCGCGCGACATAGCTCACCATGGCTGCTGCAGAAAGTGCCGATCCCGAGGCGCTGTACACCAAGCAAGCATGTATAGGAGGAGGAAGCTTTGGCAAAGTCTACAAGGGCGTCGACAAGCGGACAGGACAATCAGTGGCTATCAAGATCATCGATGTCGAGAACGCCGACGATGAAGTGGACGATATCATTCAAGAGATCTCTATCCTGTCAGGACTCAACTCCCCATACGTCACCAAGTACTATGGATCATATCTCAAGGGGTCAGACCTCTGGATCATCATGGAGTTCTGCTCGGGAGGCAGCTGTGGAGACATGCTCAAGCCAGGCGTAATACCGGAGGACTACATATGCATCATTGTGCGAGAGTTGTTGATGGGACTCGAGTATCTACACAACGATGGAAAACTTCACCGAGATATCAAGGCCGCCAACATCCTTCTGGGTGCCAATGGCCAGGTCAAGCTTGCAGACTTTGGTGTGTCTGGTCAGCTGACGGCGACTATGACCAAGAAGAATACCTTCGTCGGCACACCATTTTGGATGGCGCCAGAGGTCATTAAGCAATCTGGCTACGATCACAAGGCGGATATTTGGTCTCTTGGTATCACAGCGCTCGAATTAGCACTTGGCGAACCCCCTTACAGCGACATACATCCCATGAAGGTACTCTTCCTGATTCCAAAAAACCCAGCACCGATACTTGAAGGCAACTTCAGCAAGGACTTCAAGGACTTTGTTTTCAAGTGTCTTCGAAAGGAACCACGAGAACGGCCGAGTGCTAGGGAGCTGTTGAAGCACCCATGGGTACGAAGAGCGAAGAGAACGGCGTATCTGACTGAACTCATCGAGAGGCACGAGAGATGGCAAGCGACGCACCGTGAGGATAGGGATGACGACGACGACTCAATCATCGACTCGCCTTCACGAGATCCGGATGAGGAAGACCTCTGGGACTTTGGGACCGTGAGACCCGCAGGGCGGCGGCAGCACGGGCCCGGTCTGAGAACGATGAACGAGTCTGGCATGAATTCACGAACTTCACATGCGCCAGTATCTCCCACGAAGCGATCCGTCTCTAACAAGGAGAACGATGCAACCCATCACGAAGATCACGAGAACCACGAAAACATCGAGGGCAGCACCATTCGCGGTGGTGGCCCCATGTTGCCTCCTCCTTTACCAAAGACACCTTCACCCACCAAGAAGCCTACCCCTTTACAGTCCCCCGGTTTTGCTGCAAAGACGGCTCTTCCAGCATCGCCGGTACGCAAACCAGTCGGTCCTGTCCAAACACCGCCGCAAACTCCCCGTCATGAAGAAGTGGTATCATCGCCCAAACCACCAGCAACGCCACAGACGCCGCGCCTACTGAACGATGACTTTCTGCAACAGTCCATTGCTAGCGACATGTCACAGTATATGAAAGGCCTATCGATTCAGGATCAGCCAATCTCGGCACCGAAATTGCAGGCCGCAGCCTCTGTGCCCTCCAATTTGGACGGCGCTGCGTCCTCTCGTCAGCCACAAGCGAATGGCGTGCCAGGCCACGTGGCCATACCGTCAAGTCAGTCTAGGAGCGACTTGTACCAGAAACCTCTACCCAGCTTCGCACCACCTGCGCCGGTGGCGAAGACCGAGCAGCAGCGACCACAGCTGCCACGAGTCCAAAGCGAGCAGCCACGCTCTTCCATCGACTCAGCTCGAAGCGACACCTCGACTTCCCGCCCGGCGACCGCCTCGACAGCCTGGACCAGTACCGCCGCCAGCCTCCAGCCTCAACCAGTTTTCGACGCACAGTCCCAAGACCTTCAGACCGAGCAGCCCATCACAGCTCTGAACTCCGTCGTAATCCCAGCCCTGGAAGCAGCTCTGCACCGTCGAAGCTACCAACTCTCGCTCCTCCAAAAGAAGCACAACTCTTCAGCGAGCCGAACAGGTAGCAACACGAGCGATCGCAAGCAAGCGGAAGAAGATCTGCAGCTTAAACGCGAGGCGCACGATCAGGTTCGCAAGTGCATGGGCAAGGTATCTCGGCTGTTCAAGGAGATCGACCACTGGGATACGGTGGCGCCTGTGGGCATGGGCGATGGCGTCGAAGGCCTGCTGGAGGGCTTTCTAGAAGAAGTCTTGTGTCGCGTCGAGGCAGAGGACGCTTGATCGGGCCTGGCGTGCTGGATTCGTTTCGCTGATGAGGCGCCTTGGGCTCTCGTGTTGTTTCTATGTTTGATGGCTCTTTTTTGGTCCGCGTGAGGTGTATCTTCGTACACTTTGGGCATGCTTGTGATTTGCACGTTTGCATTGGGAGCATTGGCGTTGCATGGTTTGGGTGGAAAGCATTGAATTTGGAAAAAGTGAACAGAGGGACAGAGACTGCTACTGCTGCTGCTGATGAGAATGGGTTTCTCCTTTGTCCTTTTATGTTTAGATCGAGCAAGCAGAGAAGCAGACTGCTCATCATCAACAGTGGTTGAAGTGCTAGAAACGCTCAGAAATACCACCAATGCTACTGGCATCATCATGTGCTCGTACTGTGTACCTCCCCAACCTTTCTCCTCGTCGGGTCATGCTACGCTCCCGATCAATGCAACTTGAACGAAACCCATCTTTATGCCAAACGTCCATGCCACACACGCGTTGCTCATGTCCTTCCGCCTGCCGCTTCTCAAATGCAGTCTCCCTTAGAAGAGCTCTCACAGGCCGAAAACCATTAAATGGTTGCCAAAACCTCAAAGCCCACAATTCACAACCACCAACCCCCTCTCCCTCATAACAGCCAACCAATCCACATCCTCCATCCTCGCTCCACGCCTGCTCGCCCTCTCCTGCTCCTCGCAAACCGCCACAAGCAACAACCTCGTCCGATAGGTATTCTGCCCAATCCCCGACCCTTCAAACGCCCGTACCAGTTCTACCGCACGACGTTTACTCTCCGCGTCGAGACTCACGACACCGGCCATGAAAATCGGGAAGACGAGGTTCCTACGGGCGAGACCAGTGGGTTCTTCGAGAGTTTTGGCCGCGAGTGTGAGGATCGTTCTGCAGCGGGCTTCGGAGTCGAGGGTATTGGTGTGTTGGGAATACGAGGGGAGGGTACGTTGCGTGGGGAAGAGGGAGGTGCGAGCGTAGAGGATTGCGGTGTGGTAGAGGAGTAGGGTGGTTGTAACAAGGGAGGCGAGGCGTTCCGGGAGACGGGAGAGGTTGGGCGTTTCTGAGGAGTGGCCGAGGAATTGTTCGGGGTATGCTTGTTGCCAGAAGGAGTGGAGGTCGGATTGGAGCTGTGCGGCAGTGGATTGCCAGCGAGCCCACATTTCTGGGGGAATGGGGCGTTTGGAGGTCGTGGCTTGTTGGCGGAAGGTTTGGGCTGTTCGGGCGAGGTTGGCGGTGCGGAGGAGGAGGCCTTGGTTGAGGTGGAGGATTGCTGGGAAGAGGGTGGTGATTGCTTGGGAGTGGGCTGTGGTTGGGCTGCTGTGGATGTGCTGCTCGAGGCGTGGGATCATGTTGTGGGTCGTCATTGTCTGTAGGAAGTCGCAGTTACCGCTGCCTAGGAGACAGGCGTAGACGTCGAGTTCGCAGATCGACCAGAGCGTGTACGCGTAGGGTTCAGTGCCTGTGGTCTCTCTTCGTTGTACGGCGATCCTCCCTAGGTGATTGAGATGCTCGGCCCACATCCCTGAACCGCCGTCGTCCGATTGCATCGGTATGCAGATGTCGTAGACGAATAGCAGAAAATGTCGAAAGAACACCCCGTCTGATAAGAGATCAGGAGGTGAAGATCTGGGCATCGCGGATGCCGCCAGCGCTTGGCCGTAGTGCTGCATAGCCTCCTCGAGGGATGAACGCCCATTGTTCGCGAGGTTCAGCGCACTGATGGCGCATATCGCGTGATGTAGAGGTGGAAAGCGCGTCGCCTCGAACTCAATCACAGGCATGGCACCTTGCTGTGGTTGTGCCAGCCTCGGAACAATGTAATGGCGGAAGTGTGTGACTAGATGCTCATCTGACCGTATCAGTGGTGTATGAGGTCCTGTGCTGATGCTCGGGTTGTACGGAGGCGTGGTGATGGTCAACTGCCCCAAAGCCTCTGGGAAACTCGACCGCCGACTTTCCGTCACTGCTGAGAATGGTTCGGTCGAGACGGGAGATGCGTCCTCGAACTTGTCCAGCACCACCACCGTCGGGTCTGGCCCTGTATTCGATCTTCCCAGGCCAGGTCTGGCGCTGCCACGTGCTCCTCTTGCTGAAGAAGAGCTGGCACCGCTCATCCGCCTGCCATCCTGGGGAGAGTATGCCGCATACTCAGGGAGGTCGTAGAAGCTCTCAGGCGTGACGACGACCCCATACGTGCCTGGTCTCGACGTGCGGGCCTTCGTTTCTCGATCCTCATCGTTCGTGAGCGTCGCGAAATCAGGGAGACTGTCGAGCTCCCCGGGTGTCGGGTTGGAGCTGTGTCCGTCACGAACAGTTGGGTCCCACACCGCATTTCCAGCAGTACTAATGTTCGAGTATTTGCCTTGGGTGGTGGTCGTGGCATCGTTGAAGTTCCAGCGGTGGTCCCAGTCACAATCACGGTTCAGTCGTGTACAAGGTCCGCAGCGCTAAGTGCCAAGGCAGAATCAGTATGCTGTGTCGCGTTTCAACGTTGGTCGTACGTACAGGATGTTGCTCGTCGCCTGGAGAGATTGCTCCGTCAGTATGATGTATATAGCTGGATAATCACGTACATACATTTGACCTTGCGTCCGCGGCATGTCCAGCATCCCGCTCTAGATCGATGCGAGAGTCGTGGAGGTCGGCCGGTAGAAGAAGATCCAGACGGGCGATCCCCTCTCGTCGACGAAGGTCTGGCAGGAGCCAATGGCGGCAGATGACCACCGCGTCTCCCCTTCGACGACGACGAACCCTCGTTACCGCCGCGGTCTTGCATGGTCCAGGATCACAGAGGGCGGAAGCAGCCGAGCCCAAAGCCAGCGAGTAGCGGTTAGATAGAATAGTGAGGCAAAAGTTCCCGACGGAGACAAGCCAATGAGTGCGCGACAGCTGTTTAGGTATGCACTGAGAGTGGGACGACAAGTCTGGCAATCGCTCTCCAGCCGCTCCTCGCTCCAGTTGTCACAGAACGGTAGTCGCCATTGCGAAATGCATCGGGCCGGTCGATAGGTTCGGTGTCTCTGAACTTCCGAGTAAGTCAGTCGTCGTGGTCGGTATATAACAAAACTCAATATCAGGCATTACTGCCGGATCAGGACCACAGAACCCGCGAGACTGGTGGAGAAAAGAGAGGGAAACGGCCACTGCTCGTTGGTGCCCAATGAAGGTGGATTACGGCGACGCAGCCACGGACAGAAGTGGGCAGATGGCGGCGGTGTCTCGCATCATAGCGGTGGAAGTACGAAGCTGTTGAGAGGGTCCTTCCTTGAGGGTGGGTTGCTCGTAGCACAAGGACAAGAATGGGCAACAGCCGGTCTGCTGCGAGAGACGGACCTGCCGTTAGCTCTCGACATTGGCTTTACCTGTGATGCCAACAATGCACGTCCGGTGGCGCAATACCTTTGAAACTAAGCTGTTTGCTGCAGTCAGTGGCTGCCACGCGGGTGATCAGGTAAATCACCATCCTAGTGATTGATGAGCAACGTCAAGCCAATGGCAAGACGAAGGATGGCTACTGTAACGTAGTGTCCTGCGCCTGCAAGCCTAGTTGCATCCCACCAGAGTGGATACCGTTGTCAGGCGACATGAAGCCTAGCTCAAGATAGAGAAGTGTAGAACTCTCCATCGCGTGTGCACTCCGAATGGTAGCAAGTGTTTCGTTAGCCCTGCATCTGCGCGCTGCGGCGCAGTCACCGGCATATGCTGGCTGTCGAATGGCTCGAAGCTACGGTCCCTCCTACCGGCGGTGCATGAGAGAAAGGGTCAGCTCGCGTGCAGGAAGTTTTGCTGGTCAAGACAGGATCTAGGGTCTGAAGTGCTTTACGCCCGACCACCCGCGCCTGGCTTCGTTATCCGCAGGCGCATCACGAGCACAAGCATATGAATCCTGCCAGCTGTTGGTTCTGGGGAAGTGGGTCCAATGTGTTGTTCAACAAATTGCTGAGCTGCGGCGTATCAACTCCTTTTCCGCACGATGTGGGATAAGTGTCTTCGTCCTGAAATGATCGACTCAGCTCCAGTCTGGACGGTGGTGCATGTCCTTGGCGTGTGAGAGGCGCATGAGGCGTTCCAGGTACCTTCTAGCTCCCATTCTCGAAGCTGTGGCGTGGCGGTCTTCGGGGAAAGTGGCACCAATGGGGTGCAAAGACGTCCACATGCGCCTGGAGCGCCTCCAAGAAGAAAAGCACCGGTATGGGCCATGTCCCGAGGTTGCCAGCACATCGTTTGAAATGAGGTGTAAAGTGCCGTCACAGCATGCTCATGTAAGGTGGTTTCAAGTTAGCCGTGGACTGCTATAGGCGAAGGCCAAATAGAGCGAAAATTTGCGGGAGGTGAGTGTGGCAAGGCTTTCCGGGTGAGTGGGACGTCGAGTTGCTGCCCTAGCTACCCACTCAAATGTGCTAGACAGAAGAAGAGAGGCTGACCCCGAACCTTACCGTCGGGACAGGGCGGCAGCTAAAATCCTCCAAACTGCCGAGGCCTTTGAAGAGACAATACTCTTCCCATTCGTCTTGCCCAATATGAGCACAATCGCTTGAGGGAAGCCACATCCACATTTCCACAGTCCTCGTTTTCCTGTTCTTCATTCGGTTCTGCCTCCGAGCTCCGAGACAAACCATCAAATCTTCCGAGCCACGCTTCAACGGCTTGGTTCAAATTTAGTCTTTCGTGGCTTGCAGACAGACCGTTGCCCGGCCACGTGGACCACACGTGCGATGTGCGCCATGTCAGACGCCACTGATGCCTCAAGACGCTTCCACCGCAGCAGCCAGACGGTCTCGAACGGCCGATGACACTTCATTCGCTATTAGCGCGCGAATCTCGCCTTCCAGCTGCGCACACAAAGATGGTGACATCTTCGTGAGAGCGACGAGGGCGTCGGCTCTCGTCAATCGGATGGCCTCGATCCCTACCACCGGTCCGAATAGCAGCGACTTCAGCCCCTGGATGCCCTCTGGATCGAAGTCGACATGACGCTTCTCTTCTTGAATGCGCTTGGACATGCTTGAGAGGCCTTCGTAGGCGCTGCGCAAGCCTGCCTGGGTGGCGGGTTTGGACGAAGCCACCACGTGGGTTGCGCGTGAGGTTTGTCGCGATAGCGTGTCGCCATACATCGTGGGCGGATTGATGGAAGCGAATACAGCTTCAATGGCTGCGGCGATGGTCGCATCCTTGATATCTTCAGCTTTGCGAAGGTGGTCTTTGTTGCCGCCATCGACATCCATTTTGTCCTCATCAGACTCGTCCGATAGCACTGGCGCAACAGCCTCGAAGACGGCGTCACTCATGTCGACATCGGTACGAGCTCGAGCGATGCGCGCCAACGCCTTCACGGAGTGCTGACGATACGGAGCGTTTTGGCGTTTAGCTTCCCTAATTGCGATCTAGCAGGATTGTTAGCCTTGAACTCTTCCGCTTGACCGAAAGCAGACAGCACACATACCTTGTTGATCGCGGAGCGTACGTTGGCATGCTCCATGTAGTACGGCTTGCCAGTTTCAACGAACTTCACAAAGCCAAGAAGCACATCTTCCTTACCCTCCCAGGTCTTCCCACCGAGTGCCTTCTCGATCGCCGGCCACAACGCCGCTCCCGTGGCGTTCGACATCTGCGCTTCGCTAGACGAGACTGCCACCGCCGCATCAGCTACAGCACGCGCAGCAGTATGTTTGAGCGCCCACTGTGGCGAGTCGAGATGGGTCATGCAGAGTTCCAAGATCTCGGAAAGATAGAGCTGCACCGCTCTCGATCCCGCCACGGCCTCGCTCCACGTGTCTTGGAAGGGCTCTTTGACCTGGGCGTGGGAGTCATGCTTCGCCACGAACACGAAGGGGAGCACGGCGCTAGCGAAGGAGTTGAATTTGTCGCTTGCGTTTTTCGAAAAGGCAAGCAGAATATCGCCAGACGTGATGCTTCTTCGTGGCGTGACGGCCTCACGGTCGCCTTCGGATTCGAAATAGAGCTTCTTTGTGAAGGCGATGAGCCTGAGGATCTGTTTGTCAGAAGCACCGCGGGCCAGGTATCCAGCTGCGGCGGCGTATGAGCTCGATACGGTCTCGTTTCGGTCGATCACCACCCGCTCGATCAGCCTCAACGCATCATCAGAGTATGGACGGAAGAGCACCATTCGTCTGGTGGATAAAGAGACGAGAATGCGACTTGACCCGACCTTGGAAGGCAGCCCAATCGCACTCTTCATGGCGTTCTCGAGCCTGGGCCACAGTGCCTTCATGGTGTCATCATCAAGAAGATCCAGGCACCGCTCAATCGCCTCCATCAGTGGACTCATACGGACACTTGACAATCTCATATCGTCAATCTTCTGTTCGGTAAGGTCATACTTGGCGGCGTTCATGTGGATGTAGTTAACTGCTTCCGGCTCAAGGTCGCTCAGCGAACCGATCAGTCGCTCCACCAATTCAGGAATGAATGGTCTGATGGTCGCGCCGTTGGCCTTCTTGATGATCTCCAACAGCGTAGTGATGGAGAACATCTGTGTCTCTTTCGCGCTCGATTCCATTCCCGATGACGACAGTAGGAACGGCAAAATGTGCTTCAACATGGCGGATGCGTTCTTCGTCGAGCTGTGGTCCGCCTCGAGCGATCTGGTGAGGACTCCTGTAAGAGTTCTTGCGAGGGACGCCGCGGCAGCACGAACCGACTCCTTGATATCGTCCAGAACCTTGAAGCATTGAGTCCAGATCTGTTCCAGGTACTTCTCGTACTTCTCCAAGGCCCTGCCTTGCACCAGATCCGCAATGGCCGCACAACACGCTTGTCGTACTCTCCATTCTCTGCCAAGAATGCTGTCGAGCAAGTCTTGCATAATGGCATCGAAGTACTTGTCTATCGTTGCGCTAGAGTCTGATACCAGTGCGTTCCAAATATCGTTCATGGACCTCTGTACGCCGCTGTTTGGATCAAATCGATACCTGAAGAGCTTGGGGTAGAGTTTGGGGTTGTTCGCCAAGTAGCCATCGACGCTGGAGTCGGAAAGCACCCTACTAAGGCCGAATCTTCCAAATGCAGCTCGACTCGACCAAATCGCGTTCGACGATGCCATCGACATGAACTTGTACACCAAGCTGGAATCTCCGACTTCGGAAGCTAAGCTCATGATATCTTTGTAGGTCGACACAGATCCATCGCCTGTAGGAAGCGCTCCTGGCTCGAATAATTGAGTATCTTCAGAGACGCTGCCAGCAAGCTGACTTTGCTTGTCGGAAGAGAAAGACGTGATGAGCTGACGCACGAGGTCATCCTTCAGGTTCCGATCGCCCTTCTCGTACACTAATCCTAGGCCTCGAGATGCAGACTCCTGCACCAGCTCATCTCGATCGGAGAGACAGCGTCTGAAAGCATTTTGGCAAGCGGGTAACTTGTCTTGCAGTTGCTCTCCACAGAACTGAACCAAGCAGAGCAGCCACATGACCGCTGCCTTCTTGAGCGAAGGCTTCGTATTGGCACAGTCCTTGAGTGTTTGATCGATCAGCTTGTTGAGTGTATTCGATCTTGGCTGACTCGACGGCCAGTCGGCTTCGATGTTGACGTCCAGCTTTGTCGCAAGGGCATCCGACTTCCAACCACTCGCCAAGTAGCTGAAAGCTTCGCCGACTGTAAAGTGTACTTCAGCTTGTCGGATCTCGTGCAGCTTGTGTAACTGGTCTGAGATATGCTGCAGCTCTTCATTGTCCTCTGGCAACAGCATCGATAGTTGGCCAAGGGCCAACGTTGCGACCTCGTTGCCGTCTTTGGCTTTTTCGTAGAGTCTGTCGGTTACTGTCCGCACTTTCGAGGGCTCATTGACGGTTTCAATTGAGAGGCAGCCAAACATGCTCATTTGTCCGATGGCAATATGGCTTGCTTCTCGTAAAAGGTCGTCTCTCGAGTCAGCGAAGATCTCAAACAGCGTCTTCATGAACTGTTGGTAGTCCTCTGTGGATGGACGAGCTCCACTTCGATAGGACCATCTGCTGAAGTAGTAACCCAGAGCCACGACTGCGCCGTGGACCGAGCTCAGAACGGCCCCGAGAGCAGTAGTCCAGGACTTCGCAATGCCCACGAGCTGACTGGTGCCAGCGATTGACTCTGCCGCTGGATGAGATGCTAGAATGCCGAAAGCTTGAGCAGCAGCCATTCGACGGATGTGATTGTTCGATTTCAGTGTCGCAATGAGTAGTGGCACACGCGAGACATGAGTCTGTACCAGCGCATCAGGGCTCAGCGACAAGAACTCTACCAGGCGATCGTCTTCCAGAGTTATCTTCGAGGTGATGCATACGAACAATGCAGACACCAGTGTGTTTAGCAACGCGGGTGAGGTTTTCTGAGTCGTCCGGAGATAAGCTTTGACAGCCGTCCTGGCAGCAACATCGGACTCGACCATTGTATCCAAGCGCCTCTCCCAGTCACTGTCCAGATTGACCGGCACATCAGCGGTCTTCAGTGCCTGTCGTACTAACATGCGCCGGGCATATGCTGTGATGTACGGGAAGGAAGTCTCGTGTGCTTCTTGCACCCGCTTGCTCAATGCCATCGGATCTGAGCCCGTCATTGGAGCCTGCTTGGTGAAGAACTGGTCAATGACTTCTTCGAACGTCGGGTATGTGAGCTCCACGTCCTCAGCGCCGACATTGGTAGCGTTCAGCATCCGATACCAGTACGGGTTGAGACCTCGCTCACCCTCTTCTCGTACCTCTTGCCGATCGGTCGAAGCTCCAACAGCCATAACGTCAACCCAGCGTGCTTTGACAGATGCATAGGGTAGGCATCGGTTGGCGAATCGGACTGCCACGTATCGAGTGCTTCGTATACGGCCATTGGCTTCGAGATCCGCGGATTGGGTCATCTGATCAATGACCAATGACTCTAGTACTTCTTGCTCAGATTCACTCAGCTGAATCCTCGTCATGGCAGCCAATACGGTTGACAAAGATTCCTCGATGCTGACAGTGATGGAGTTTTCGGATGAATCTTGCGCTAATGACTTGAATAGCCATCTCAGCAGATCCATCGTCGTAGCTTCTTCTTCCACTAGTAAAGATCTGGGTCCAGCTTTTGCAAGAAGCCCAATCACTTCGTATGCATACGCTCTTGAGACAAGATCCTCGTTGGCGCCGGGCCTGGGCCAACCTTGATTCTCGATGAAGTCCCTCAGTCTCCAGACGACTTGCGAAGCAATAGCATTTAGGTCGTCTTTCTCGCCAGTGCGTGCAACATAGTTGATGTATGAGAAGATTGCTGATCTTAGCTTGGTCGCTTCTCTGCCGATGTTCGTGCTTCTAGATTCTGGTCAGCTATTGATCACGCACAAGAAGACGATAACTTGAAGGCCCGGCGCTGCACAATGCTCAGCACCGGCCGGCTTGAAATGGGAGGAGCAACTTACGGTGCGATGCCATTAGACATTACGGTATCCTCTCCATCTTGCTGTGGCGGTGACACTCCATCATTGACCAGTTTGATGATGTTGTTCGCAAATGTGGTGCTGCTCTTCGATTTCTCAAGAAGCCATATGATCTTCAACTTGAGAGGAGCTCGGACTCCAGGTGCTCCATCTACCCCAAAGTAGAGGTTGAATAGCGTCTTTGGCAGGTCTTCCTTCTCGAGCTCAGGTTGCGTAGCTGGAAGAGCCCGCTTCATCATATCGTCGCCAACATCGCTGATCGAGGAAGCTGGATCGGCTGAGCAGAATACAGCCGGGAGAAATCGCTCATGGTCGTTGAACAGTCCGCTCGCCAGAAGCTTCGCCGCAAGGGTCTTGGTCCGTAATAAGTTCAACCCACCGGCGTTCGCATTCCAAGCGTCGTCTTTGCCATGTACTGTAAAGAAGCTGTAGTCCTCTGTATTGATTCCAGGGCAGACCTTGCTCGTCCCCTTCTGCGGCGCAAACAAGATGAACTTCCCAAGCCACTTTGCGAGATAGCCAACATCCGCGTCCGTGACTTCGAATGTGCTGCGCAACTCCAGATCATCTTTGCTCCCTCTCGGTGGCAAAGTGAAAGACTCCAGCAGCCTCAACAGCAGGTAAAACACCTGACTGGACTGATTCCCGCCCTTCCCAATACCCTGCGCAACAATGGGCAAAAGCTCCGCTCGATCCTTGCTCGATAACCTCACAACACCCTGTTGAATGTATAGCATGTCGAAATGTCGAATCAGCGAACTTTCCTGTTCCTTGAACTGCTTCACAAGCGCAGCCACAGGAAGCTGAATCGACTGTGGCTGGACCCTGGTGTTGATGTGCTGGCATATCGAGATGACCTTCTGACGTACGCTTTGAAACTCCGACGCCAGTTTGAGGAGTAGAGGCGCCAGGTAGGTCTTGAGGATGGTTTCGAACTTGGCGTCGGTATCGGCGAGGGCAATGCGCATTTCGACTTTGCCGACCAGAGACAGCTCGCGCTGCTCTGGCGATTGCGCTGGGGCGCTCATGTTGATGAGTCTCAGGGAGATGGTGGTGGGGTGTGATGTATGTGTCTTGTTCAGTCCATGATGATGCGAAAGGCGATGAAAGTGGCAATCCGGTCAGGTTTCCAGTGCAGTCACTCGGAGACCTGTTTGTCAGCGGTTGTTTGTCTGAGCAAAACGTCCCTAAGGCAACACCAGCGACGCGGACAAATGTAGTAGTGGCTTGTGAATCAAACAGAGCAGATGGATGTCGATGGCACGTGAAGAGTACGTAGACGACCTGCAGCCTTGATGCTTGTCAGAAGCGGACTCAGTGGCGTCGAAGACTTGAGGTCAAACAAGCGGAACTCTCATTGGTTGATTGGCTGCCTTCGTCTCGGATAACACAATCTACTAACGGGGGACTGCGGGTATGCATCATGTCTTGCAGTTTGAATCTATTTCGCGCTGGTGGACGCTGTCAAGTGTGCATTAGTTGCTCCTTGGAGACCAGGTTGAGTGGACACCCCGGACGCGAAGACGGATGGCAGAATATTAAGGGAACGGATGTGGCGCAAGAACGATACATTATACAGCAGAATACATTTATGGTCTGATTTCCTGACTCGTGACTACTGGTCGTACAAAGCCCTTCAGATCTTTTCCCGCCTCTCCCACTTGAGTACAGCAGGACTGAGGGGTCTACTGAAGAGACTGGTGTAATCTGTCTCGACCACCTTATCGCTCCCATCGACGTTCTGGAACTTGAGCTCCCGAATCACCATCGCAGTGATCGTCTGAAGCTGCGTGTAGGCGAACTGCTCGCCTATGCAACGATGTCGACCAGCGCCGAATGGTAGATATGGAGAAGCAGCACCCTTGCTGACGAGACCGTAGCCGTAGTCTTCCTTCTCTTCAGCAATGCTCTCGTGTACCATGGCTGGCACAAGGTGCTCGTACTTCCTGTCGGGTTTCTCGTCCCACCGGTGTGGCTCCCACGTCAAGGCCTCTGGGAAGTGCGACTCCATTCTGCTGGTGCAACCTGGCGCTGCGAGCAATGTGTGGGTTGGTGGAATGACATAAGGCGTTCCTTCAAGTGGCATAGGCGACTTGACCTTGCGCAGTATGGAGTGGATCGGCGCATGGATGCGGAGTGTCTCCTTGACAACCTGATTGAGGAGCGGCAGGCGTGATAGATCGGCATACGAGAGGTCCTTGATGGTGCCGTCTTCGTTTATGCCCAGGATATCCTTCTGCTCTTGCAGCAACTCCTCCTGGATATCTGGCCTTGAAGCAAGTCGAAGCAGGATCCAAGATGATGTGGATGACGAAGAGTGTTGTCCGGCCATGAGCAGCGCAATCATCATGTGTGCGATCTCGTGGTCTGGGATCGGGTTGCCGTCCTTGTATGTGCACTGCATCAAATTCCAAATCATGTCCTCTTCCCTGCCTTCTGACTTCATATCTCCAGCTTTCCGTCGCTCCTGAATGATCGACTGGTATGTCTCCGCCATCTTTTTCTGTGCGTAGTCTCGTCGCCTGTTTTGTGGCAGTGGTGCCCAAGGAAGCATGAAGTTGATCGGCGTGAAGCCCATGTCGAGGTAGTGGTATAGATCGGCAAATGTCGAGTCGAACCTCTCGCGCACCTCTTTCCCTTGCAGCGAACGACTGGCGGTATAAATTGTGAGTTCAGCCATTGCTGGCGGCAAGTCAACGGTACCACCGGTAGAAGCGAACTTCTTGGACGGGTTGTCTTTGGAGAAGAATTGGCGCGTCTCTTCGGCGATCAAGGTGACGTAGGACTGGAGGGCAGAGGACGTGAGGCCGTACTTGACAAACTACAGAACCCATTAGCTCGCGACCAATAGGCTTCTTACTCCTTGCATACCTTCTTCTGCTCCATGAGCTTGGAGTTGGGGCAATCGTAGACAACATCCTTGCCGAACACTGGAGTTGTGAGAGGGGTATAGATCTCCTCAGCATTGACATCCTTCAGCTTTCCGTTCAAGATGAAGTCGTTGCCCTTCGTGCCCAGGACAACCGTGGTCTTCTTGCCAAGCAAGACAAAGGTGAAGACGTCGCCATACTTCTCGCGACAGGAGAAGAAGAACTTGTAGGGATCGATGCCGTAGGAGATGGTGCTGCCAATGACAGGTACCCAGTGGAAGACCAGCGGTGGCTCGTTCTTGTTCCGCAAGAGTATCTGCTTTGCGACATTGAGGAGGATTGCGATTGTGATGAAGGTAACACAGCTCAGGGATACGAGCTTCCAGGTCGCAGTCTCGCCAAAGTAGGAGTCGAAGGCCGTCGCGGCATCTTGGAGAACGCCCATAGTGGCCACGCGCACTGCTTTGCTCGGTATGTTGTGGTCGTGGAGGAGTGAAGAGACATCTAGAAGTCGAGCGCCATTACCCTTCGCTCAACATTAAGTGGCCAATGGAGGCAAGGAGGGTCAAAAAAGTCGAACGATTTCGGACCTGCATTAGCGCGGGCAGGATCGCGACCAGCATCTCAAAGAGACATCTCGAGATGGCGCCACCTAGGGCCTCAAACCTCGCAAGCATGCCAGAATGCGGAAGCTGCATCAGCAAAATCGTCTCATACTTGTTTGGAATCCAGCAAGGACGATGGATAGCAGGCGCAGCGATGAGCACTACTACGTGCTATGCACTTCTGCAGAATTTCACTGCCGAATCACAGAGCCGATGGATAAGAGCTCCTCCAAAGCACAAGGTAAAGAATAGGCACTATACCTAACATCGCGATCAAGCAACGTACGACTCTCGAACCGCATCATCCTGATCCCAAAGCTCCCACAACATCACCATGCGCATCCCGTACGCCCCAAAAGAGCCCGAGAACCCCACGCCCGAGACCAAAGCAATCTACGAACGAATCGCCGCTCGTCGAAACCCTCGACCTCTCATCCCTCTCGACCTCGCCTTGTTGCACAATCCCGCCATCGCAGATGGCTACAATTGCCTACTCGGCGCCATTCGCACCAAATCATCACTCTCGCAAGCCCTCGCCGAGCTCGCCATTTGCTATATCGCTGTGCTCAACGATGCCACATACGAATGGACAGCACATGCTCCGCTAGCTCTCAGAGCTGGTGCGAGTCGCGAAGCTTTGGAAGCGGTGCTCAAGGGAGATGTGAAGAACGAGAAGGTGCTGAGTGAGGCTGAGCAGGAGGTCTTGGAGTTCACGAGGCAGAGCACGAAGAATGTCAAGGTGGATGATGAGACGTTTGAGAAGATCAAGACGAGGTTCTCGGAGCAGGAGGTCATGGAGTTGACTATAACCGTAGCTGGGTACAATATGGTCAGCCGGTTCTTGGTGGCCTTGGATGTCACTGAGAGTAATGGGAAGAAGATGGAGATGCCGGCAGTGCAATGAGAGCATGCACGCAAGACGACTTACGCTCTGGCTCAGCTACTCAAGAGCCGATCAGATCTCTTCTGCCGCAGGCCTGTCGGCGGCACTCCATATCGCGCCCTTTGAGCATTGTGGCGTCAATCTACTCTCACGATCTGCAGGGTCTGAAGATCTGAGACAACCTGAACCTAAACTCCGACTTCATCTCAACGTCACCACGACTTTCGTATTTTTATGACAACCATTAACACTATGGCTGAACAGACCAACCTCTTCGGGGCATTCGTCTTCTGGCTCTACATCGTACTCGCTCTGCTGTTCACTTTCTTCGCCATCGAATCCATCCTAAAGTCACCAAACCCTGCTCCTCATAAACATGTCGCCACCTTCAGCACACTGGCTTTGATCAGCTTCTCAACCCTCTCCTTCAACATGCTCCACGTGTTGATCGACTCGTACAGTACCTGGTCTGAGCGCCAAGTCATACCTCTCGATCTATCGCTGTCAAGCATCTGGCAATGGTCAATCACGTCGACTCTATTCCGAAACTTTGGAGAGGCGATCGTTCAAGACAATGCGAGGATTCTCTGGACGCAGTCTGCTTTGATGGCCACCATGTCTGTGAGCTTCTTTATGGGGATGGAAGGTCTGCTGCGCAGTCCGTGCATATTGCAACCATCGCTGATCTTCGGTATTAGGCCTACGCAATCGAGTCCCGCGCTTATGGGCCTTCTTTGCTCTGTCTCAAATCCTGCCGATCTCTTTCGCACTGAACCTGTTCTACATCGCTTTGCTGCGCTCGCCGAATCGGAGTTGGCCATCTGTAGCCATGAAGCGAAGCTTAGCGCTGGGAGTCTTGCAAGCGTACTGCATGTGCCTGCTTGTCGCGCCGTATACCGCCGAAGGACCATATCTCATGCCTACGATACTTGCTGCAAGGATGCTTCTACTGGTTCCATTGCTTATATCAAGGACTGTGGAGACTAAGAGTCATCAGCTTTCGGGGAATCTTTTCAACCAATACCAAGCTCAAGCAACCATCGCCGCATTCACCGCGATTATGACGGTCAAGCAAGTGTTTTGGGTCGCTATATATGGATTCAACATCGCAGAGACGCTCATGGCGTTATTTAGCCACCCAGCTGTGACATCTCTGGGATTCGACTTTCTCGTGACCGCGACAAGTTCTGTTGTCTGGTTTCTCTTTTCGAATCACTCCGGACCACCTTCGATCGGCAAAGTCAAGAAACAAACATAACTCGATTCCGTGACTGCAACTGCAAAGGATGGACTATGCAGGCCCTGGCAACAGGCTCTCTCGCATCTGTTCGCCTCCAAAGAGCAACTGTCCCGGTCTGGCTGCTCAGAGAAGACACCCTTCACGCCTCGATCTCCGACCCGAATCGTACCTTAACGCTGCTCTATCTCGATCAGTCACAAACAAGCCGAAGCAATTCCGACCGTTATCTTCGCCACCCAAGGTGAGCCTGCATTGGCCATCGACAAATGGGGTCCCGATTCGAACACATTCATGAAAACCAGCAGTAGCTGCGCTTCTCGAGCAAAGTCAGACGTGGTTGCTTACAGGAATCGCACCTCCTGAATGAAGCCTGCGCCTCATATGTCTTTGCAAACAGCGCCATGGTTTCGAGTAGCCGGGAGCCGCCGCTATGTTCGCCTTGCACTGTTCCTCCCAAGTTCTCAAGGTCGCAACGACAGATCGCGCCTTCGGGGACCTTTTGCTCCACCAGACCAGAACACTGGAAATCCAGAATCAGGGCGCCTGTTGGCGCAAGCTTCGCCTTGATGGTGAAAAGCACCCCTAGCCATGTTGCGCCCGTCTGCAAGGAGATGTGTCGGATGACCTTGTGAAACCCGAGCTCGAGGTTGCGGATGTGCTTTACGCCTTCGCCCCATCTCCTACGCAGAGCTTGTGCTTTCTCCGTGTCCCAGTGGATGGCGTTCATGGAGAACGTGTTGGTGGCGAAGAAGAGTGGGGCTGCGATCGTGCGGAGGTACTTGCACACCGCGAGGAGTGGAGGTCTGCTTATGCGTTGGCCGTGGACAGTCGCTTCGATTCTGGAGCGAGGTGCCTTTGTCTTTTGGAAGGCTAGATGGACTCGGATGTTGATCGGCTCGGACCCCCGCAGGGCATGCTCGAAGATCTCGAGCTGCAGCTCAGTGGGCAGGGAGAACAATCTGGGCAGACCATCACCTGCGGCCTACGGGTCAGCGAGAGCTAGATTGGGCCTTGCTGTGTTATTGACCGCCTTACTTTGATCCTGTTCGACGAGTTGGCTCACTGGCGCTACTTGCTTGCCCTGAGCTTTGGTGATCGTCGAAGAACTCGGAGTTGCTTTGGGTTTGCTGACCGCCGCTTCATGCTCGGGACTCGATGCTCTGAAGCCCATGTCGTTGGCCGCCAGGTGTTTATTACTCCAATAGCGCATGTTGGTTGAAGTCGAAATATTAGTTTTGACAAGACTAGGAGTGGACAAAGAGAGCAGCGGGGACTAGAAAGGGGAGAGCGCATGTGCGTTAGCGTCTACGCGTCGGCGCGAGCACGTGAATGGTCACAACATTGAATGCCGTACGAACCATTCACTAACCCCAACAACACACAAGACCATTCACCTCGGCCTTAAAATCCTTCCGCATGCACCCTCGCCCAAGCCCTGACAACAAACGCCTTACTATCTGCCATATGCTTCTTCGACCATTCCGTCGCACCAGCAGCAGCAGTAGCCTCATGCCCAATGAAGCTCTTCGCATCCTCGACCTCATACACCGCCAGATACGTCGGAGGATCCTCCCCCTTGGTCAAAGGCGTTCTGGGGCCAAGCTTATACCGCAAGGCACGAATGAAGCCCGGCACTTTGGACATCATGGGGAGATGTTCTTCACGATACCATTTGTCGAAGTCATCGGCGTCTTGAGGATACATCTCTACGGTGAGGAGCTGTGGTGGGGGTTTGTCTAGATCGAGTGAGCTAATTGTCGCCATAGGATCGGTCATTGAGTGTGTACCATTTCCCACGCCCTTCGGATCATACTCCTGAATCAACCCATAGTTCCTCGCATCGAAATCTCCGTTGTCTCCAATCTTCTCCGTGCCGCCTTCGTTGGGAAACAGCTCGCTCGTCGTTCGCAGGTTGGTGTAATTCTCCGACTCCAAGCAGTCTTCGAAATCTGTTTGGTAAAGAGCCAGGAAATTCCTTGAATTTGGCTCGTCACCCCGGATGGGTGGAAGCTCTTTGTACATCGTTGCCCGTGTCGACGTCTTTGATGAGACGAGATCGGGTAGATGCTCTTTGGTATACCATTGCGTCCAGAGGTCGTCTGAGACTTTGATTGGCTTGGAGTTGACATGCAGGAGGTATGGTGATGTTGATGACATCGCTACATTTGCCTTGGAGTTAAGAAGGTTTGAAGATTCAAAAATGTGACTACCTGGACGTTGAAGTTTATGCATATTGCTGTGCCTCAACGACCCCGCAAGGGTGAATTTGTAGCCGAGGGGAGCTGGGGCGAAACCAAGTCGCTCAACGAGATGAACATCGTGGTGGATCTGCAAGAGCTACCTGCTGGCGAGGGTTTCATTCAGGTGTATCGGGGTCTGAATCTCTTCGCTGCTCGTACTTGGACTTCTCGGGATCGGACGCCAAGTCTCCAGGATCAAGAAATGACGTTCACTACAAGGATCTATGTTCCCGGCGAACATATCACGACTCAAGTTCCATTGAGAGGGCCTCGAAGCAGAACCTGTAACGCCACATCATTCGCAAGTTTCGCGTCTGAGGGTTCATTCACTTGGCCCGAATATAGAGTTTGGTCTAGCCGAATGCGGAAGTTACGGTTCTCAAGGTCCTGAGCAGGGCGTATACATGTTACATGTTCTGGAAGCACTGGAGGCGATGTAGGGCGTAGGTACATGGGGACAGAGATGATCTTTGGGTGTTTAACGACGATCCGATATACAGCCAAATAGGATCGTCTCAATGGTCATCAACCGAAAGCTACCACCCGGAGTGTTTCGGCGCCCATTACGTTCCTCGACTTCATCTCAAAGAACAAAAGCATACCAAAGGCATATACATATAGCATCATCACAATTTCACGACTGTCCGGTCCATGCCCAAGATGGAGCAAAGCCAAAGAAACTTTCACGACCAAAAGGCTCGTCCTACTCACAACCTCCCGGTACATACAACCCGGAATCTAACAACTCATAGTTCGTCAAAACCATTCAGTCCCTCATCGACGCCGAACTTCAACGCATCCAATCATCCCACGAGCATATCAAACGCAGATCCTCTAGCACCACCACAATCGCCAGCGATGTGAACCGAAACGATGGAAATTCTGAGCACGACCAAAGCAGAAGATCCTCAACCGAGAGTATTGAGGAAATCGAATCCAAGATCAACGAACTGAAGGGCATTCAGGAATCCGTGGAGAAGATGCTGGATTCGGCGGTGGGTATCAATATCGTCCTTCAGAGGCTGAAGATTACGATGGATATTGTTGGGGGGAACGACAAGAGAAGAGTTTGATGGCTGAGCCGCGAGGGTGCTCGTGGGATAACGGATGTAGGATGCTCATACAGGCTTCGGTTTGAATTGCGGAGTTGTCTCTCAGCGTTCATTATGTAGCAAGGCAATGGGGTCGATGACCGGCGAGTACAGAGATGGGAGATGTAGAGATGCAGAATAACACCCATATTTTAGATTCTGTGAAGTGGTGCCCCCCCATGAAGTGACCGGCCTAGCGTTCTCGCTCGCGCACACCTTCATGTGCAGATCTGGAGCCAAACACATACATTCGGCCACAGGCATGTGATCACAGACCATCCAAAACAATCGCCTATATTCAGAAGTTTGCGGGGAAGCGGTCACCCCATGGAGTGACCATCAACTACCCTCTCAAAGGAGCCTAACGTCATTATCAGATATCGCTGGTCTCTGGTGTACTCAAGCACATGACCGCCTGACTAGGACTGCGGTGGGTGATCACGTGGAAATCCCGGATGCTGCATGATTAGACATTTTTTGTCTTCGTTGGTATTTTTTGGCCGAAGTTCGTGATCATATGCGGTGGCGCGTACGCTTGGAAGGCTGGGGCGACATAGGCCAAGTGGGTGGGTAATGAGAGGGCGAGTGACGAGCAAATCGCCAGGAATGGGAGGCTGAGAGTTATGTGGTCGATGTAGCGGATTCTCCAGATGAGGGTGAAAGGGAAGACGACATTTCTGGCCTTGAAAGAGTCGAACATCCCTTTTAATTCGACTTATGTTTCTGGCGCTTCGCCTGATGCATGCGCATTTCTGTACCAGTACAAGGTATCCCATCCCATCCCGTCCCATCGTACAGCCCTTTTGAACGCCATCGCTATGCACCAGCACCCAAACCCCCCCTCTCCTACGTCTTCCTCTCCACCCGATTCAGCTTCCTCGCGGTCATAATCTGCGTCCGCGTCCTTTGCCCCCTAACCGGCAACCCCATAGCATGTCTCCTCCCGCGATAACTGCCCATATCCCTCAACCTCTTGATGTTATCCTGCAACTGCCTTCTTAAATCGTTCTCGAGCGTCATTGTACTCAATTCGCCGGCCATGTTGTTGATCTGCTTGTCGGAAAGGTCTCGGATGCGGGCGGTCTTGTGGATGTGGAAGCGGGCCATGAGGCGTTCGCTGACTTTGGGGCCGATGCCGTAGAAGGAGAGGAGGGAGCGGTTGACGAGGGCGGATTCGAGGAAGTTGACGCCGAAGATGAAGACCTGCTATTATCAGAGCGTGTCATGTATTTGGAAAGTTGCATACAGTACCATTTTGGTGAGTGGCAGATGGGGAGACTGGGCGCAATTGATGGAAGTTCAATGCTTTGAAGTTCGATTGAAGTCGAGAATGTCTGTTTCGCTGAGATGGCAGATCGAGCTTAGCGCTTTTCAGCAGCTGAAGCTCATGAGACAATACCGAGGGGTCCACCAAGTACCTTGCAGTAACTCCAGCTGTCAACTCTGACCACCACTTCTCTCTTACAACCCCAGTCAATTACACAAATTGACCACCATGGCCGGCATCCAACGCCTCATAATCAGCTTGCTGCTGATCGCAACCTGCGCCTTCGTCTTCTTCGCGCAGAGCGTTGAAGCGCAAAAGGGCCCCAAGATCACCAAGAAGGTCTTCTTCGACATTGCCATTGATGGCGAAGAGCAGGGCAGGATTGTGATTGGTCTCTATGGCAACACTGTGCCCAAGGTATGGTCATGAGGCGGAGCTGGACGATGAGGTTGCCAGCAGCTGATTATGTGGTTTACAGACTGTCGAGAACTTCCGCGCCCTCGCAACTGGCGAGAAGGGCTTCGGCTACGAGGGCTCGGCCTTCCACCGTGTGATCAAGGAGTTCATGATCCAAGGCATGTCCCCTTCCCTCTCGACCCAACCACCCAAAAACCCCACTAACATCTCCCCTCCCAGGCGGCGACTTCACCAAAGGCGATGGCACCGGCGGAAAATCCATCTACGGCGACAAATTCGCCGACGAGAACTTCAAGCTCAAGCACACCAAGAAAGGTCTCCTCTCCATGGCCAACGCCGGCAAAGACACCAACGGCTCGCAGTTCTTCATCACAACCGTCAAGACCTCCTGGCTCGACGGCCGCCACGTCGTCTTCGGCGAAGTCCTCGAGGGCTACGAGATCGTCGAGAAGATCGAGAACAGCCCCAAGGACGGAAGGGACAAGCCGAACAAGGAGGTCAAGATTGCCAAGAGTGGGGAGCTGGAGGTTCCGGATGAAGGTATTAGGGCTGAGTTATAGCCTTCTCGTTCGTTTGCCAGTACGTGGGAGATGTATCGTGTGAGAGGAAACGCCTACGTGCTGGGTGATGGGGTTGATGTGCTGACGAAGCTTCGTCTTATAGGCAATGATGAGCCCGATGCTGCGCCGCTGGCGGTGACCAAGGTGGAGCAGACCACGGATAGCCTCAAGGATAAGCTGAGCGAGCCCCAGGCGACTCTCGGCTTCCCCAAGACCGAAGGCATCTCCCTTCTGATGAAGCTCTTCCTCGTCGCCTGCATCATCTTCGCCTGCTTCCTGTTCGTGCGTGCCCACAGCGCTCGACGCGCGGGCATCAAAGCTGGTCGACACGGAGCTTATGAGAAAAGTTTACCATAGAATCAAGACACAGATATGAATGATATGTCTCAGTTGAACCCCAGGACCAACATGCACATGGCTCGTGATCTCACTCTCATCATATGAAGTCGAACCGCCAAAGGGTATCTTGTAAAAAGCTACAGATCATGTGAACGCTCCGTCCTATTGCACACCAATCCCGACGACGCCGTCGCTTTTGACAACCCTTCGCATTCCTACCTGCCACCTCCTGGACTTCCCATTCCCATCATGGCATTCACACCTCCGTCTCAATCCCCGCCTCCCTCGTATGCCTCCTAAAAATCCCCCCAATCTTATCCTCGACCCTGCCGGCCTTCTGCGCCATCCAGTCCAGATTTCGAGCGGGCTAGAAAGAACATCAGTGAGTCATTCCCCACATCACATCATAGCCATCTGGCGGAGGACTCACCTTATACTGCATAACCCCCCGATGCCTCCGATGCTTCTGCTTCGCATCCTTCGTGTAGTCCCTCGCCTTGTCGATCAAATTCGTCTTGCCCGGCGCACCGTCTTTGCCCACATCCTCCTCCTCCCCTCCATCGTCGTCGGAACTGTCGTCGCTGTCTTCGTCGCTCGACGACGACTCCCCGGCATCCTCTCCATCGTCTAGAATGCCTAATTCAGCTTCTCGCTTCATACTCTCATGATTATCTTTCGCCACATCCAACACCTCCATCACATTCGCCATATCCGGGTCCTTGCTCGCCCACTTCTGATGTCTGGCCCCCAACCCACTCCAGAAGTGCAACTTGAGTGTGAGACTGCCGACTTTCTCCCCGAGGGCTTCTTCAGGAAGGTAATTCGCGCAGGCCCGTTCGTAGTCGCCTTTCCACACGGAGAGAGTTACTTCGCGCTCTTCTTCGTCAGGGATGTCCTTCAGCCAGAAGATGGCAAAGGCGGCGGTTTTGTCCTTGAGCATGCCGTGGCGCTTGAAGCGGATTGCGACGTTCGTGGCGTAGCGGCGGTGGAGGGGGAGGTAGAGAGGACGGTCTTTCCGCGATTTCCATTCGTGCCCGCCTTCTTGTGGGTACATCTTGGCGCTGCTGAGGTTGGTGTGGAACTTGAGCTTGAGGTTCTGGAGATCCGAGGGGAGATCCGAGGCGGTGACGGTAGGCTTCACTTCGAGGGTGCCGTAGTCCCAACCCAGGGCTTCTGGGGCTGCTTGAAGTTGCACACTACGCCAGACCATGGAGATGCGGACGCGGCCGTGGCCTACGCCGCCCATGAGGGGGTAGTAGCCGTTGAGCTGGGCGCGGTCTTGGAAGATCTCGCCCAGGGGGAGGTGGACGATGCCGAGGAGGGCGTCCTTTTCGTCGACGCGAGCGTCGCGGACCGAGACGTAGACTTCGGTGTTTCGCCAGTCTTTGACGAATTTCTCGGTGCCGGCGTTGTAGAAGGGCTTGCTGTTCTTGGGCTTCGTGCGGGTCTTGAAGATCTTCTTGTGGTTGATGATAACGGTACAGTAGGCGCTTGGCAGTTCGTCGTCGTCTTCTGCTTCTTCTTCGTGGTTTTCCTTTTTGTCGGCGGTGGCTTTGCTCTGCGTTTCTAGTTCCAATCCGGTGATTTGGTGGATCTGAATGCTGAAGATGCCGCTGGGATAGCCTTCAGGCGGCGGCGCAGAGATGATGATGGCGTCTTCCAGTGTCTTTCGCTCCTGCTCCTTCTGCTGTTCTAGCTCATCGTCACTCTTCGCGTGGCGGCCCTTCTTGATCATGGCTTCTCGTAACTTGCGCTGACAGGTCTCGTGGACCTTGTGCTCCAAGTCATCCCTCGAGCGTATGGACTTGTCGAAGCTCTGAGCTTCAAACTGGCAAGGTTGCAGACGGGTCTTCGAGAAGTAGCCCACTGACCATTCCAGCTTGCCAGGCATGCTCTCTCCTGCCTTGAGCGCTCTGAAACCATCTGTACGATCGTTCATTTTGCCGTTGGTCTCTTCAGATCTCATAATCTCCTTCAGACCGACCTCGATCCGGCCAAGGTCGTCATCGGCGGTGAATCGATCACTGTCCCAGAGTTGTAGTCGTAAGCGCTCGTCGACATTGAGCTCTTCCGGCGTGACGAGTAGCACAGCTCTCTCGTGCCAATATGGCTCCATCTCACTAACCAATACTCGGGTGCTGAACATTGGTTTGCCAAACTTGGCCCATCCAACAGACACGTATGGGTCGGAGCTGCCATCTGAGATGAGAGGTATCGAAGCATCGCCCATCTTGAAGTCGTAGCCATGCTTGATGTCCACCACTACAACGCCTCGAGCAGCTGTATCCTTCTTAAAGTCGTCGCCAGCGAGCATGTCCTTTAGATCCAGGGTCAAAGACTTTGGCGCCACGTACTCTGCCATCGCAGCATCGACCGAGCTCTGGACGAAGTTGCTGATGAGTGGCAAGTCCATGATGTTCAAGCCGCGCTTCACGATCGGTATACACTTGATGTCGACTTTGGGCTGTCCGAGAAAGGTCAGGGTCATGAGTTGGAAGAATGGCGGATCCGGAGCCAGCTGCAGCCTCAATCGCACAATGCCGACGATGCCCTTGACGTCGACCCAGACCGGAATCTTGATCTTTCCTGGAAGCCAGAAGGCCAGGTACATATGCAAGTCCTTCGTCCTCTCCTTGAAGGATTGAGACTTGCGAGCTCTGTAAGCAAACGCGACTTCGAGGTTGATGAAGTCACCCTCTTCAGCCTCCATGCCTTCTGCCACTGCGGCTTTCTCGGTCCCATCTTCCGATTTGTTTTTCTCTCCATCTTTGTCTTTGTCGCCGTTCTCTTGGTTCTCGCCTGCGCTGTCGTCAACTTCACCTTCTCCAGATACAGTGCGATCGTTGTTGCTCTTCTTGCTCTCCTTTGCGGATTCCAACTTGCCATCAGCACCAACTGAACGTGCTGCTGCACCTGTGGGCAACCATCTGACCCCCAGAATCCGCAAACTCTCGCTGCCTTGGCCAATGTCCTCAACACTGACCATCTGTACCAAGCTGGGCAGAGATGCCTGCATGACGTCCTCCAGAGTATCAGCCAATGAAGTGAAGAGATCCGGGTTTACGAGCGGCCAGACCGAGCTTAGGAGCGAGTTCAGCCACGATACTGATTCAGTCTCGTGAGCCTTCGCCTGTAGTCTCTTGCTCTCGAGATTGGCCTCCCAGACCTCGCTCTCCCAAGTATCGTTGATGCGGTTTGCCATCCAATCGCGAACGCCCGCAATTAAGAACCATATGGAAGCTAGACTGGCGATGGCAATCAGGGGCCAGGTACCGAACCTGAACAGCCAGCTAGAGTCCTTCTTGATGTGCAAGAGTCGTGCAAGCGCCTCGGGATTGAGTATCCGTTCTGCGACGACAGCCATCAACATGATGAAGACCGCCCCAGTGAGACCGACGACGATGCCTATCTTGTTAATGTCGACAAGGTCTTTCCGAATCACATCGAAGTTGGGAGGGGGAAAATTGGCGATCATTGAATCCTGGCCACTCTTCATTTCTTTCTCTTCATTGTGTAGATCCCCTTTTGACTTGTTCTGGTTGCTCAGTCCGGTGGCCGTCTTCAATGTGGTTCCAAATGGCGGTGGGTTCTCGTCGACATCCTTGAGCGCTTCTGCAGTGAAGTCGTAAATCTTCACTGGTAGATGAGTGATAGGGTCTGTGACCTCTCGCTCAGCGCGCTCCTCCTTGTTCGTCTTGCCCTTCCTTCTCTTCTTTGGGTCTGCAATGGGTGTGGCCTCAGACGTATCCACGGCAGCCTGTGCCTCGTCCTCATCGTCCTGGTCCACATCACCATCCCCATCGACGTCAACGCCGTCCTGTTGAGCTCCTTCATCTTGCTGCTTCTGGTCCCCACCCTCTTCTTTCTTGCCATCGCCGGCCCAATAGCTTCGCCATCCTTCCTTCGCTCTCGCCGTTCGAGACTGCTCCAAGTCAGCACCATCGTCCCCGCTCACAGCTTCATTCTTCCGAGCCTGCTTCTCCTCTCGGTACTTGGAGATGGTGGGGATCGGGTGCTTTGCCGTATACGGGGCATTGTAGCGTCTCTTCGCATCGTCTGCATCCTCGTGGCCTGACATTGTGAGTGGTACCGAGCTAATCTAGCCTCACCGGACTGTGAGCTGTCTGGCAGCACGAATCTGGCGAATTGCTGTCACCGCTATGCAAGGCGGTCTGGCGACCTGTGTGGGTATGGTAGTTCACGATGTCACATGCATGGTCCGGTCAAGTGTTGAACTCCGGTGAATGATTGCGCGAGTGCGATCTAGTACGGACCAGCCAGGTGTTTTTCGAGAGTGTGGGTGGAACAGAGAGTCAGGTCGTGTGTGAGGTTAGATGTCAAGCAAGCGCTGACACAGAAGATTGGAGTGATTGAAAGTGTTTGTATGTACCTACGTCATAAGCAGCAAGAATTGTTACGGTCCAATGTGGCAGTTGAGGTGGTTTCAAGAAAGGTCGATGGTCACGAAGTGGCAGAAGCTTGCTTGCTTGCGTTGCGGAGTCAATCCAACGTCATAACGCGTGAGCGTACCTGGCAAACGCGTGTTGTCGCCCGTCTTTGGTTTGGTGCTGTCGTTTGGAGTCGAATCGTCTTGGAAGAGTCTCTATAATAACCTCTTCGATCAGGTCAGACTGGTGGAATGTCTGTCAGCGCACGTGCAAGAGATGCGAGTGCACAGTCGAGAGCACAGAGCACTCGGCCGAGGTTGGACCAAGCCAAGCCAGGAGAGGAAGATGTCGAGAAGTTCACCGGAACAAGGTCAGATGGCGGGACATCGCTGCAGATGACATGCAGACAGATATGCAGCATCGCGAGAACCTTTGTCTGGTAAGGGTAAGGCAAAGGGAGGATGCGGCGATATCCACGTCGCTTGGGCGGCCTCACAGGTAACGTCTGCGGCATCGACAGCGTTGGTGTAGCCCGAGAGACCTCGCTTGCTTTGTGGGCGCTGTGCTGTGCTGTACATGCATCGACTGAGCCACCTCCAGCATTCCGCCCTCCGCCCTCCCGACTGCATTCCGTCTTCACTTCACCTCATCATTGTCAGACAGTTGATGATAGTCTCATTGCTTGTTGGGTTCACGACGAGGCTGTCGACCACTTTATACCATCGCCAGCCGTGAAAGTCTAATTTCGCTGTCATCACGCTAGAGGAACCTCACCGGTCGAACACAGACGCCGTTCCTTGTGCCGCCCGAACCTCACCGGTTTGCCCTGCCCATCCTCGCAGAGCCTCAGGCCAGACTGCCGCAAATGCGCAAAACGAGCGACTTTCTCAGCTCATCGGCTCGTCCCTAATACCCATCCACACCAGGCCTGGTGCCGTAGAAGCCAGAATCGTATACGGGATCCTTCCAACACCTCAACCTCCTCACCGGTGTGTAAGCCCCGCTGCCGGACGGTGGGCTGGCTTATAGCATTGCCTGGCAGACATGGCCACCACCGATGGCCCTCCCTTCCTGCCAGTCGACTACTACGGTGCTGGCTTGGACGAACTCACCTTCTTCGACGGCACCGAACAGTCCTTACCGCTCTTTCCAGGCCTCGAGGACATGACCCAGATTCACTTTGACGAAGATGCCATCTTTCTCAATCACCATCACTCACCGAACGAAACGCTCTCGTCCCGATCCGATGTGAGGTCACCCGGCAAGCAGAACCTCCAGGCCACAGCTCGAGGTACTGCTGCTGGCTCCAGAGGCAGCTCTTCGCTCTCGCCCGCCGGCGATGCCTTGATCTACACGCCCGCCTCAACTCTGCTCGAGTTTCACGATGACGCCGCCACTGAAAGCAT
The DNA here is from genome assembly GCA_002786045.1 of Zasmidium angulare. Taxonomy (NCBI): domain Eukaryota; kingdom Fungi; phylum Ascomycota; class Dothideomycetes; order Mycosphaerellales; family Mycosphaerellaceae; genus Zasmidium; species Zasmidium angulare. The sequence continues at coordinate 306,068 of NHNX01000021.1, forward strand.
TCACTCTGATCAAGTCACTACGTCGCCCGTTAGCAGCAGCAATCACACCGACGACTTTGTCCATGTAGGCAGCGATTCGAGTGGCTATCAAGGAAGGATGAACATTCGGCCCCCACGCCAGCCAGGGGTCTCTCCATCTACTCAACCGTCGCTGCCGTCGCGCGAATCCTCGGTCTCTCACAACGTTCACGCCACACGGCCTCAACAATGGCATTCTTTCCCATCGTCGTCAAGTACCGGTATGGATGACAGCTTCGTTCCATACTCGTCGGCCGCAGACTTGGGCTTCTCGACGGGCTCCTTCGCCGACGACACCTTGTTCCCCGTCGGTGATCTTGATGGCTCTTTCGGCGGACAGACCTTCGAGAACATCCCTTTCAGGACATTCAACGATGGCTCTGTCCAAATGCCATCGCCCTACAACGACACCTTCCTGCCGCAGCAAGCCACCAACCTTCACCAGCATCAACATGTGGCGACGGGCCTACCAGCGCAAAGGTTGGACCAAACGTTCAACGCCTTCGGTTCGATCGCCCAGCAGCAGCAGTACGGAGGCTACAGTGCCCACGACTTTGCGTATCAAGGAAATCCGATCAACACTACAACTGTGCCACCGCCTCAACCAAGTCGAGTGGTTCCATCGAATGCGAATGCTTCACGACAACCGATGCGACAGCCCCTGAGCGGAGCACAGCAACCCACCACGAACATATCCGCCCCATCACGGTCACGACGACAGCCTCAAGTACAACAGACGCAGCTCAATCCATCACCGCAAGTCGACGAGAAGCCTACAAATGCGGGTTCCAGCAAACGATCGCCGACGAACGCTGGTGGACACAACTTCACATCGACATTCAGTGCTCGTCCATTGAAAGATCCGTATCCTAGTCTCGTGAAGAGGGAGCCATCATCGCAGTCTTCGACTGGGCCCGTCCGATCGTCGCAAAAACGAGGTGGGCGCAGTAGAAATTCCCACCTGACTGATGCCACCCGCCAGAAGAGCCATGCCATGCGAAAGGTGGGTGCATGCTGGCGCTGTGCGATGCAAAGAGATCCTGTGAGTAACAACAAATATCCACCAAAGTTCGAGCTAACGCCACTGCAGTGCGACGATGGCAACCCGTGCTCAAGATGCCTAATGCGATCGCAAAGAGGCCAGACGTACTTCTTCGACTGCGATCGATCGAAATTGCCCGACTTTGTGTATGACTTCTTGCCTCGTGAGTCATACCCCCATATCCACCGAGTATTACGAGCAGCTCACTGACCGCGTAGCCCAAGCCTCTATGACTCTGATGCACCAGAAACAATCGATCGAGGATACCGTGTCCGAGGAAGTTCTGCAATGGGACTTCGATAACGGCATCGACGTGTACCTGTCCAGTGGCTACGGCCCGCCTTTGCGATGGACGATGTTCGAGTTTCAGCCGCGGACACCAGAGCTCCTGAGCCAGTTGCAGTACTTTCAAGACATCAACACCAATCAATCGATGACTCGGCAGAAGTACTCGCCGCCGTTTGGCCTCGTCAAGATCGACACCAGTGATGATGCTCACTTCGACACATACCTGGACCAACTATTGGAGCCTCAAAACCTTGCAGACTTCGGATGGAGCTGCTACGAAGAAGAGTCCCAGGTCGACCCAGGCGAATTCCAAGCAAAACTTCTCGACCTCATGTGCACTCTCCACATGCAGACTGAGGATGAGTCGGTAAGTCAATCAACTTCTTGAACTTGCATCCAAAAGCTAACACACCACAGCTCCGCTCCGTCCTCCGCGACATCCTGCGCATGCAAATCATCACCTACATCATGGGCCACACCCTCACGATCGTCGAAGAAACCCTCCCCACCGTAATCTCCCACGTCCGCCACTCTAGCCGCCCGAACCAATACACCAAATACACCTCCCCGCGCCTCGCCAACCGCCAGCTGAAATTCTTCTTCGCCATCCTGCGCAACAACATCTACGAGAAAATCCTCAAATGGCAACAACAGACCCTCCACATCGCCGGTCGCAAAGAAGAGTCTTGGCTCTGCACCTTTTGCGTCATGCTGGGCTTCGCCATGGTGCTGGAGGAAGTGCAGCGCTTGATCCAAATCCAAGCCGACGCGAGTGTAAGGAAAGAGGGGATGACCCCTGAGGATGCACAGCGGCAGGCGTACAACGCTTGCGAGCGCATCGACGAACGCTACAAGCTACTCATCGGTCTCTTCCAGTGCAAGTACCGGGATCGGAAGTGGGGCGAGAGAGGCAGTTTCGGCAACGGGACGCCGGAGTTGAAGGAGCAGGTACAAAAGGACTTTTTGAGGTCGCTGAGGAGTCTGGTTTTGCAAAGATGTGAGTGTGCGGAGACTTTCGACTCCTCTATTCCGCCCCTTGCGAAGTTATGGACGATTGCTGACCGGTGCTAGATGACCACCTCAAAAGCAGAGAAAATGTGCCTTTCGGGACCGAGACACAGTGTCTTTACACAACGAGATTGACGGCGAGGTTTTTGTTGCCGTTTTTGAATTTGCCGGCTTGAGGGTGTCTGGGGTATGCATCGACATGGACTTGTGGTGAGGTTATCCATTGATGTTGTGGTCGACTTGGGAAAAGGGACTAGGATTAGGATCACCATACGTTGCTGCGATGGCGGGTACACTTTTACGAAAGGATTCTACGGCCGATGCTCTGGCGCGAGATTTGATGATGCATTTGGGGATGGTTGGAAAACTAGCAGGAGGAGGCTGAAAGAGACTCATGTAACCATACATGTAGCCTTGGCATGGACTCATAGCCCATGCGGGTGGGAGGTTATATCCTGTAGGCCTCTTTAACGATCTCGTTCGGTTTCACGTGCCTTGAAAGTACTATAACTCTCTGAGGGGGAGGTTGAGTGAGATCGTACCTGCCTTGCTTATGGTGCATTGCATTGCAGGCTGCGCTTTGCGAAGCTTATTGAACGATCGCGCTGCGTGGGAATGAGGGGGTCGCACAGGTTACTCTGCTGTCGTCTTCTTCGCATTGTCGTACACTTGACCTCAGCTCATCAGGTTTACCTACGTCCATGCATGCATTCGATCTTTCACTTCGACAATTCTCTTGACCTATCTGTGATCCAACTTCCGTTGCCGTGCTACGATCCCATATGTCTGATATCTCAATGGAGTCAAAGGTCATGGAAAAGGGTATCTGCACCATTGTTGTCCGACGTACATACCCGCACTTTCTTACAGTTGTACACCATCGCTATTATTATGCCCGGACGTTGCCTCGACACCATCCTCTTGAGTCCTCGTCCACGATACCCAAGATCGCACAACGTCTCAATTCTCCATCTTCCTTGTTCCTCTTAATCTACAACCCAACGACTAACCCCAGAATCGCCATTCCTAAGCCCATGCCCTCGACAGGGTATCCAGCCATCTTGCCCGCTGCAGCGGAGGAAGTCGTTGCGGCCGCGGCAGAAGACGATGCGGCCGAGGTGGAGGCTTCGCTTGCGCTGGACGAGGCTGCGGCGGCGGCTGCTGTTCCGGTGCTGGAGGACGCGCCGCTGGTCATGGACATTGTGCCTGTGGATGTGCCGGTCGATGTGCCCGTGCCGGTGCTGGAGGCTCCCGAGGAGCAGGTGGCCTTTGTGGGGAGGTCGTTGACGCCTTGGCCGGAGCAGAGGGAGTCGGCGAAGGAGATGACGGCTACAAGATTGATCCGTCAACACACAAACACGAGCACTTGGGCAGGGGAAGTATAGATATCTTACCAGCCTGTCCATCGGCATCACATTTCTGGCTCACGCAGCACGACAGCGTCGCGAGCAGAGGCTTGTTGGAGCAGATGCATTTGACGTCGACTTGGTTGCAGCCTCCGTAGTTGGTTATGCAGGTCTGGGCGCAGGTTGGGAGGCCGGGGATTTGGGCGAGGGTTGTTGTCGCGAGGAGGGCGATGGAGAGGATGGTGCGGGCGAACATGATGAGAGAGTGGGTTTCGCGTGGCTATGTGGAGCCTGTGGGATTGCCGATGGACGATCTGTGGAGCGAGGGTTTGTGAAGGATGGAAGATGGAGGAGACAGGAGGGAGATATGGTGAAATAGATATGGTCCACGAACCTGGACGAGTCAGTGGTGCCTCTCTCAAACCATTGGCGGCAGCACGACACGCCCTCTCTAGCTGAACTCTCGACTCGTTCCTCGAGGGTGCACAACCTAGCTGCACAACTTGGCTAGATTCAGATGGTGCTAGTGTCGTTTCTTAGCCTGGGCCTTCAGCTCCCCACTCGCAAGCCCCCAATTCGAATCGATGCAGGGTCTCGTCCAACTTCGACTACACTTCCGCATCCACCAATCGCATCAACATTCACTTCACTTCATCAACATTCATCTTCTTTCCTGGATGCGTCCGACGCGATGCCTTCAATGCTCGGCGGCAGCGGCGAAGCTTGGTGGTGTCACCAATGCCAACCACCCTTCTGCCCGGCAGTTTAATTACCTTTGCCAGGTCCGCCAATCCTGCTCTTCCGCGTCTGGGATTCGACTGCGCGCTAAGAGAGTTGGGAGCACGCCGCTATCCAAGTCATCAAGCAGTACGAGACTATGTCTCATTGATGGGAGAGATTGTAACGCTTTCGCTGGAGGTGCTGAGCGAAGACGGTTTGCGAGTCTTGCGCCTACGACGCCAACGAGAAGACCTTCTGGAGTAAAGACTTGTCGTGGCATTCGAGGGTTACGATTCGCGAGCACATACTCAACTTTCGCCTTCCCTGAGAGGCCGCCAGACGTGTATCATGGTCCAACAGCAACACCGCCGACATCTTCAGGGCTCTGGAGGTCATCACAGAGCACGACGCCACGTCTCATCGATAGGAGAATTCGTAATTTTCTTTCTGGAGGTGCTGGAGTGAAGACTTGTCATGGAGTTCAAGGAGCACGATTCGCGACCACGGTCTCATCTCCTGTCTTTACAGGGACGCCGCCAGACGTGAGCCATGAATCGACACCAACACTAACACCGGAGCCTCGACTACAAGTCTACGATTACCGCTCACGTGTCAGTTTCGAGGCGATGCGACCGCGAATCGAAAATCTCATCCAATATCGATTCAGAGATCCAGACTACCTCAGGGTTGCACTGTATCCTGGCAATGCCCGCATCGACAACCTCGAGCTGCCCAAGACCCAAAGGCAGCTAGCAGTCGTAGGAGATGCCGCTCACAGGCTTCTCTACTACGCGGATCAGTTCCCGTTCCACAAGGATGTCAGCGTCAAGTTCAACACTTTGGCCAGTAACGTACATCTTGCCAAGATCGCGAAGCGTCGTGGTCTGGACAGTATCATGCGTATGACGGTTGGCACCAGCCAGAGTCACTTGAATCCTCCAAAACCTGACGTGGATGCCACGTTGGTTGAGGCCATCATTGGCGCTGTGTATCTCGACTGCGGCAGGAACGATGGCATTACGAGGTCGGTCATCGAGGCTTTGGGCCTTGGTGAGCTCACCACCTTTGGGAGCATGACGGCAAGTACGGCATCGAGGCCTGCACTTTCCATCGAGGCGGATATCGAGCCGGATATGAACGAAGTCGTCGACGTGGCAATGTCACCAAAGGAGACTTCTGACGATTCGTCAAAAGTTCTACATGTCTCGACTACTACAGGATCTGACAACAGCCCTGAGGCCGACCTGCAGCAGGATGACGCAAAAGACGCAATCGCAACGTCTGCACCGGAGAATGTTAAATCGGCCCTGCACAAATCAGAACGACGACGGTACAAAAACTCGAGAAGGAATGCGCTAAGAAAATACGCACCTGGCCCCACCAGTCGGCTCACAACTCCACAAGTATTGAAGGCTATCTCGGCTCACCTAAGAACATCTGGAGCAAACGATGACATACGTTCCCATCTAGGTCACATCATGGAGCTAGTCATGCCGATTGCCACGAACAGGGATCGCGGCTCACCCATAGCACAATGCGCCAAGGCGCTGCAAGAGCAGATTCGGAGCCTTCAGGGTTCGTCAGTTGTGGCGGCGAAGGCAATGAGTACAGAAGCTGGGGCTCAGGCTGAGATGGCAATTGAATCGCGTTTGCCAAAGTCAGAAGTCGCTACGAATGTTCCGGTCATCGATTCGAGATCTGTTCCACCTGAGACCAAGGCTAGCATGGAGCCAGCAACATTGGCGACATCCCCGACGATGCCCTCGCTGAGAGTTGAACAGCCTTCGCCATCCACGTTCGACTTTACACGACAACGTGTGGAGAAGATCATTCGATACAAGTTCAGAGATCCAGACTATCTGAAAGCTGCGCTCGGCGGCGGATCGGTGTTCATCGGTGATACGCAACTTCTCAGACCTTGGGAACACCTTGCAATCATCGGCGACGCCATTTACAAAGCTCTCTTTTACTTGGATCGCTTCCCGGCAGCATTGTCGACACGTACGTCAGTTCCACCATCCTACCTTGACCAAGCTAATATGGGCGAGACAGGCAACCCGAATCTAGACTTTACGCTAATTGCGACGAACGTGCACTTTTCGAAGCGAGCGAGACGGCTCAATCTCAGTGATCTAGCACGTCGTGGGAGCTCCGAGTCTTCGAAAATGGGCGTCTGGCAGGAAGCTACGGTGATTGAAGCTCTTCTTGGAGCTATATATCTTGACTCTGGGTACAGTATCAATGCTTTGCGGAACTCTATTGATGCGATGGAGCTCTTTACGCCGAGTGGCTTTGCTGTCAGTTCGCAGAGGTCTGTCGCGGCTGATCGGAACGCGAGCGTGGATGCTTTGCCATCAATACCGGCTACGAAGTGTGACCCAGTCACTACGGATCCGCAGGAGCTGTTCACGCCGAGCAGTTTTGGGGCAGGGGTTCAGGCACCTGCAGTCACTGATCTTCACGAGAGCGTGGATGCTTCGCCATCAACACCGGCTACGAACTCTGACCCAGTCACCACGAATCCCGAATCGTCACCTGTGGCTTCAGGGTCTGTTTCGAGGACCCACGCAATTGCCCGTCACCGGCGTGCAGATAGAAGATACAAGTCGGCATCGACTAGAAGGCGTGACTGGAAAAGCTCTTTGAGGCTCGCTCTGGGCCACGCTTTGGGAATCCCAAAACCCGCATCTACAGTTCCCGTATCTGAATTGCTGGCTATGCTGGAAGATCGACGAGGGGAGTTGCGACATGAGCCGAGCCGGGTCGATGAGTTGAGTGAGGTCGAGCGCGTTCTAGAGAGGTATCACAATGCCATGGCCGCGGACTTCTTGCCGCAAGATGGGGCCCGCAAGATGAGGGCGAAAGCTTCGAACTCTACCGCATCAGATGAAAGCGAGGAGAACCGACCAGGACAGGCGCAGGACGTCGAGCGTGCTCTAGAGGACGCTCGGGATGGCTCTACTACTGGCGAAATACTGCGGGACGAAACGGAAAGTTCGGCGACGACAGATGAAGGCGAGGATTCGCTTGCGACTTCATCGGCGAGCCAAGAAAGCAGTGCGGATGTCAGTGCCCCAGCAAAAGCTCTCTATCGGTGTTACAAGCTTGCTCGTCGTATACGCTCGAAAGAAATGCAACGGAGACTCCAAAACTTGAGGCAATTCCTCGACCCCTCATCGGTGCCGCGACTTCCAACTGCTGTTGTGGTAGGTAAGCTACAGGGTCTGCGAGAGGATTTGAAAGAAGACCCCAGTCGAGTCGATGAGTTGCGTGGCGTCGAGCGCGCTCTGGAGGACTACTTTTCCGTCTCAAGCACTGGCAGACCGTTGCGGGAGGGCGAGAGTATGATGGATTATACCCATGGGGAATGGAATCGACTGAATTTGAATCGACATACTATTGCTGAAGTATTGTCCACTCTCGAGGGTCGAGAGCAGGAGTTGCGACGAGACCCGAGTTTGGAGAGCATGACCGATGAGTTGCGGGAAATTGAGCGTGCTCTGGAGGAATACCGCTCTACCGTGGACGTGGATGAAACGGAACGGCTGAATGAGGCTTCATCCGAGGTGTCACGCGACAAAGATCTTGAGAGGGTTGCAGAAGAAGATATGGCGGGATCGAAGTCCATGACAGTCAATTCGTACGCTCAGTTTCATGTATGAGAGCATGAGCCGATTGTGGAGTGGAGAATGGCGGGCGTATGATGAATTGACGTCTATGCTCAGACAAATCTGATTAGGTCTGGGCTTCTCTGGTATCTGTGTGTCGATGGCTATGGATGTACGGAGTGGGGAGGACGTAGCATATGAGACGTTGGTCTGCTTTGAGCAGGGCATGGCAGACCGGCAAGGCATCGAGGGAATGTCAATATAACAAGTTGCATTCGATACAAAGTCGTCCTGTTTTGGATGAGGACAAATTCCGAGATGGATTCAAGGTCGATGCTGGCCGTGTCTACCTTACGATTGTACAATTCTATGTAGCAGCATATATGGCGAGAGGGCTATGACGACGTGTACATCGAATTGTCATGTAGGATGTGCGCGGTCATTCGAATGGTCGTAACTGTCGTTTCTCATGATGCCCTTCTAGTAGCAACCTCTTCCTCTATCGTACAAATCCTCCACAGCAATCTAGTCTCTCATCGACAACGCCTTGAACAATATCCCACCGAAACTCCCAGCCCCATGATCACATTCGACGATCGCAAGCAGCATAGATCTTAGGACTCGTCTTACTTGCTATTCCCACCCTTGAAAGTGCTACATCCCATCTCGTCAGCCGCGTGCATACACATTTCCAATTTATCTGTTGTGGACTCACTTGTTCCACATGTTCGCCAGCATGCCTCCTTGCGGCTTCGCGCTCATGTCTGCCAGGTCGGTACGTCTTTGCGCCGACGCGGTGTTGGAGTCGCGTTTGTATTCATGCATGCCGGAGAAGAGGGCGTTGGGACCTTTCTGTTGGTTGGAGGGCAAGTGTTAGCTGCGACGTTGGGAGGAGGACATGGTTGTGAGGTGGTTAAGTCCATGCGTACCTTGTGGCCGACGTCGAGAGAGCTGGACTTCTCGCGGTTGACGGTGTTGGCTTGTGGAGAGGACATATTGGTAGTTGTGAGGTTGTCTGATGGTGTGTTGTGTAGCAGAGAAAGAATCACTTCGGATGGCCAGGAAATATCAAAAAGAAAGAAACCCAAGTGAATATATCCCTCCTCAGATCATTCATCAAAGCTCAGCTCAGGAGCTTCCTCCTCGATGATGAAAACATTCCTCCACTTTCATCATCATCCTTCCTCCTTGCTGGCTCGGTATCTGGCGGACATCTCCATGCTTCGACGATCAAGCACTGACAAGCAGATGTGTGCCCGATAGACTTCGAGACCCCGATCTTGAGGGCCAGTCGTTGATTGGTGCATCGTGACACATGTTACTGGATTTGGCAAGGTGCGTGAGATCGCGACGAGATCTCATCCGCGTCATACATGTTCATCTTTGACATCCTGCGAAGTTCATGTCAGGGAGGAGATGAGGTTGCAGGCATGTGAAAAGGAGGTCTTCGTGATGGCCGGCTCCGCGATGGATGGATGAATGCTGGTGGATGTTTGAGATCAGGCTAGGGAAGGAGAAGAAGGAGGTGATGTCATCGCCGTTGGAGCTTTCGACTTCATGTCTTCAACAAACCCCTGCGCGAAGTGGTTTGGGACATTGGATGGCTTCCGGCAGCTCTAACCGTGGGACTGGAGCATTTTCTCGAAGACCCTTGATGAAAGGTATAGAAGTCGGTGGTTTGGAAAGAGTCAATCTTGGCGACTGATCCCATGCAGCTTCGTGGAGCTTGCTTACCGGCTCGCTCATACGACAATTAGGCTAGCACTTGGACCAGCATCTATGGTCTTGAATGTCATGCGCCGGCAGTTGTCGTCCTCGAGGACGCCGATGACCCCAAAAGATCCGGATGGCTCTCTCAGTTTATATGCCGACGGGTTGTAGAGCCATAATGATCGGAGAGGCCACGGCAATCCACCTCACGGACTGCACGTGGTAACGACGCTAGATGTTCGAGTGTCTGGTCAGTTGGCACTGCATTGGGACAGATCTTGGGCCGACTCTTTGCTAACAAAAGTCGGCTTGCACTAGATGTTCCTCAGTTTCCGTTCATGTACCTCAACTCTTCCTGCTTCACTCCAGGTAGAACACTCGACGAAATTCGCACATATCCGTCGTACACGCAAGACTCAGGTACACCGAGCACGAATGACCGACGTACATCGTGATTCTCAATCCACGCTACAAGCAATGCTTCGACCTCGACCTTCTCCTCAACTGTAAGATGTCGCAGCCTGTATCCCAAGGCCATATGCCACGAGTACGTCGCGTGGCCCGGGTGATGCATCTTCAACGTCTTGCCTCGGCGGTCGCGAAGGCTTCGCAACAGGGCCTCCTGACATGCATCGCTGGGCTGGACCATCCTCCACGGGCTCGAAACCAACGACTTGCATATGCCCAACTCCATCCGGTCCTAACTCATGCGCAAAGTCCACGAGCCGAGCTTTTGTGGCTGAGTGGGCGTCGCTCTGATTTCATTCACTTGCGACAGCAGCTCGTCATGTGAGTGCCAAGCCACAGTCGTCGAACGCCCCGGCAGGGCGTTCCGTTATCGCCCATGCAGAGCTGTGCGTGTCACAATCTTGCCCAGATACCAACAAGATAGCCATCGGCTGTCGAAGATTGATGAGTCGTTGATGGGGAGTAATAATGTTGTAGGTGAAAGGTAGCCAGCCCCTTTCATGAAGGGCAGGCCTTGCCCAAACTTGCCTCGAACGCTACTTAAGATAACGCTAAGCTTTGAGGGGAAGTCCCTATCGGTGTTGGTCTCGTGTCTCGGATGGCTTGCCGGGGCTGCAGGCACCTGCGGCTAAGGCTTCCGATCACAATATGGGGTAGTACACGCGAGCAATGTGTCACAATCTCGGAGCGATTGGATGCACCCAATCCTGCATGCTGCCTCATCGTCGTAACATCGGACACAATCCCACTCCAGCAGAGACCAACAGCACGATCTCAGGCGGGCGCCACGGAGCCGTTCGCACTCGTATTACGGCATTGCCTACTCTGATCCACTTTATATGTCACGCCAGGCGACCATGGCGGCACCGGTCTTCGTTCTCACGCCGTTCTTGTCAGGCCCAACGAACCTAAGGCACCCCTTCCAGCGAACATGCAAGCGGAGAACCAGAAGCCGGCGTGGAATGCCCACGGGGTAGTAGAAGGACGACGAGCCTCGTTCGGCATTGGAGAGAAGCAGAAACTCTCTTACGGCTTCGACCCGAGTCTCGAGCCAACGACAACCAACGACGCGGTTACCAACATTGCAATAACCAACGATGCGGTCTTTGGCGATGTTACCAATGGACCCAACTACCGTGCAGTGCGCATACTCCTGCGTCCAGTATCGAACGAAGGCTGACAAGAAGTCTAGGTGGGATGGGCAGGAGCTGTAGTCCTCATGTTGAAGACACAAATCGGTCTCGGTGTATTGGGGATCCCTCTAGTGTTTGTGAGTTCTTAAAATGCCCACGAGCTTGATCATATACCAACAATGGACAGGACACCATCGGTATGGTTCCAGGCGTAATATGCCTCCTTATAATAGGGATAATGACCACCTGGTCGGATTACATCGTTGGAGTCTTCAAGATAAACCACCCGGAGGTGTACGGCATTGATGATGTTGGACGCATGATAGCTGGAAAGCCAGGATACATTTTCATGGGCACGGTATTCTGCCTATGTACGTGGCCCCAGACATGACCATTTGCAAGTCGACGCGGCTGACCGAGACAGTCTGGATCTTCGTTGCTGGATCAGCTATGGTCAGCATATCTATTGCTCTGAACGCCCTCTCTCTACATGGAGCCTGCACTGCCATCTTTGTCGCTGTCGCCGCCATAATCGACTTCTTGTTCTCGAGTATTCAGACGCTGCATCGAATCTCTTGGCTCGCGTGGGTGGGAGTCGTTGGTATCATCTCTTCTAGTAAGTCCGACATGCGTCTTTTAAGAGGACACATCACTAAATGCGGTCACTCCTAGTCCTGGTCCTGACAATCGCTGTCGGGTTACAAGATCGCCCAGCAGATGCACCACAGACAGGTGTGTTCCACTCGGACTATAAGATCACTGCGAGTCCGAGTCCGGCGAGCGCTTTTCAAGCTCTGTCTACACTGGTTTTTGCCTTTGCTGGAACGCCAGCCTTCTTTTCCATCGTGTCCGAGATGCGTGAGCCTCGTCAGTATGCCCGATCCATGGGTATCTGTCAGACGATAGTCACAGTACTGTATCTGGCAATCGGTATTGTAGTATACTACTATTGCGGATCTTACGTTGCTTCGCCAGCACTGGGATCCGCAGGGACCCTGTTCAAGCGGATTTGCTACGGGCTCGCCTTGCCAGGATTGCTTGCATCTATGATATTGCTCAGCCACGTATGTTGTACAAATCTCCCTGTTCCTACTCTGCTAATAACTCAACAGGTGCCAGCCAAGTACATCTTCGTTCGTGTCTTGAAGGGGTCTCGGCATCTTAGCAGCAACACGCCTACTCACTGGATGGTCTGGTTTTCCTGCACGGCAGCCATCACGATCGTGTCTTACATCCTGGCCGAAGCCATTCCAGTCTTCGGCGAATTGGTCTCTTTCGCTGGTGCTGCTTTTGGGACTCTTCTCTGTCTTCAGCCAATGGGTTTTATGTGGCTGTACGACAACTGGAGTAGACCCAATCGCGGCCTGACGTGGATGTTGATGGTGGCTTGGTCCGTCTTCATCATTGTGAGCGGTACGTTTCTGACAATAGCTGGGACCTACGGTTCGGTTGTCGGAATAATCAATGCCCTGGATGCTGGCGACAGCACAAGCCCTTGGTCTTGTGCAGACAACTCGAACTCAAGCTAGAGCGATTGTACTGGCATTGCTCCATGCTCGGCTGACCGAGGGCTACGCTGCGACTACCGAAGCATCTTCATTAGCTCCCGCTGGCTTATGTGCACAGCAGATGAGTAGAGCTGTCCGACGGAGCTCATGGCAATGTCAACAACTGGTCCTGCGACGCCAGCTGCCGCTGCATCTGTCTCTTAGGTACGAAGTAACGAAGAATACGAACAACGATTCTCTAAATTTTGAGCTGGGCCACAATCGGCAGTGTCAGATGTTTGAAGTTCCTTCCAATTTCAATATGGCTGCAGTGAAGGTGATTTCGTGTAAGTACTAAGAGTTCACAGCACTTGAAGACTTGCCTTACGATAGGCCTGACCCCTGAGGGAAGCACGTCACACAACAGCCGAGTCTCTGTCCAGACACTGACGGTCAAGATTGTCGCATGTTGAGCCTTCGGAATCGATGAGATTAGCATGTGGTTGGACTACATGTGTCCTCCTCTTGCCTTTTGGTGCGAACTTTCAGATCAATCCCTCGAAGGATTTGGAAGTCTCAAGTAGGGCTCATGGCGATGCTAACAACGAATATATATCGATGCACCAACGACAGATTTCCTGATCTCGAACCACATCCAACCTGAACTACCAACAACATCCTTTGCAGTCGTCATCTTATTCGGCTTGAGTCATGGATACGCACTATAAGTGGAAGGCATTGGCTGAGCCGGATCCTGAGTTTGCCCAGGTATGAATATCCTCGTTACTTTATGGTGCCCAAATTCGCCTTTGACAGTACCGTAACAGATGATCAATGACCGCTTCAATGGAGAATTCCCAGGCTTTCCAGGCTTTCCGGACATTGTGAAGATGCGAGAGCTCATGACGAAGTCCAAACGTGCTATGACTGAACACCATGGAGGAACACACGGGAATGGCATTCGCGAGCAGGACCATCTCATACCAATGGAAGACGGCGCAGAAATCCGATGTCGCTCATATACGCCGGAATCTGAACATGACGGAGGTCGCGCCGTCTATGTGGTCTTCCACGGGGGTGGCTTTTGCTTGGGCGGTCTGGGTAACGAGGAACTTCTCTGCCGTCTCCTCTGCAAGACCTTGGACATAGTCTGCTTCAATGTTGAGTATCGTCTGGCTCCAGAACATCAGTTCCCAACAGCTCCAAACGACTGTTTTGATTCATCGAGATGGGTATGCCTCCCTCTTCAGATGACGAGTACCCAATACAGCGCTGATGATTCTTAGATCTCTCAGAATACTTCGAAGCTCGACATAGATCTCACGAAGGGCTTCGTGATCAAAGGGACCTCCGCTGGAGGGAATTTGGCCGTCACGGTCTGCTACCGTTGGCATGATGAAGGCTTGCAGCCGCCTATCACCGGGTGCCACATCATGAACGGGCTGCTTGTCGATCCTGAGCATGTTCCAGAGAGGGCGAAGCCATTCTATCGATCATGGTGGGACCTCAGCGATGCCCCTATCCTGAACCACCGATACAGCGAAGTCTTTATTGACCATTACTTCCCGGACAAGAGCCGTCGCAAAGACCATCTCTTCAGTGTGATGCAGAGACCTGATGGACCCAGTATCTTGCCGCCGACTTACTTCCAAGTAAGCGGGATGGACCCGGTAAGAGACGAGGCCCTCATATTCGAAGGCTGGATGCGCGAGGCCGGGAAGCCCACGAGGCTGACTGTCTATCCGGGTTTGCCTCACGGCTTTTGGAGCGTGTTTCCAACTTTGGAGTCAAGTAAGCACTTCTTCGACGATGCCGTAGAAGGCGCTCGCTGGCTTTTGAGGCACGACAACGAATAGGAAGAGCCATCTGTGGAGGATAGAATTCGTGGAGCTTCATGATACCGACCGGAAGCTCTTCTGATATGTCAAAAGCTAGCGCTTATGCTATTTAGCCTTTGTGTTCAGAAGTACAACCATATTGACATTGAGCCTGTCAAGACTGATCGTGCTGCACACCGAGCCACTCCAAGTACAGCTTCGAACTTGGCTCATGTCCTAGGTAGTCGACCAAAGTCTTCATCTCAGGTTGTGTTCCTCCCTTGCGAAGCACCATATCTCGATACTTCCGACCATTCTCTGGGTTCAACACGTCTCCAGCAAAGCCACCTTCGAAGATATTGATCGCGAACAAGCGTCCTCTGTGATGCTTTAGGTCAGCACAAAGCAGTGACCTTCTTTTGCGCGTTACAACTTACAGCAGATAGGCGTAATATCCAGCATCATACTTTCCCTGAATGGCACGAAAGACTGCCTGGCCCTGGCAGTAGTCCCAGCCCTCGCCAAGCGCTTCACCTCCATGAGATTTGAAGATCTGACATCTCGTTCTATTGTATAGCTCGGGCAGATTGGTCTCCTCCAGATCTTGATGGCTCGCTGGGCTGTGGATGAGCATGTCGTAGGTGGAGAAGAATAGCTCGTTGAGTGATTTGCGAACGCGACGACCAGTTTCGTGTGCTCCAAGTTCCACAGCCTTCTCAAGACTAATCTTCAGAGGGACTTCGGCCACAGTCTCGCCAGGTTGATATCCTCGATCAGATAGCCAAGCTTGTCGCATCTCGGCACTGATGTAAGAATAGTGGTGCGAGACTGCGTGGATAATCTTCGGATCCCAGAAGAACTGCTCTAGCATCATACTAGGCGTTTCCACAAAATCGCTGTCCACTGCATGAAGCCTGGCGTATCTTGCTTCACTCAGCAGGCCATGGTACATGTGGCCCAATTCGTGGAAGAGGCTTCTTACCGCGTTGAAATCAAGTAGCGTAGGTTTCCCAGCGGATGGTCTGATGTAGTTCATGACCAAGCATGAGCAAGGATGGAACCAAGAACCGTCCGACCGTCGATACCTCTATCGAATCATCAGCGAAGAAATCCTTCGTTCTCCTGGGGACTTACGCGTTGCAAAGCATACTGCCCAGCGTGTGTGAACTTGCCTTCACGAGGGAAGAGATCCAGATATGCATATCCAAGAAATTTGTTGTCTGCGTGGTCAATATCCCATACGGAGCACATGCGAACATCTTCGTGCCAGATGAGCTTCTGACCCAGTAAAGTGGCGCTGGAGTCCTCTACCGGGACAAACCTCACTCCGAAGATCTTAAAATAGATGTCGAGCAGCTTCTGCAAAGTCGTATTCAGTTCGAAGTACTCCGAGGTTAGTGACTCCACATTGCCGGTCTTCTCATCCAACTTGGTCTCAAAGTATGCTCTGTCCCAGTGGAACAGTTTGATGTCGCCTGCGGGACCACCGCGAGCGATAGCTTGTTCGACTTTCATCTGCCGTAGTTCGCTCGCACTCCGCTCTGCCACAGGCTTCAGAGCGGCCTTGACATCGGCGAGTAGCTTTGTGACTGTCTCAGGGCTGCCCACCATCTTCTGTGATGTCTTGAAGGCGAAGTGGTTTGGCCATCTAGACGCTCGAGCAGTTTCGTCTCGGAGAAGAACCAACTCTCGATGCAAAGGGACATTCTCCGGCATCCTGTTCATGACTGCATAGTAAACCTTCTTACGAGTGGCTTCCTCTGCAGCATAGTTGAAGATCGGCAATGTGAACGGATTCTTAGTCGGTACCCACAAGTGACCAGAATGCGCGTCAATGCCCTCGGTGAGCTTGTTGAAGAAGCTTTCAGGCATACCCCTGAGTTCACTGCGTGTCAACCACAGCCCTGTCTTCTCGTTTGCCATGTTCCTTCTGCACTGCTTCGCTAGCTCGGCGATGCGCTTCTTCTTTGACACAAAATCTGCCCGGGCTTCGGCATCTGCAATGGCACATCCGTTGATCAGGAAGCGTTGGTGGAACTTGGTCAGATAGTGCATTGATTCGTCGTCGAGGGGCGGTAAGAGCGTTGATGTCATCTTCTTCATGACGCTATCGACCAAGGTGAAATAATCGATGCGTGAAAATACATCAGCCTCAGCGTTGTTGAATATATCTGTAACAGCGTAAGACGCTTCGCGAAGCTGCTTCACAGGGTGTGTAGATGCATAAAAGCGCAGATGATTCTCATATTCTGATCGATGATTCTCGTCCTCTGCAAATGGAAGCACGGTGTTCTCGAATGTTGCAATCTCAGGAGTGACATCGCTGACTACTTGATCGCAAAGGTCGACCGTGGCCCTGATTAGTGCTTCTGCATCAGCTTGGATCTTCGAGGCCGTAGTATCGAATGACGGAGGTCGTTTGTGGCGGAAGGGGTCCAAGTCGTGTGACCACATCGTCCAAGTCTCGTCGAAGGTCGTGGGCAGGGCTGTTTAATGTACGGACCGGAACTGCTCAGAATGTTGCAGAGTGGTCTCAAGATTGGGCCACTTGCGGCGTCTGCGAGTTGCTCTTGTAGTCTCATGAGACCTCATCCTCGGCATCATCAGTACTTCAGCAGTGCATTGCCCGACTCGATTGCATTGATTGCATCGAGTGAGTAAGGAAGGTACATGTACAGGCGTCGTCATCTACGGCCTCCAATTCGGTATCGAGAGCTCTCCTGCCGGCCATCCGACTTCTTCGCCGCCAACATACACCTTTTGCCGCCATGAACACTCAATGCTTCCCAACCGACCACACGCACAACGCAGTATCTAGGTGTCTCCTCCCCTCCTCCGATGGACTTTCTACGGTAAGTCAATGATCGAATGCCTGCCGCCAGCATGACGGTCTATGCCAGCTCACCGCTCTTCTCGCCATGAACCTCGGTCAATACTTCTTCCACAACGCTTGCTCCATCTGTGCCAACCAACACGAGGTCTTCCTGAATTCCCAAGCCAGTCGGAGGGAATACCACGTTGGCGACATAGTATAGGCCCCCACTGACGGCGTAGCCGAAGAAGAAAGATATCTGATACAGGTGGTACCAGCCGGTGGCCACCTGTGGACCACCGACTGCTTGAATGAATCCTGGAAGCGCCCAAATCATTCCGAGGAAGTAGGCCGCATATGCTCTCCAGTTCAGTCCATGCCAAAACCAGTAGATACCCCCTTCCCTGTAAAGATCCGGGATGATCCACTTGCACTTACGGACAAGCCAGAAGTCGACCACGAGTATTGCTGCGGCCGGGCTCATGAAGACCCCAAATGAAGACAAGACTGTGATGAAGGTCTCGGCCTGGGTCAGGAACCTCCATGGATTGGCGAGAACTCCAAGTATACTGAAGATGATACTTCCGCGTCGCCTCGAGACGTACTTTGGCACGAGCATGGCAACGTCCATACCAGAACTCACACAGTTCTGTGTATAGTTGATAAAAACCGTGACAAACAGCAAGCCAACGCCAGCGAAGAATGTGCCAGCTCTGCAGGCTGGCGTATACCATGTCGCCTGCACTTGCTGAAGCATGATCATCGGATTCCACTGCGTCGATCCAAGGAGCTCTGAGGTCGCTGAAGTGGCGATGATTCCGACGAGGGCGATCAGAGTGACTGTGATCGGGAGTGCTGTCAACTGAGCAGGCGTAGGAGCATGCCTACTTCGAGCGTACCGCGTCCAGTCTGACACTCGATCACTGCCTCCAGTATAAGTTCCTGCGACTGAGGTGATCCCCTGGACCATCAAGAAGCCAACTTGAGTTCTGGGTACCGCAATCGCCGGTGTTACGAGGTTTCCAGCTCCACCATTAGCAGCCACAGCCCAGCCCATGATGCCTAGCAGAGTTGCGCTAGAGATCACCAAGTTCACTTCGAGGAACTTCTGGACTTGATGCGGCGGCACAAAGTAGATGATCGGGAAGTAGAGGATTATGAACAGCACAAATCCAACTAGCTGAGGCGTTGTGATGCCTGCGTTTGCTGGTAACGTGTTGGCCATATGCAGGAACGTGGGAAAGATGCTGTTCAAAATAAGGACGAAAGCCATTCCTGGTGAGACCGCAAGTCAGTACTCAGCATTCAATGGCCGGGACGAAGTCATCATACCTCCAAAATACATCTGTGTGCCATAGAAGATGAACGATTGGAATACGTTCAACATCACAACGAAATAGCTTCCCCAGAGGCCAAACGCGGCACGAGCGAGTGTTCCGTAGCCAAGATGATGAATAGCTCCGGCAGACCCGTTCAGGAAGGCTGATAAGGATGCGATCACGCATCCTATCACGACAACACCACAGGCTTGTCCTGCTGTAAGCCCGATCCCAATGAGCGAGCTTCCAATCGTCCACGAGGAGAGCGATATGCCGCAGGTACCCCAGTACGCGTAAAACGCAACCCAGCCGTATGTACGCTTGTCATGTGGAATCGGATAGACATCTTTGTTTGCCCATCTTGTTGTGGCCAGCGCCTCGAATTCATCGTCCGTCGGTTGGACCTCGAGCTTGGCGATCAGGCTTCGAAAACCCATCGACGAGGTTGGAGAACGATGTCGGGGAAAGTTCCACAAAGTCGCCACTATCCCCACCACGGCGTGGTCGTGAAAGACCGAAGGAGGAAAAATTTGGAAGCAAGTGACAGAACTATTCGAATGTAAGTGAACTCTAGCCTACTAGAATTCTTGGGGTTGTCTAGCACTATCACTGATTCCTTGACTGCCAAAGGGCGGAAACAAGCAAGCGAAAAGCTCAAGCAAGTCGTGAACTTGAGCGCCTCAACCATGATTGTCGAATCCAGGTCTGGACTCTGGGCGTTATCAGCTGTCTTTGGCTGTAGCGAACATGGCTTGTCTATCTTCGGACTCCAGCTTCCGAGACCCATGCTGCAGATCGGCACCAGGCTTGCGGTATCAGAGCACAATCAATCGGCAACATCTCCACTGCGTCATGTACTACCCGATGCATTGTTGGCCGCGTCTGCCTCGTCTGGCTCACTTCAGCCAGAGTCCGTACGAACCTGTCAAACACCCACCCCACGTGATTGCCCTTCATCGGATACATGCTAGGAGCAATGCAAGACGCATATGACTTCATCGTCGTTGGTGGTGAGTACTCTGTTGAAGTGACAGTGGTGAAGTTGCTGATCTCTCCTTTAGGAGGACCCTCAGGGTGCGTTGTGGCTGCGCGGCTTGCACAATCCGCAGCAAGGCCTTCTGTCCTTCTGATAGAAGCCGGTGGATCTAACCATGAAGTCGATAACATGTCTGGGGCGCAACGCTTCGATGTGGCTTTCAAGCCAGGATCGCAATTGAATTGGAGTTATAAGACAGTCCCGCAATTCGGCCAGGAAATCGATTACTCCCGTGGTAAGGGGCTTGGTGGTAGTACAGCCATCAACTTCTGCGGATGGGTCGTCGGTGCCGACGAAGATTACAATGAGTGGGGACGAATGGTCGGGGATGACTCTTTCGCGTGGCCGCATGTCAAAGAATGCCTCAAACGAATCGAAAAGTTGCATCCTGAAACACCTGCTGACTTTAAACATCATATCAAGCCGCGAGCCGAAGGTCGACATTTTGCCTCATTGTTCAAGGTTAATGCTAACGACGCCCAGATCACGGTGTATCCGGCGCAATCGACGTTGCTTATGGGACCGAGTGGCTCCAGTCCACGCAGGATGTATTCAAAGCAGCCGAACAGTCAGGCATGGTCCTGAACCCAGATGTAAATTCAGGCAATCCTATTGGGATGGGCATTGGTACTGCGTGCATACACAATGGCAGACGAATCACGGCCTCGAGTGCATACCTACGCCATTGCCCAAACCTTGCGGTGCGGACGAACTCCTTGGTACGCCGCGTTGTATTCGATAGCAACAACGTGGCCGTGGCGGTTGAAACTCTGGACAACTCGACCTTTACCGCCAGGCAGGAGATTATCATCTCAGGAGGTGCAATCAATACTCCGCAACTGCTCCTGTTATCAGGGGTTGGGCCAGAACACGAACTCGCAAAGCACGGCATAGATGTGGTGTGTGAGTTGCCACAGGTTGGAAAGAACTTACAAGATCACTGCTTCTCAACTGCGGGTATCGTGCTAAAAGCAGGACGCGAATCCCAGGGAGAGAAGAAACAAAGCCCTTCGCCAATGGGCTGGTTCAAGTTAGACGCTTTGGCTGAGTCTACTGAGATGGACGCCCTTACAGCAGATAAGAAGACATACCTGACGAGGTGTACAGTACCACACTGGGAGCTAGCAACCAATACTCCTTTCTTCGACACTGAGGCTGTCGAAGCTGACGAAGAGGTTTTCTCGGCAATCTGTCTCGTCATGAACCCACAGTCCCGGGGCTCGATCACACTGTTTTCGTCGGATGCGTCATTGGCACCGCGTATTGATCCAGCATTCTTGTCCCATCCATTCGACAAAAGGGTCATGACCGAGGCTATGCGAGAGATGCTGAGGTACTTCTCAGCGCCAATATTCTGTGACCGAACTGTACGAAAGCTTGCTTGGCCTGACAATGATACCGACGAAGCTATTCTGGTGAGTGTTTTCAGCAATATGAGCTATCTTTGATACTAATTTGCTCGTAGAACCAGTGCAAATCTCACTTAATGAGTTCCTGGCACCCGTGCGGGACCGTGGCGATGGGCCGCGATGCGGGAAATGCCTGTGTGGACTCTGACTTCAAGCTGTTCGGACTCAAGAGCCTGCGAGTTGCGGACATGAGTGTGTGCCCACTGATACCCAAGTGAGTTGTGCGATAGTGATGAAGCGCATCAAAGCTGATTTTTCGCAGCAACCACACGCAGACAACAGCTTACGTGATCGGAGAGCTCGCCGCAGAAAAGATCATCGCTCAGCGTGGTCTTGATAGAGCAGCGAAGCTTTGAGTATGCTGATTGAGTGTGGCTTCGATAGATAGAGACTTGCTATCTTGATATCAGGTGGAGCCTGGCGCAGCCTTGGCTGAGCTACTACCCCTGAAAGTCGGTTCAGATGTTCCGAAATGCTTGCCATTCAACTCGGCCTATCAGTGATCAGCGCACTGGCTGTCCTTCTCTGCCGCCTTGGTGACTTCGCACCGCGTTATCGCACGTCTTGGCCTCCGCAGCGATGCGACTCCGAATTCGCTCATGCTACCTGAGTGCGATCGATGACGGGCATTCCGTCCTTCTCGACGAAGCCGAATCGACCGGTACCGAGAGCCATGAGCCATCTACCAAAAGCGCCACTGTCGTAGTGCTCGTGCCCAAAAGGTGCGAATTGGACTGCAGCTGCTCTCGCGACCGTTACCAAGATGACCCAAGACAAACGACATGTCGATATTGCTATTATCGGAGCAGGAATCGGTGGACTTGCACTAGCTATTGGTCTGTCCAGACGAGGGATCTCAGTCAAGATATACGAAGCTGCCAACGAGTTCTCAGCAGTTGGCGCCGGCATAGGCTTGGGACCCAATGCATTGCAAGCAATCGATCTTCTCGACCCTCGATTTCGGAGCTTATACGAATCTGCAAAGACAGAGAACGAACGAGAAGAGTTTGAACATTCGGTGTTTGATGCTCTATATGCCGAGGAAGGATTGAACTTCGGTGAGAAGATTGGATGGAAACGTGGTCTAGTTGGAGCGGAGTACTTCACTCGGAGCAGCGCCCACCGCAAGGATGTACTCAACATCATGAAGTCACTTGTTCCTGAGGGGATTGTCGAGTTTGGCAAGAGAGTGGAAGCAATATGCCAGACGGGCGAGAAAGTGATGGTAACATTTCAGGACGGCAGTCTCATAACCATCGATGCGTTGATCGGATGTGACGGTATCAAAGGCATTACGAGATCCGCGGTTCTGAGCGACGTCCACCCAGCAGAAGTGCCTGCCAAATACTGCAGGATGTACATCTATCGGGGAATTGTGCCGATGGAAGACGCGAAGAATGTCATGGGCAAGCACGCAGGAGATGCCAAGTGGTTCATGTCGCAAGGCAAAGGCCTTGCGATATATCCCATCTCCAAAGGCAGGGAAGAGAACTTCGTTTTTTTCGTTCACGATCCACAACCCTGGACAGGGCCACAAGAAGCGGTGGAATGCTCTCGCGAGGAGATGGTTTCCGACCTTGCCTCCTTTGATAGCCGGTTGTTGAAACTTCTCGATTGGGCAAAGCCGCTAAGATGGCCTATATTCCATCATCCCTCCACTCCAACATACTACAACAACAGGATTTGTATGCTAGGTGATGTGGCACATGCATCATCTCCAGGCCAGGCTGCCGGAGCTGGGCAAGGTCTGGAGGATGCCGTCGTATTGGCTCACCTGCTGTCACTGGTAACTTCGCCACAACAGTTGAAGCATGCGTTCAAAGCTTACGACGACATAAGAAGACCAAGGGCACAGAGGGTTGTGCAAACGAGCGAAGAGGCTGGTGAGATGTACTGCTGGAACGCTCCAGGAATTGAGAACGACATGGAGAAGATCGTGGAGAATGCCAACACTCGACTGCATTGGATCTGGAAGCATGATCTGCGTGAAGACATCAAAAAAGCGGAAAGAATGTTTGGAGAGTACACGGAAAAGGAGCTACAGTACTCATCACATCACCAGGCAAACAGCATCGACTCGGCTCTGGGGCTGGACTTAGAGGCTGCCGCTGTAGCTGGAGTTCTGGCATCTTAGATAGGTAGACTATTAATGTTTCGATAACAGCGATCCAAAGCCTTCAATCTTGTCTAGAATACCGTTTGTTCTGTAGGCATGCCATACGGTGGCAGTATTGACCGCAATTACAGGCTTCCCCAATTCCACCTCCATCTCGGCTGCAGCCTTGGCTGCGGGAAGGTTGGTTCCAGCTTGGAACAGTGCGTCGACGCCTTCGACATTGACTTTACGAAAAGCCGCTTTGATCTCGTCCGGATGCACCTCTGCGATCGAAGTAGCCGTTTCGCAGCGCAGGCCAACGATAGCGCAGACTTTGTACCCAATACCCTCGAAAAAGTCCACCACTTGTTGATCACCGACGGCTTGATACGGTGTGACGATGCCAATGCTTTTTGCTCCATATGCATCCAGTGCAGTCTTAGCCGCATGAGCTCCAGTGGTGACCTTGAGACCAGATATCTCGTGCATGAACTGCTCGAACTGCGCCGCACCATCTTTACCTCCCCAGAATGTTTCTGCGCTCATTCCCATGACCAAATAGGTTGGCTGGCAGTGCAGAACACTCTTTACTGCAGCTTCAATGGTTGTTCTGAGGTGTTCCAAGAATGCGATCATGGCGGCATCACTGTTCAGTGACGGATTCGCGATCTCGATTCGTCCACTGTGCCATGATACTCCCTCGGCGCGCATCCAGCCGAACTCAGCCTCGACTACGGTATTGGTAGCGGGTCTATAGTCTCAGCAAAATACGCATATAGAAATTGACAAACAACGTACATGATGAGCCCGAAGCGTGCTCGGGGTGAGACATGGCTGATCAGGGCTTGAGTTGGTGACATCGTCGGTTATGACCACAAGTATCTTTTCTGTCAACCTCTAACGTACGCATGTCAAAGCACCATATATGCTCGATCATCTGAAGACCTTCGTTCAGCAACAGACTAGACCAGAAGTGCCCTTGCGATGTCGGCCAATGCAAATATGAAAGTTGTTTGGCCGCGGCCAGCGAGCTTTCAGGAATACCTGTAGGCGAAAATGATCTCTAGCTCGCGTGCGATAACACGGTGACACACAACGAGAGAGCTTCTGCCGATCCGCGGCTAGATTGACTGGGATGTACTGATACCGTCTTCACATCTGGAACGTCCGGACGGCAGGCAGTACACCTGCTCAAGGCGCTCCTTGATTGCGAGCTTCGGCAAATGGCAGCCGCACGTCACCTATCTTGCTCTCTACTCTCTTCACCTTCAAACATCCATGCATGCGACTCTTTGACTGCCCGAGCAGCTCTTTTGACACATCTGCCCCAAAGAACCGAGACAAGTCATGGAGACTCACGCCAGCGCAAATGAGAAGACGTCCAAAGACCAATCCAGTGCCTCGGTCGACGCAGTGAGCATCGAAAATGGACGAACTGATGTCCCAGCCAACGACAAGACACTTGATCGACGTCTGTTGCTCAAGCGAGACCTGGTGCTACTGCCCTCAGTTGGTCTTCTGTACATGATCGTGAGTAGATGAGCCACGGCAAGCTAGTTCCAGCCTGACGTTGTGCGGCGGTAGATGTTCCTCGACCGTACCAATATCGCAAATGCAAAGATCGAGGGTCTTATCGAAGGGCTCAATATGCCGTCAAATGGTTACAACACTGCCCTTTGGATCTTCTATATCCCGTTCATCCTGGCGCAAGTAATTTATGACTGCTCGACTTGAACCAATGCTGATCTTTGGACTTACAGCGAAGTTCCAAGCAATCTGATATTGAATCATGGTAGAGTTCCGCCTAATTACTTCCTGGGCGGGATGACTTGTGTTATTGGGGTCCTGGGCATGTGTCAAGGATTGACTCAGTCTTACGCTGGACTCCTAGCATTGCGTTTCCTGATGGGAGCTCTTGAAGCGTCATTGCCGGCTGGAGCAGCATACATGATTTCCATCTATTACACGAAGAAAGAGGCGGCCGTGCGATTTGCAGCGTTCTTCAACTTCGCCCTGCTGGGTCCATTCTTCTCAGGTCTCCTGGCATATGCCATTGAAGACCTCGACGGCACTGGCGGCTATGAAGGATGGCGATGGGTGAGTGGGAATACATTCCACAATCAACGTACGTTTTCTGACGAATGGTAGATCTTCATCATCGAAGGCCTGATGACAGTCTTCTTTGGCCTGATGGCCCTCGTATTCACACCAAACTTCCCAGAAAAGGCCCAAGGATGGTTCTTGAAATCAAACGAGCGTGAGTATCTGATCGCCAAGCTGGAGGCCTCTAGAGGATTGGAAGACAAGGGATCCGCATCCGACGATGTCTCAATCTGGAAGGTTCGTGGTGATGACACCGCTCTCATGCGACGACATGCTGACAGTATGCAAGGTCCTGGTCGACTGGCGCATCCATCTTTTCACACTGTGTTTCTTCTGCTGCGACATTACCGCTTCGTCGATATCCGCTTTCATGACTTCCATCCTGAAGGAGCTCGGCTGGACCAGCAGCAGAGCACAAGTCATGACAATGCCTGTCTGGGGATCAGGAATCGTCTTCACGTTTCTCGTAACTTGGACTGCTTCGACAGTCAACCTCCGTGCTCCCTTCATTCTGGCCTCTATTTGCAGCCAATTGGTAGGCTGGGCGATCATGGTCGCATACGTTCCAGCACCCGGAGTTCGGTACACAGCATTGTTCTTCATGAGCATTGGCACCTTCCCCCAGATGCCGCTCCTAATGACATGGCTGAGTAACAATCTCCGCGGTCGGAAATACTTGGCCGTGGGCATGGCCTGGCAAGTGGGCTTTGGCAATTGTGCAAATCGTAAGATCCCAGAACGTACTTCCATTCTTGTGTAGATTTGGCTGACTCTTGTGCTTAGTCGTTAGCAGCAATGTGTTCATTGCCGGTCAGGCTCCTCGCTATCGGACAGGATTCGCAAACGGGCTGGGGTGGACGTGCTCCGGCTTTGCATTGGTGTGCTTCACAACGATATTGCTCTTTGTCAAGAACAAGCGCCGAGCGGCTCGACTATCTCGTTTGAGTGTCGGAGAAAAGGAACAAGAGGACCAAGTTTCCTTCAAGTTTCTGTTGTAGCCAAGAAGTCTCGTTTAGTCTTGCTCAATGCTCGCATCATCATTATTGCTCTGATACTGTTCGTCTTTTCAAGTTGGCCACCAAGCTTCATAATTTATCGCAGGAATCCCATCGTTGAGCGCAGCCCCACCAAGTGAGACAGGCATCTGTGCTGTCATATCGCAGAGCATTTGTGTGAAGTCGTCCGTGGCAGGGTACGGCCAGCTGTCGCCAAGGCTCTGGTGGTACTCTGGAGTACCAACGGCAAGCTGCGCGTGAGGATGCTGGCCCTGTAGTCTGCTAGTACTGTCGTTTGTCAAGGAGTTCTTGATCCGCTCAAAAAGATCTCTGTACTTCCTCGACGATGGATAGCGTTCTGCTATGATGTATAGCAGGAGCTGGCAATCGGTAATTGTGGACTCGAAATCAGGTAGCAGATTCAGTGATGAGAGCCATACACAGTAGACGAGCGTTAGCCCTGCAAGGCTGTTAGGAACAATCTTTGTCTTCATGTGGATAGCTCACCAGACAGAAACACGGACTGTATCGACAGGGCAGAGAAACCAACAGCAAAGCGGCGATGGATCTGCCTGTAGTCCGATATGACACCAGCGCTGGCTTTCGCACATCTTTCAAGGTAATGGGTATTCACCGGCCTAATGCTGAGCTGCGGGTAGAGTAGCAAGCGCACACAACGGTTGTAGTGTATCGAATAGAACTCCATGCCGTCGTATGGTTCCCCTGGTCGCGATTCGAAATGCTGGGCTTGGATAGGAATCTCGCGATGCCAGTCGTCGAGCTGGTTCAGAAAACCATTGACCGAGAGGCTCGTGAGCGGCTCTGGCTTGTCTACTCGGTAAGCGACATGTTGGATCTTCGATTCAATGAACTTCAACTTCAGTCGATGGACGAACGGTGTTAATGTAGTGTATGGAGCGACCTTGCCCTGCAATGCATCCGTTGCAGCTTGCTGAACTGCTGCTTCGTTGCATTCGGCCTCATCCACATGCAACGGCATCTCCGTATCGATGTCATGGTCGGAGATTGAGGGCGGCCGTCCTATTGCGATACAAATTTCCCGATCCATGCAGTACGTCGTCCAGAACTTCCGCTTGTCCAATTCCCTTGCGACCGTGGGAGTGTTCTGCGGCTTCGCTCGATGAAGGCCTAGTTCAATACAAAGCCTCATCGCTGCTCCAATGTATGTCCAGGCCCCTGGGTTCTTCGGTGCTCGAGTGCAGTAAAGAGCGAGTAGTATCAAGAAGTCGATCGCGCGTGTTCCACCTAGTGATAGGATCTCGTCGGTGTGTTTGAGAGCGAGCTCGTAATGTCGATCGCTATAAAAGTATCCCAAGTCTCCGGCAGATTCCAGCCATCTGCCGCTGACTGCGCAGACCAGACTCAGCATGCATCTGTCGTAAAGACTCGCTGTGCTTTGTTGGTCATCGAACAGTGACATGACGTACGAGCTGTGCAAGAATGGGTAGCGAGTTGCGATATGTTGTATCCATCCCGTCTTCAGCCTGTTCATTGTATCTCTGGCTACTGTGGGCTGGATGCGTCCATGGTTGAGGTCTTGATCGTACGCAGACTTTGGTGCTGGATTATCGTCATGGTCATGGGCGTTGCGAGCATCGTGTGCGCCCTGAGCTACAGATGTGAGTACTCGACTGAGGCTGATGTTCGACGTCGCTCCTATGTAATGACCAGATGCTGAAAGCGAGAGATCTCTAACGGCAACTAGGATATCGTTGCCTTCGTCATGATGGATATGACATCGGACGCATGACGGCTGTCCAGGCGATTGATATTCTGATTGCTTGGCCGACTCAGACTGAAAGTGATCTCGATTGG
Source organism: Zasmidium angulare (assembly GCA_002786045.1). Lineage (NCBI taxonomy): Eukaryota > Fungi > Ascomycota > Dothideomycetes > Mycosphaerellales > Mycosphaerellaceae > Zasmidium > Zasmidium angulare. The sequence continues at coordinate 334,318 of NHNX01000021.1, forward strand.
CGTCAGGCTGACCTAGGTGAGCCAGCTGTGACTCCAAATCCGCGACCCGCTGCTCCAGAGCACGTGTGTATTCTTTCCGCTCTCCAGCTGCAAGCGTTGGGTGTGCAACATAGGAGCACTGAGAGCCGTACTTGCTGCATGGCCTACACGGCTCTTGCCCGTCACAGCGCTGCTTGCGTCGTTGGCATCTCTGGCATGCCAATGAAACGCGGTCACGTTTAGCATGCCTGCGAGTGGGGCCCACATTCGTCGAGACTGAGGTGGCCGGCGAGATAGCAAGTCCATTGTCGGGAGCCTCCATCCGGACAAGCACTTAAGCGCTGGAAGTTGATAGTGTATGTTGAAGCCGTTGCAACGCGAACCACTTTCTGCCGGCCCATTGACCTCGGACCTAGTTAGACTTGGAGTCTTGTTCGATTCCATGGGACTATATCACGTGTCGCTTCCATGATAACGCTTGAGAGGGGTGGACAAGGGGCAGCGTAGGCGAGCGATAAGAGTGGATCCTGCTCCAGGCGAACAACGAAGCCTTCCTGCATCGCCATCGGTTCGTAAAGCCGCATACCCTGTAGCGATCTTGCATCGAGCTTGCGATCTCGCAGCATCCATACGGAGCCGAGGTGATCGTCGTGGTCTTTCAGAGCTGCCATTGAGACACGAATTTCAGGGAACAGGAAAGTTTTCTTGCTGCTAGACGCTTGTGCCATCTAGAATCGCCAACGTCCTGGCAGCATGACGACGGAACATCTTCCAATCGAAGCCAAGCTCTTCATCAATGGCTCTTTCGTTCCGAGGGATACCTTCGACCTGCATTCGCCGTACTCTGGTGAGCTTGTAGGCAAGATCTCAGAAGCGACCGTTGACGATGTGGATGCCGCCGTGGCAGCTGCAAAAGCCGCTCAGCCAGCATGGGCAGCTCTCTCGCCACAACAGAGAGGCAAGCCTCTTGCACGACTTGCCCAAATGATCGAAGACGCAACTCCAGAGCTCGCTCGACTAGACGCACTCTCCCTCGGCCGTCCGGTCTCGACTTTCTTCGACGGCCACTATGCTGTCACACATTTTCGATACTTCAGCGAAGCAGCCTATCCTGTCGGTACTTCTTCCCTCAACACTCCTGGATTCATGAATGTATCACTTCGTCAGCCGTATGGGGTGGGTGCTGCAATCATTCCTTGGAATGCACCATTGGTCTTCCTTTCGAAAAAGCTGGCTCCAGCTCTCGCAGCTGGAAACTGCATGGTACTTAAGACATCCGAAAAAGCACCACTGAGCTCGCATCGGGTAGCCGAAATGTTGAACGAGGCCGGATTCCCACCTGGTGTGGTCAACATCCTGCATGGCCACGGTTTGCCTAGCGGAGATGCCATATCTCGACACATGGATATCAGAGCACTGTCATTCACAGGTTCCGTAAGAACGGGTCGGGCAATCCAGAAAGCCGCTGCAGAATCTAACTTCAAGCACCTGGTCTTCGAACTCGGTGGGAAGTCTCCAGCGATTGTCTTTGCCGACGCAGATCTGGAGCGAGCTGCTCAAGAGACGCAGAACAGCATCATGTTCCATTCGGGACAGACGTGCATGGCAAACTCCAGGATATATGTGCACAAGGAGGTGGCTGACGCTTTTGTCGACAAATTTGCGGCTTTCGCGAAGGCTAGAAAGCTCGGCGATCCACTAGATTCTAATACAACCTCTGGACCGCAAGCCGATAAGACACAGCACGAAACGGTGAGGCGCTATATCGAGGAGGGCAAGACGAAAGCCAACACGCTCGAAACTTCCACTCCAATGCCAAAGGACAGAGGCGACTTGTTCGTGCAGCCCACCATATTTCTGCAAGTCGCTGAGAACGACAAGCTGGCGAAAGAGGAAGTTTTTGGGCCTGTCGTCATTATCAACACGTTCGAGTCAGAAGAGGAGGCCCTCAGGATAGCCAACGATACCGAATACGGGCTGTATGCTGCGGTGTACACGCAGGACATCGATCGTGCCTTGAGAGTGGCCAAAGGTCTGGAGTCGGGCATGGTGGGAGTGAACTGCACAAGCCCAACGGGCGCTTGGGATATGCCCTTTGGAGGTTATAAGCAGTCGGGCCTGGGTAGAGAAAGTCTCCTCGAGAGCCTGGAGGATTGGCTGGAAAAGAAGTCGGTATATATAAGAGTCAGCGGGCTGCATGCCAGTCAGACTGCAGGCAACACGGTCTTGGGTAGATAATCTTGACGATGCTCATGCGGCGGCCAGTCCAGGATTTAGTGGAAGCCCAGAAAAAGCGTATCATCTCGACCAAGGTGCTACATATCTGCGGTCAATGTGGCGTGCTCCAGTCTCCTTTTCCAACGATCTCGCCATCGTAGCCAACAGCTTTCGCGAAGTCCATCAGAAACTTCCAACGGGCTTTCTTCACCCAGCCCTTACCCTTGAAGTCGTTCGCGAGCTTTGGAAAGAGGTCGACTATACCCAGGAGAGACTCATCGTGTGCCGCGACCATTAAGATGTTCTCTTGTACATCGGCTTGTTGCAGCTTCTCGATGGTTTTCACAGCCAAATCAGGGTCCATGTGCATCTGAACTTTAGTCTGCGACGCTGGTCTGTAGATGGGCTTAGTGGAGTCACCATCCCTGAGAACTGGCTCGAACAGCGAGCCAGGACAGGATGACAGACTTAGCGAAGTGACTATGAGAGAGACGTCAGTCAATCTGTATGAGATCCGGTTCAGAGCACAAGCTTACATGGGTGGGGCTCAATTGTCTTTGGCAATAGCATGTATGGCGAAGGTCGGATCTCGCCACAGTGGTGCCAGGCATCACCTCCCATCATGATGAAGCTAGGAGGGTCCGCTATCACCCTAGCGAGGGCACAGATATGGCCATGAGCGTGACCGGGCGAGTTCAGGAAGTACAGTGAGCCGTCGCCGAAGTAGTCCACGGCCTCCATCTCTCCGATTGTCAAACCCGTGGAGAATTCCAGCTCGATCAACTCTCGACCTTCGAGATCGCTTTCCAAGATCGAGCTGTTCGGATTGGTGGGATATGCTGGCAAGAGGTTGTCCTTGAAGCCTGGCCCAACAATGAGAGCAGTGGATTTCTCAAATTCTGCGGGATTGCCAGTATGGTCAAAGTGCCAATGACTCCACACGATTGCCTCTAGCTTCGTGGCATCGAATGCTCCATCTTCCAGAATCTCTCTAACGCTCTTCTCGACATTGAGCACATATCCACCCTTTTGGAACCGATCAATCAAAAAAGGACTGCAATTCTGCCAATCTTTCCGAAGCCCCAAATCGAAGACCATCGACCGCTGCAACTTTGGATGCTCGATCAGGAACGCGAAAGCAGACGTGGCAAGGTATTCGTGTCCAGGAATCGACGGCTCCAAGAACTTCCACGCATCCACGCCCCGGATGGATGTCGTGGTGTCTATGATTGACACATTGACGGTGTTGGAAGAGGGCGGAATGTGCAGATCTGGTGGTGATAAGGCAGCCATGGTTCTTCAGGACTGGTCTTGCGAATGGGTCTCTTAGGAATGCGTGGTGCAGTATTGCCGAGGGCGTTGGGGACTTGCAAACAACAGATCGATCATGAAGATCTCAGGTCCATGTCTTACCGTTTCGATAGCACGCTCTGCGATCGGGCAACGGCGATAGCGCTCGCCTAAGTCGCGTGTGTCCATGGGGTTTCGGGTCGCGATATGTGCGCGACATGATCGCATACAATGGCTCTGCCTTGTATATAGCGAGCCATGGCGAAGCTGCTTTTGGAAAGCCTGATGTGTCAATTGACACGATGTCTCGGATATGAGTTGATGGACGCGTCGAAGAGTGATGGACGAGCAATGTTTTGGTCATGGAGGTCACGTCAAAAGGATCATATTTAGAGTTATATTTAAGCTTTCGGCTGGTTAAAATATCTACCGCTCTGAACTTCATGCCTTCGAAAAAGTTCAGAGGCAAAGACCTCAATTATTGCAAACCACAACAACTCGATTCGCCTATACAGACCGCAAAATGGCGACAGTCCTGCCTCCTCCGTCCAAGCGGCAAAAGACCGCAGCCGCAGCGCGCGCGAGAGAACAAGTCTCTCCACCACCAGCACCGCCCGAGGGCACACAGCGCATTCAATTCCGAGATGCAGACACAGGCGCAGCGCAGGGTCCGGTAGTGTCTGTGTCGCTCACAGACTTGTCGCCAAAGAACCTTTCCCTCCTCCTGAACAGTCTCCTGGGCAACACGGACCCAGCAGACAGGTTACCGTACCGGTTCTACAATCCTTTTGGCGACGGCGGAGAGTTTGATCAAGCAGAGATCATCAAGAGATATCAGGATGGCACAAGCAATACCGAGTTGCAGCTAGACATACCTTGTCGTGCAGAAGCAGTGTTCAAGGTGAAGCCGGTGACGAGGTGTTCGGCGAGCATCAGTGGACATGGCGCATCGATTCTTGCGACTGCATTTTCGCCAGCAACTTCGTCGAAATTGGCAACGGGAAGTGGAGACAATACGGCGCGGATATTCGATTGTGAGACTGGAACACCACAATACACATTGAAGGGCCACACTGGGTGGGTACTGGCAGTAGCATGGTCTCCGGACGAGGGCATTTTGGCAACGGGCAGCATGGACAACACAGTACGACTATGGGACCCTGCGAAGGGTAAGCCGCTTGGAGGACCTCTCAAAGGCCACACAAAATGGATCACGAGCATATCATGGGAACCTTTCCATGCGAGAGAGCCGGGTCGTCCTCGATTAGCCTCTGCATCGAAGGATTTTACGATCCGGATATGGGATGCCGTAAATGGGCACACCGATATGGCGCTCACTGGTCACAAGGAATGCGTGACTTGCGTCAAGTGGGGAGGAGCAGGCTGGATCTATTCTGCATCACGAGATCGGACTGTCAAAGTTTGGGATGTGTCTAGAGGTACACTCGTGCATACGCTGAACGCTCATGCACATTGGGTCAACCATTTGGCACTTTCAACAGAGTTCGCGCTGCGGACGGGTTACTATGACCACAAGGGCCGCAAGGAAGCACCTGATACAGTCGAGGCAAAGCGGCAGAAAGCTAAGGAGCGCTACCATGCAGCTCTGAAAACGTCAGGTGGTGCTGAGCGCATTGTATCTGCCAGCGACGATTGCACCATGTACCTCTGGGAGCCCTCAAAGTCAACAAAGCACATCCAGCGGATGGTCGGACACCAGAAGCAAATTAACCATGTCACATTCTCTGCCGATGGTGTGCTCATCGCATCTGCTGGCTTCGACAACCATGTGAAGCTCTGGCAAGCCAAGGATGGCCAATTCTTGCACACGCTTCGAGGACACGTGGGTCCAGTCTATCAGTGCTCCTTCTCGCCTGACAGCCGTCTGCTGGTCAGTGGATCGAAAGATACCACGCTCAAAGCCTGGGACGTACGAACTGGCAAACTGGCGGAGAACTTGCCTGGTCATCAGGATGAGGTCTTCGCTGTTGATTGGGCGCCTGATGGAGAGCGAGTGGGGAGCGGAGGACAAGACAAGGCAGTTCGCATTTGGAGACATTAGTTCGATTCAGCTAATGGAGGCTGCTTGTGCAGAGGTCCATCGTTCTCTGACTCATTTCCCTCTCGGTGACCCTGATCCCAAAACTTCCATGCACGTGGACTTATTACCAGCCTTTCACTCAAGTTTTATTAGTAAGTCCTTCCACAAACCTTTTGACTTCCTTTCTGCCTCCGTTGCCTATGGCTGAGCCCGTAACAGATCAGAAAATCGCCAGAATGACCATAGCCCTTCTTGATGAACTCCAGTTGCTTTTTCGCCAAAGACCCAATCTGCAGCATGAGACGTCGGATCTTCCTAAAGTTCGCGTAAAAGCTGGTGGTCTTGGTCAAGCGCCATCTGCTATAGATCAGTATACGACTCGGTAAGGGAAGGAGTAATTCTCACATACACACCTCTCAAACGCCTTCCATCATTAATTTGACAAGTAGTCTGCCTTCCTCGCGATCCTCGTCCTTGTAGATACTCAGCCCATGAGCCTGCAGAAAGTGGAACTCATCCTTCCAGTTTTCCTTCAGCCACGCCTTTGCGGCCGGAGAGTATGGTGCAACGGGCTGGGTGTCCTTTCGTGCAGATGATGCAGCTGCTGTACCAACGGACGGTTTTGCCTTGGTGCGTCTCGATGTGGACGGTTTCGCTTCTGGTATCTCGTTGTTCTCTTTCGAAGGAGAGCGGCTGGCTCTGCTCACCCCGAGAAGACCCAGTATCCTCTGTTGCAGAGATTCGGCTAACTTGATCCGCTCCTGTAATCGCCGTTAAATATATATGGCCCGTTTCTGCTTGTGCGAAGAACATACCTCGTCACGCCAGTAAGCATTGATCATGTACAGAGTGCCCGGTTCCAGGCTCGTGTGGCCCTATATTCTACATTAGATTCTTGAGTACACTAGAACTTCGACTTGGGTTACAGACCTTGTCGTGCCGTACCAACCAGAGCTTGAACAAGCGTGCAAGGTCGATCAGACCAACGACTCGATCAGTTCCAAGCTCATAGAGCTTGCCCCCGGGACTAGTTCCAGTCACGACATCATAGTCCTCCACCAGAGGGCCGCCCACAATGTTCACGATGCTGTCTGGGACATAGAGCACGTTTCGTAAAATGACCTTTTCACTGGCCTTGTCGTTCGTAATTGAAGTACGTAATTCGAGCTCGACGTGGCCGATGCCCATCACCTGTTCCTTGATTAACGTCCGAAACCAGATTGCACCACGCTGGCTCATGAAGAAGGTTTACGGACCCTCGAGCCTGTGTCAGAAGTGTAGATGGTTCCCAGATGACTCTCAAAATCAAGTTCAATGAAGCTTCCTGGCATGAACCAGTCCCGGTGGTTGGCGACGTGGACGTTGGAAGTGTTGGACCAGATCCAATCAGTGAAGTAAGCTGATCCTGTAGGCGCCATTTTCGGTGTTTGCGAAAAGGAAAGGCCTTGCCCGATGATCAATGAGTGAATAGCTCAGGGGACAATCGCGACTACAGCTGAATCTTGAGTTCAGCAGGCGGCGATTGTGATTGTGAAGGGAAGTTGGCCAGGAAAGAAGGGAGGTGCCTGGTACTTGTAACTCTGTCGACTAAGATACAGCTGGATTCCAGAGCGTCCATGACGCATGTCTGGCCGGATGGCCGCATGCTGAAACGATAGTGTTGCTGTCTCCTCTAGATCAGTGGTAATGCTGCGTGTTGCCGTCTTGGCAATCTTGACAGTTTAATGTCGCACAGCCTAACAAGGACGTTGGACAAAGCAGCCCCATACCGAGCTGAGGACTGTGCTGTCTGGACTTGGTCAGGACCGTGCTTTGTCTCGAAAAACGCCGAAAGTTTGGTGCCTCATGGCTGATGTCGACCCAGAGGAGGATGAAAAAAGGAGGGAGAGGATACTTACCCGTCGGATATGTGCACTCCCGACGGAACGGGCTGAAATAGTGCAGGGGTATGAAGTGACGGATTGAAGGACTTCCATCAGAGCAGGCACAGCGAAGCAGCTGCTCGAGTGGCGAAATCACTCAAGAAAGCTGTGAACGCGAGTGCTCACCAGGCCGACGTGAGAACACGAAGGATGTAGTGCTGGCTGGAGTGGCAAGTATCCGAGTATGCAGATTTGTCGTGTCGATGGAGATTTGCCCAATGTCTAAAATAGGGGCGGCACAGTCTGCCAGCGCAGCACAGCAAAGGGCGGTCAAACAGTCTTGCCACGCTTCAGCCGCCAATAGTCACGCACCTTTCCGCGTACCACTCCCTGCAAACTTGTGTTATTATCCGTCACGCCCTTGCCTCACTTCGAGGTTCTAACATCGCCCAAGACTTCTCTCTGATCATCGGTCTCCTTCGTCGCCGATCCACCCTCCACCCTGTGCTGCTGTCTCTCCGCCGCCTCTCGAAACTCCTTGTCTTGCATCTCCTGCAGACGGATGTAGTCCTCAGGCCTGAGTTGGTGAACGGTGGTTTTGAGGCGCTGGATCTTGCGAACCCTGTCTGCCTTTCTGTGCGGCATGTCTCGCGGATGTCAAATTTGGCCTCACGAGCAAGGTCGTGGCTCAAGTTGTGTTTATGTCTATGCCACTGATTGCCGTGGTCTGTGTAAGTGATCGTCCAAGGCGGGAAGGTCGTTGTATTGAACCCTTGTATGGATCTTGGTTTATGTTGTAGAATCGGCATTGTGAGGTTGGAGGAGCGGAGACTTATATATGTAAGTTCTAGGTATGATTGTAGTGACTATCTTCGCCATAGGTATCATGGGGATGTCCAGGTAGCGTCATTGCATGCAGGAATATAAGATCATTCATGTGCGTCACTTGCAACAGCCACCTGACATAATTGCCCGTTGCGACATTCTTCAAAGTCTCTGACAATCTTACATCCCTTCAGGCTCGTGGAGTCTCATGAGACATCGTAGAACCAAGCAGGATCCATTTCAAAGTCGAGTACATCAGCTGCAAACGTGGGGTCGAAGAGCGAGTGCTCGAACGGACCACCATTCAGATCCAGCGATGCGTTTTGAAAGTCTCTTGGCTCTGCAGGCAAGATGTTGTCGGGTTGGTGTCTCGAGTTTGATGCAGGCCCAGTCTCGTTGGGCATGCTTTCTTCCAGGATGCGGAGAAGCAGCTTCGAGGCTTTCATACGGGTCACACTAAGACCTACGCAAGGCTTTCGCTCTTCTTTGTTCGCGAGGGGCGGCGATGTATCTGTCCAGAGGATGTCGCTGACTTTCCGCAGGAGCTCAACGGTCTCTGAGCCGCCAAACTTCGGTAGAATATTGGCAAGCAAGAATGCTGAGCTGATGGCCGCTTGAGTGACAGACCAAGATCGCAGCGGGAAGCGGCTAAACATACAGAGGTCGACAAATGCTTCGAGACATCGCTGGAGGTAGTTTATGCCTTGATGACGGAAAGCCTGCTGGCTGTGGTCATTCGATTCGGCAGTGAAGCTCGGTCTGCAAATCTCAGCGCATAGGAAATTAGTGTGAAGGTCCAGCAGCACGCGTTCTGTGCGTTGCTGAAAGGTGCAAAGCTGATGCTCAGTACGAAGATGGTCACAGCATTGCGATCGGACGTCCTCGACCTTACGTAGTAGCTGTGTCATCCTTTGGGAGTGATTGATTGATCGCACCGAGTTTGCTAGTAACTCTCTTGTGATGGCACAAGTATTGTGCATCGCCTCGGTATAGGAGAGATCCCGGGGAGGAGGCTCATTGCCGGCCACAACATTTGCGTGGTCGTCATAAGAGAGGACTTGTCGACTGTAACGTAGCGACAGCAACGAGTCCTGCCACAAGATGGCCTGCCACAGAGGGTGGCTCTTGCGAGTTGTAGATCCATCGCTGTTGGTAAGCTGTGGGCGATCCAAGCCAAGCGTTTGAGCCAAGCGGTGCGTCAGTCCAAGAAGCATCCAGGCTGCATCAGACTGCTCTAAATTCTGCTGAGCCAAGCATATCAGCAGCAGGGCTTGCACTGCTTCGATTGACGGATTTAGTGTGTAGTTGCCATCTTGCAAGCACGTATTGGACCTGTTGATCAGGTCTTGGGAGAGCTCTTGTCGAGTCGCGGCATCGAGCTCAGCAAATTGACAACCGAGTGCAAGGCATGCGAGAATGACAGCCACTTGAATTCTAGTCACTTCTTGACCTTGAGAGCCATGGTCGCGATGCGTAGCGGTCGGGATACTCGGAAGACTGGAGAGCAAGGCGTACACTGACGACTCTAGGGCGGCTAGGTCGGTGATAATGCCATAAAGCCCCATTACGATGTCTCGGAATGGTGGAAAGAAACGTAAAATCTCGCTTTGTTGAGGCAAAACATTGCCCGAATAAGTTTTCGGCGGGGATTGCGAGTCACCAGGTTCATCGTCGACTGTGAGGCGTCCCTCCAGCAAATTGCGAGCATCTTGGATATTCTGTTGCAGCACATCTCTCGTCGAGGACTCTCTCGGTGGTTGCTGTTCTCGCTTGGGTCTCTTGCGAGGTTGTCCATCATCGTGGCAGATATTGGGGTGTCCTCTCGCCACACAGGCATGGCAGGGCCTTCCACCTGCGAGGGGTATCAACGTCCGGATCGGAATGTATGGCATGAGTCTCCGAGATTTTGTGCAGAGGCAGGGAACAAGGGGCATACCTTCACAGCGGACCTTTCGTTTGTAGCAAGGATAGCAAGCAGGCGTGCTTCGGCGGTTGTGGAATTTTGCCAGACTGTCAAGGACCTCATCGGCACGCTGGGACTGCGACGCCATGATGAGGGCACAGTTGTATTGGACCGCTGCTCAACGCATGACGGCAGGGGGAAGGTCAAGGATGTGGTGACGGCCCCGGTCCCGGCCTACGGACAATCCTCTTCCGTCTCACAGAGTAACCTGTTTTGCGTACTTGTGAGCACGCCTGCGTACAAAAGGTTACGCAGGCTGTTAGGGCTGGCTTGCAGTACGAAGCTTCGCTTCGAACTGAACTTGCCCGGCTCTCTGTCTCCTTCGATGAACACTAGCCACGCCGGCGAGGCGATCCTGTTCTTAATGGCTATGTCAGCCGTACCATCCTGGAAGGGGAGCCGACCTGGGAGGGCTCCCCGAGTAGAGGGAGAGTCCTCGGGATGGCGTCAGATATCGCAAAGGGCTGCGTCTCAGATCTACGGCAACAGTGCTCAGAAGTACACGCAGAAAAGGGTCCTCTGAGATATGGACGCTCTGACGGTCCCGGTCCCGGTCTCTGTCCCTGTCCCAGTCGACGATCAGGCTGAGCACTCGCGCGCAGGAAGGAATCGCTGATGAGACATGCTCTTCCATCGAATTCGTCGACTACGCAATGTATTGGAAATCAAAGGCCTCCCAGCACGTCATCACGATGATATCTCCCAGCACTACTTCTCAGATCGATCTCTCACCTGCTCTACAAAACAGGACTTCACTCGATCTCCAGGGCATTCTGGTGCATAATACGCCACAACGATACGAGCATCTTTGCACTTTGTCCATCACATATACTCGAACTCGGCCATGACGACCACCTCGCGAGATGACGACCTGGACAAGGAGCGCGCCGAGGATGGCAAGGTCCAAGAGCAAAATGTTTCTCCTCCTCCAAACGGAGGTCTCGTGGCCTGGCTCCAGGTGTTTGGAGCTTTCTGGTTGTGGTTCAATACATGGTACACCAGACCCTGCAGTGGATATCTCGTTCTCAGACACTGACAGCCACTTCAGGGGGCTGACCAACGCATTCGGCGTGTTCGAAACCTACTATCAACAACAGTTTCCTGACCAGCCGGCTGATATCATCGCTTTGGTCGGAAGCATTCAACCTTTTGTTGGTGTCTTCGGCAGCTTCTTAGCCGGACCGCTTTGGGATGCCGGGTATGGCAAGATTCTGATAGCCGTTGGTACCCTGATCACGTCTTTTGCATACTTCATGACCAGCATATGTACACAATTCTGGGAGGTCGCACTGGCACAAGGGATACTTGCGGGCCTTGGATCGTCGTTGTCCTTCACCGTGGCCGTCGCAGTGATTCCACAGTACTTCACTACACGCAAGGCTTTGGCCAACGGTGTGGCTGCAGCTGGAAGTGGACTCGGTAAGTAACGCTTCGATGATACTGCATCCATTTATATATTAACAATAGCAAGGCGGAGTGATCTATCCCATTGCTTTTCGACAACTTCTACAGCAGTTGACCTTCGGTTGGTCTGTCCGAGTCCTGGCTTTCATCATCCTGGCAACCAACACGATGGCTCTGGTCCTTGTGCAGATGCGAATCAAGCCAACGGTCAAACGTAGGATCAAGATTGACTTGAGACCGCTATATCAGGAGCCGGCGTATGGCATCTACACTATCGCCTTCTTTTTCACGCTGGCCGCTCAGTATACACCCGCCTTCTTCATACAGGATTACGCGCAACAGAACAACATCATGAGTGCTGATTTGGCCTCTTATCTACTACCTGTTCTCAATGCCGCTTCAATCGTCGGGCGAGTCGCTCCCAACATCATCGCCGATAGGATTGGAGGGTTGAACGTCTTGTTCGTCGCGATGTCGGCCGCTTGCGTCGTCACATATGCCTGGGTCGCGATCTCCAGTACGGCAGGGTGCTTCGTCTTCGCGGCACTATACGGCGTTTTTGTGGGATCGATTCTGTCCCTCCCGAACTTTGTCATCGCTACGCTTTGTCCTGACCCGGCTGTGATGGGTTCTCGTCAAGGCAAGTATATTACGCCGTAATGACACTGCGGGAAAGAGACTGACTCGTTTACAGGAAACTGCATGACAGTGGGGAGCTTCGGCTTATTGTTGGGTCCGCCAGTCGCAGCTGCTATCTTGCAGAAGACAGGGTCCTGGCTAGGCCTCCAGCTTTTCGCTGGAAGCATGTTAGCTGTCTCAGCTGTCTCTGTGCTCGTGGCACGACTGTATGTTACTGGATGGCACTTCAAGCGGAGAGCATGATGATGCCTTGACACTTCAATCGTGAACGATTGATCAAAGCGAAAATCTGATCAATTCATACTCATTACAGTCTCGGTCTACCCAATAGTGAGTGCATCACCTGTATACAAAGCCGCTCGTACATGATGCACTCCGAAGCACCAGCAGACACCAGACGCCTGTTCAAAGCAACCTTTCCGATCCAAACAATGACCTCGAGGCGAAGACGCCACTCGATCCCCAAACGCCACTCCAAAATCTCACAACTCATCCCAACCCAGAAACGCTTTGGCCACAGTCTCGGCCCTCACTCGCCCCTTACCGCCAATACTCCTCCACATGCCTCTTCAAAGTATACTGCATGTCCTTCTTGACCCTCTCATCCCGGTCGACTCCAGCGCGCTTCTTGTCGCTACCAAAGTGACTCCTCGCCAGCTCGAGACCTCCGAAGCCTGCTGGAAGGACTTTGTACCGCGGTCCTCGGTGTTGACGATGATAGCCTGCGCTGTGGCTTTGATGAGGCTCTGGGAGTCGGATGTGACCCGTTGGCGTGCGGGACCAGGTCTGCTGCTGGCTTGGAGCGGATGATGCACGGCTCTGTGGTGGAACGCTCAGGGAAGGTAGGCGGTTGACGATTGATGCTGGGTATGGGGCGGTTGGTTTCATGGGTGCAAGGACTGGTGAGTCTTGGGTGAGGTCTATGACTGCGACTGTCTGTGCTGCTGTCGCTGTACGTGAAGTCGCTTGCTGGCCGAAGTCTGCTGGAACAGTAGGCGTCGCTGCAGGCTTCACTTGTGGCTTGATAGCCACATATGCCGGGCGTGGTCGACTTTGGAAAGGTTTGACGACCTGCAAGTCTGGGCTGGTAGTCAAATCGATCTCCGATATGACAGACTCGGCGAAGTTGATCAGCCTAGGTCTCTTCTGATGCTTCTTCAATTGCTTGAGGCGCTGCCTCGAGGCCCAGGTGGAGTGCAATGGTGTTGACTGGAGGTGTGGGTTGGTGTGGAATTGGCCAGTGCCAGGAGTCGAAGGACCCGCCATGGTGGACAATGCTTTGTGTTATTGTTGTTGTGTTTGTCTTGGACGTCGAAGATCGCGAGGAAATATGTGCAAGACATGGCGTCACATGCAAAGTCTGCTGTTTGCATCAAGTGAGCCGCTAGTGCACGTGATGGGGCTTGGACATATTCACATGCTCATTTCAGAGTTCTCTTGGGCTGGAGCACGTACATATAGTGATGCCTGCAAGCGCATCTCGCTCTGCCAGCTCGGGTGCTCCATGCAATTCCTTCCGCCAAAACGCAGCAACGCGTCTTACAGCCTCCATATCAACATATACAATGCCAAACACACGGCATGATACTTTCCAACAGTCAGACATCGCCTCCATCCTTGATCATCACAGTATCATCATTCTTCAATCAAAAGCTGCGAAGAGTCATCAGTCTGAACACGTCATGCGAAGTGAAGTATAAAGTACTCACCCTTCCGAAGCCGCATTCGCAGCTCTGAATTTCAATTCAACAGCGGTCTAAGCCAGCGGTTCATGGGAGAAGGCGAAATGACCCCGCCATCATCGTCGCTGCCAGGAGTGTGCGGCGGAATTGAGCTCAGGGGATCAACGCCCTCCAACTCATCGAACGGGATCGGTCGTGCGCAATAGCCTCTTTCGAAGATCTCCTCGTCGAACTCCATCCTGATCTTCATGGGCTTTTGCCTTGCTCTCTTGGCGGCTCCGCTCTCTCTGTCAGGCAACTCATCTGGGTGGTCGTAGAAGTAGCTGTACGCCAGTAGCCTCTGCATGTCGGTCATGTCGTCAAAGATGGAGCTTTCGTTGCAGATTTGGCTCGGTACGGGAATACGTAAAATGCGTCGGTGTCGCTTCTGGCCTCGCGTCTTGGCCGTTGACGGCGCCTTGGAGCACCTGCAGTGGCTTCCCATGACGGACCTTTGGACAATATGGTGTGCTTCGCGTCGCAGGTACCGAGTGCTATGGTGTGGTTATCTTGACTGTGTTGATGCTCTCTTGCGTTGCCTGGTCACCAACGCGGTACACGCATGAGTCGACATCTTGATGCATGACTTCGGTTCTTCACGATCCTGCAAACATTTGTCCCGTGGAGATACACGATCCGGTTCCTGCCTGAGACACCCGAGGGTGCGTGACTGCCCACGCTAAGAAGCGACATCAAAGGACCAAGAGCCTGCACGAAAGGTCAAAAATTGATCTTGAGTGCGACAAACAGAGTCATCGCAAAGATGATGGCAGAGCTGTCCAAATGTCGCGTCATGCCGATCGAAGATTGAGAACGAGATGTCCTGCAGATGTCGGTGTCGCGTCGACGACGTGCTGGCGGCCTGAGGTTCTGACGCAGAAAGCTCGGGTCCGAGGGGTTTGAGCTTTATAGTCGATCGAAAGTTTGTACTACTAATTCATCACTATTACGACGCCTTTGGCCGAGTGGTAGTGATTGAAGAGTAGGCACAAAGCGATAGAAATCTCCGGGTTTCAGGCTTTACCTCCTTACATGTGCTAACGAGTCAACTCCGATTGTCATACGAGCATGTATCGAGGGTTTCCTGTTTTGCTCTTTTGGTGCGTGTTGACCCAAGTTCAAATCTCGGTGGTGGCGACTGCCGGAGGCGAAATTTTGATTTTCTTGTTATCGCAACAGCCACACTTCGAGTTCTCGGTGCTATTCCACATCATACGATAGAAACATCTCTTCTTGCCCGCATCAGAACATTGTCGTCGATTGCAGGCAAATGTGATTGATCTACACATACAGTCATTCAAGGACGTGCATTTCGTGATTCATAACTACTGGTGAAACGGAACACTTATCGTCCAGATGCAGAAAGGCAGGGCAACAGAGCCGGGGCAGCCTCATTACCAGACCCGATCGTCCCACACGTCCAACCCTTGGCATAAAAGATACCAGACATCATCACACGTGGAGATCGCAGTCTTCGTTGAAAAGTGCGATTTTCGTCTAGGGCATTATCGATTCGAGATAGAGGTCCTGATGGGCAGATTCAATCAGCCAGAGCACTCAAATACTGTGTAAGAAAGGGCCGAAACTTCATAGCGAAATATTACGGTCAAACTCGTCAAGTTCGCATGAGGTGATGTTTGCTTTCACCCCTGCCTTCTCCCAAATAAAGTTGGCGCTAAGATCGCCCGACCAGCGTCATCGGCGAAACCGATCGCCTCGCGTCTCCCTCACACGCGTTTTGGACAGAGACAAGACCCGACGTGAGCGACGGCGACGACTGACCCAAATGGTGGCGTGCCCCATCTGCAACAAGCCCGTTAAGGAGTCCAACATCAATCTCCATCTCGATTCTGGTTGCAAGGACTTTGATCAGCCGAGTCCGCCGGCGACTCAGCAACAGAATGGAGCCAAGCCGAAACCTCCCAAAGCTGCCGGCTTCTTCACTCCTGCGGCGAAGAAGAATCTCAGCTTCAAGGCAGAGGACGGATCGTCGCCTATAAGTGGTCTTTCAAGCACCCAGGCTGTACCGCAAAAGCCTCCGACTGTACCATTTTCAAGTACAGCGCCAGCGAAACGAGCACGAGAGCAGGACGAGCAGGTTGATGAGAGACAGAAAGAAGCAGAAGAACCGTCAGCGCCACCGACCAAGCGGCCCAAGAATGCGCACCAACCGCTGGCAGAGCGTATGCGACCAAAGAGCTTGGATGAGGTAGCTGGGCAAGAGCTCGTGGGCCCCAACGGCGTTCTGCGCAATTTGATCGTATCTGACAGAGTACCGTCGATGATTTTGTGGGGTGGTCCAGGGACTGGAAAGACAACCATCGCTCGCTTGATTGCTCAAACAGCAGGATGCAGATTCGTCGAGATCAACAGCACATCGAGTGGGGTGGGCGAGTGCAAGAAGCTGTTTGCTGAGGCCAAGAACGAGCTGGGGTTGACGGGCAGGAAGACAATCATCTTCTGCGATGAGATTCATCGATTCAGCAAGAGTCAGCAGGATGTGTTCTTGGGGCCGGTAGAAGCTGGACAAGTTACGCTTATTGGTGCCACGACGGAAAATCCTAGCTTCAAGGTTGTGAATGCGTTGCTAAGTCGATGCAGGACGTTCACGTTATCGAAACTGAATGACGAACATATCTTTGGCATTCTCAAACGAGCATTACTGCATGAGGTGCCCGGTTTGCCCACTCCATCGCCTAGTCCGTCAGGTGACGAACAAGACCTTCCCTCAACGGTTGACCCGTCCACCAGCCAGCATCTACTTGTTGAGGACGACTACGCCCTCGTACGATATCTGGCAGCATTCGCAGATGGAGATGCTAGAACAGGGCTGAACCTGCTCGAGCTCGCTCTCGATCTATGCCACAAACCATCCATCACTACTGAAGAGATCAAGAAGAGCCTAACGCAAACACTCGTTTACGACCGAGCTGGCGACCAGCATTACGACACGATTTCGGCGTTTCACAAATCTGTACGCGGGAGCAATGCCGATGCTGCGCTGTACTACCTCGCAAGGATGCTCCAGTCGGGTGAAGATGCTCTCTACATCGCACGGAGGATGGTTGTCATTGCAAGTGAAGACGTCGGCATTGCTGATAACAGCATGCTGTCCCTTGCCACTGCGACGTACACGGCGGCTGAGAAGATCGGGATGCCCGAATGCCGCATCAACCTGGCTCATTGCACGGTAGCCCTGTGTCAGGCTCCGAAGTCCATCAGAGCTTATCGTGGCCTGAATGCCGCTTACGCCGCACTGAAGGAACCTGGAGTCGCAGGCCTTCCGGTACCTGTGCATCTCCGTAATGCACCTACCAAGCTCATGAAGGAGCTTGGGTATGGTAAAGAGTACAAGTACAACCCGGATTATGCGGAGGGACGGGTTGTTCAAGACTACCTGCCAGAGAAGTTGGAAGGTCGAGTCTTCTTAGGGAGTCGAGACCTCGGCACTGAGATAGATCCAGAAGTCGCAGAAATGGAGGAGGAGCTTCGCCACGCAGAGGAATTCGAGCAAGGAGAGGAGCTGATTCTGAACCCCGATGGTGATTGAAACACGTTCATGTCTTGAGCGCCAGCTCCACTGGAACCATCACAGGGTCCCTCGCCCGCACGTTCGGCGGCCTCATACCCCTCGTGAACGCATGATCGCGCACGGCACCACACCACTTCAGCATTCCCCAGTGTCCATGCTGCGTGAAGTAAATCGCCGCCGTACGCAAAGGCAGAAACATTCCAATATGGCCCGTACTGGAAGACACCGGCTCCACGAAGAATGGAAAGCATCGGCATAGGTTCATCGCATACTCCATCAACTCCTCCTCGGCCACGACATCCTCCGGGTTTGGGTACCAATCCTCTTGCAGCTTGTGTCGACGCTTGTGCAAGCTCTGAATCATCGTGCGCAGGAAATGCATCACATCCCAGTAGACCGACAACAGGTACGAGACCATGAAGTTCGGAAACATGAAGGCCTCCTTGAGCGTCCGGTCCCTGACAAGTCCAGCAAACACAGGGAAATTCGAAATGTCGGAGAGCTCGAACAGTTTCTCCTCTGACCACTTCGACCGCACCTGATAGTTCCGATACCAATCCCTCATCTCCGTCTCCAGCATTTCCGCCTCGCCCAAAATCTCCTCCATCCTCTCCACCGCATTCTCCGTCCCCTTCTCCAATTTATCGTACCGTTCCAACAGCGCAGGTACCTGCAAAGCAACATCGTAGAGAAAGGTGCTCGCGTCGATGTAAGGCGCTCGCCACGCCACAGATCTCCACTCTGGCATCCCGAGGAAGCACGCTTTGCGAATCAACAAGCTGTGACTCAAAGCCCCGTGTCGCATATTCGAGAAAATCAACAACGACATCCTCGACGTGATGCTCTTCGGTCCCCGCGCCTGAAGCAATTGCTGACTCCCATGGATATGTTTCGTCCAGCCATCGCCCACCTGCGCAATCTCATCGAAGAACTCGCAA
The DNA here is from genome assembly GCA_002786045.1 of Zasmidium angulare. Classification (NCBI taxonomy): domain Eukaryota; kingdom Fungi; phylum Ascomycota; class Dothideomycetes; order Mycosphaerellales; family Mycosphaerellaceae; genus Zasmidium; species Zasmidium angulare. The sequence goes on from NHNX01000021.1 coordinate 352,729, forward strand.
TTCGCTAAAAGATTCACCGTGGCGAGAACGTAGTCGTCGTTTACCGCTTCCGCTGACATGCCCGCGAGTGTGCGTAGGAGGCCACTGAGGGCTTTGTGATAGTGCGCCACTGCCTGTCGCAACAGATCCTTATCCTTGTACAGACTTCCCACCTGCACCATGCTCATCGCATCGAGCGAGTGCATGACCTCTGGCCGGAGATCCGAAGATGTGATGAGGTGCTGCAAGAAGGAGAAATGTGCATCCTGGTCGCCGACGCGTTTGGGGACGTAGACGTCGATGAACGTCTCGTAGATGAGTTGTTTCTCCGCCGCGACGCTGGGCAAATACTGAGGCGAGGCGTATAGAAGCATGGCATTCGCGAAATCCAGCGCGGTCTCGTTCCTCCCCTCATAAAAGTCTCCCAACAATTCCGGCGAGGGGGATTTCGAGGACAGAAGGCTCAGACTGCTAACATCGCTCGGCGAGCTCGAATTGGACGTAAGTTCGACGCTCGCCACGGACGGTCGTTTCGTCCTATACCCCTTCTCGGCATTCCTCACCGTCCACTCCGTCTGGTCCTGAAAAAGCACCTGTCCCTTCGCAGGGAGTCGATACCCAGGACAAGCGACGCCATGAGTTTTACAGCGGTTGCAGCCTGGACGGGTCTCGTCGCAGCGGATCTTGCGTTTCCTGCACTGGGCGCAGCCGGTGGATTTTATGGGCATCGCTTGTCAAGCCTTGCCGTCACTATGTGGAGGTAAGATCCTCACCAGGCTGAGATGTTTGTGTGAGTGGTGGTAGGTTGTGAGAAGGATGCAGTTCGCAGTTGGAGCTCGAAATGGCGAATGTGGCTGCGGATCCGGGGTGGGTGGGTTGTTGTTTTCGAAGGATTCAGAGTGGTGATGCATTGCGGGGCGTTGTTGCGCCGGAAGGATTCTGGGGCTGAAAGGATGGCGTTCGTTAGGTTCGTTAGACATCCTTTGTTTTGACGTGCGACGTCAGTCCGAGGTCATTGCGGGTAGTGCTTCTTGTCTTCATGTTGCGTATAGCACATCGAGTATACTTGGTGGTGGTGGTGATTATGTAGATCACTACCTATAAGCACTGCTGTCATATACTCGCGTGGCAGCCATGTGGGAATCCTGCTGATCAGCAACGCCTTCGTCTCCTACCCTCTGCAAAGCTCACCGTGCTAACTCCAGCATGAGCAACGAAAAGAACACCGAGAAGGAGACTCTCGAGACGAACGACATACACCAAGTACATACTAGCTACCACGCCGATCGAAGGTGCTAGATGAGCAAGTCATTCCACCAACACATAACGAAGGTCCATCTCCATCGGGCAGCACAAGTAGCAAATCAACGAGCGTACACTGCTCAGGTGCTCCACCGTAAGCCAACGAATGTCTGGATGCCGCCTTTCCACCCGCATTAATTGCACACATTACCATTAGCCATGCTTCGTCTTAGATCTGCTTGACGTACGTTTCGGGCGGTCGGCCAAGAAGGGTCGTCAGCGAAGGTGATGAAGTTGGTTGTGCAGTTGTAGTCGTCGTCTCTGTCGTATAAGGTAGCCAGAGGAGCTTGACTAGCCCCACGCTCCTCACTTCTCGTGCTCGCTCTCTGGCGCCGAGATAGTTCCCTCGTCGTCCTCCTTGTTGATGCTACTGAAGAAGAGAGGGTTCGCCGACGGCGTTTCAGCTGCAGTCGTCGTAGCGAAGTTCATGTTGGTGTTGTCGAGGATACCGACATCTGGGTGCTCGAACGCAAACATATCCCAGCCGCCAGCCGGGTTGCCGTGATGGGAGTACATGCCGTTACCGCCCTGGAGACCGTGCATACCGAAGCCCAGCTGTTGCGGTAATGGAGCCAGAGGGTTGGCCATACCAACTTGTGGAACTGAGCCATGCTGAAGGTATTGACCGAAGTTGGTCAAGCCTGGCCCAGGCATGCTGTTGCTGTTGTTGGTCGGTCGGAAGGTGCCTGACTGGCCCCACGATGCATCTCGGCCATGGGAGCTTTGCATATTGAGATTGGACTGGCGGTGATGCTGTTGATATCCGCCTTGCTGGTATGGATCCCGGAACGACGCTGTCAACACGTTAAGCGGCGCTGGGTTGTCAAAGGTGATGTCTGGGCCGCTGTTGTCACGGTGGATGCTGAGTCCAGTACGTCGCTTGCTCGGACGCTCATTGTAGGTGAGGTCGTCATCCTCGAGCTCGTCAAAGTAGGCCGTCCGCTTCTTGTTGTGCCGGCCGCCAGTTGATGGATAGTGCGGCTGGGTACGATTGCGTGTGAGACGGCCAGTGTTGACGTTCTTCTCTGCCAGGGCTTGTCGTGGGCGAGTACGGCGAGGTCGCTTCTTCTCGGTTGTATCAGGCTCTGGCTCAGATTCTCCTTCGATGAGATCGTCCTCGGACTCCGGGTTGCCAGTGATCTCACGCTCTTTCCTCAATATGCCATCTGCATCGTAGACACATTCAGTTGGCTCGACAATCTCGCTCGTAGCCTGCAGTGCCCGCAACACCGAGATTGCCTTCTTCTGGTTACGCTTGCGGCGCATCTCCGGTGTGGCGGAGTCGAAAATGTCCATGCCAGGCCAAAAGACACCCTTAAGCTTGGCAGTGTCGTTGGCGAGAGCGTCGAGGAAATCGTCTTCGTTGAAGGAGACGATAGAATCGCTCTTGAGGTTTCGTCGGCGGCGGGTGGTGCGGCGAGCATTTGGCTGGAACGAAGGGTCATCGTCGTCTTCGTAGTCACTGTCGAAACTCTCCTGCTTGACCAGTGGTGAGTCGGAGAAGGGGTAGACCGGCGGCATCACGCTGTTCTGGAGGTGTGATTGGAACGTGCGCGGCATCTCCATCGAATAGGCTGAGTTTGGCGTGTCGGAGCGAGCCATTGGATCGTTGCTGAAGCGACGGTTGAGGGCTGGGTCGACGAGGTGCATGTTGTCACGGAGGCGCTGAGCTGGACGTTGACGGCCGGTGGGTACTGGAGTGCTGCGAGCGGACCCTGTGAGTGAAGTCAGACAAAGCTCACACGTTACACACAGTTTACATTCACTCACCATTGGAAGCGCGTCGGCTCGCGTTGTTGGCGCCTGGACCGCGTTTCTTCTCTTTCTGGCTCATTCGCTCGCGCATCAACTCCTCCACGTTGTAGTCCGCGTACCAATCATCATAGTCGTCGATGATCGTCTTGGCATCGCTATCCGTGCTGGCTTTGACCTTGATTTTGTAGTAGCAGCTCAGGTGGCCCTTGCTGGCGATGTGAGTGAGAAGATGGCTCACGTCCGAGAAGTTGGGCCGCTTGGGGCAGACGTTGCAATGCAAAGGAATGTCGGGAAGCTGTTGTAGCAAGTTCATGCTATTTCTGGCGTAAAGTGTCTGAAGGAGTGTAAGTGAGTGCTGTGAGGGTGTTCCTCGCTCGTGGTGATGGTCCGAATTCGGTGGCCCTCGGCAGTTGGCGCTGGATAAGGGCTGCTCTGTGCACTGGAAGCTGTATCTGTCAGTTCTTGCTGCTGCCATTGAGTGTAGATGGCTGCCGAGTGAGGCTCAAGGGGTGGAAGTGGCGTGCAGCGCAGTGGAATGGGGAGAACGAGCGTACCAGGCGTCCAAAAGGAGTGACGAAGGGCAGAATCCAAGAAGCGAGCGTTGGGGCAAGAGACGTGGTGTGAAGCTGGATGGTGGTGGTGAAGAGAGAACGGCGGACAGCACTCGACGCAGCAGCAGAGACGAAGGAGGCTCGGGCAACGGACGTGCTGGCCCAGGGCGGTGGTCGTCGATGCCGTCGTAGCGGAGATTGCTGTGCTGGCGGCGGTGGTGACTGCAGGCTGTGAAGGAGAGTGGTGGTGCTGGCGTCGGCATGCAGAGGAAGCTGCGTCTTGATGTTGGTGTTGCTGTGATGGAAGGTGGTGTGAAGTGAAAGTGGAAAGAGCACCGTCTGTTTCAATGCCAAGCCGCCGACCCCCGAACGTCACCTGCCCATCCACACGGCGACATCGCAGGGAAAGTAAAAGTTGAAGTGATGCTAAGAGTGAGAGCTCGAATTGATGTACAGGAGCGAAATGAAACAGTTGAATGATTTCCTTACATATGTGCCTGTCGTGCGCAGGCATGTCATGGGCAGTCCGTTCCCTGAGCGCAGCCAATGCAGCGCCCAAGTCCTATACAGGCTGTCCAAGCTCAATCTCCTCTTGCATTGTAGCCCGGCCTCATTGACTTGCTCGACTCGGGTTATTAGATTGCAAGAGATAGGGTGAATGAGGTGAAGCATACTCTCCCTTCTGCCGCGCGCATGGCAGAATACCTACCTGGTACATGAGCTTCTTCCCGCCCACAGCTGCTGCCTTCAACGACCACCTGGTCATGTTCGTGCACGACAAGCTATTGCTTTGACGAGCTGTGCGTCCAGCCTTGAAAGAAGGGACAATGCATTACAGCAAACACGAAGAGTACTATCATCCAACCGGCATGGTCAAGCACTCTCGTCAGATAGATCTGCTGTAAGGCAACCCGTGACATTGGTAGAATGCTGTGCTACTTCCGTCCGAGCAATTTGTCGACGAGTGGTTTCGGCATGCAACTGTGAAAGCTGAAGTCAGTCAAACTTCTCGGCTCGTACAATGACTACTTACTAAGCGGGATCCACCTCCACCAAACCAGGGTATCGCAAGAGACTAAGCCCAGCGATACCGAAGCAGGTGTGAAACACGTCTACCATATCCCCGGGCCTGTCAGCCAGTCCACCTTGATCGGGATCCTGGCATTGCAAGATGAAGGATGTAAGCTTCTTTTGGTCGATCCAGTGTACCCGGTCAATCATGGCCATGCTCGTCAAGACCCACCAGCTGTAGCACACGTCCACGAGCTTCTCCGGTCGCCCGTTCAAGCCTCCAGATGGCAGCTGGCGTTCGCTCAACCACGCTCCCAGTCGGTCTTTGCCTTCTTCGCCCAGATAGGAGTCCAATTCGCCTGCCAGTGTAAGGGCTCCAACGCAAGTGTACACCTGACCAGAATGCGACTCTGCGCCTGGCGCCACCCCGAAAGCGCCATCAAAGTTCTGGCATGCCTTGATGTGGTCGGTGGCTGCAGTGAGGTCTATTATGGGCGGCTCGTCTGGTCTTTGGTTTGGCAGCATGCCGAGGAGTGATAGAGCCAGGAATCCACAGAAGAGGAATCTGGAGTCGGTCTCGCCCCATCCATCACCGGCGAATGTTCCGTTCGGTTGTTGCAGGCTAGCGATGTATCTCGCGATCTTCGTCTTGCCATCTGGTAGTCTCTTCTCCAACTCGTCGAAGCCATCCGTCATCGCCAGTATCTGGACGGACGAGCAAGTATAGAGCATATGCGGATCATGACCAGGTGCTGCACCGAATCCTCCATTCTCATGTAGGCAGCTGAACACAAAGTCAAGCAGTCCTTCTCTTGGTAACGCCTCTGGATGACGAAGTAGATGCAAGGCCACGAGACCCCAGTATATGCCGCTGATGCGAAGATGTTCCGTGAGATGGTATTCAAGCTCGTCTCTGCGCTACTGCATGTCAGTGTCAGCCGATGTAGGCACATGATCAGATCATATATACGTACAGTGTCAAGACTTTGGACGTATGCGACGTGCTTGTCAACGACCAGTTGGAGCTCGTCCGGCAGCTGGGCAGCTGAAGCGCCGCCGCCACGCCCAGGACCTGCAGCAAGAGACATGATGATAAAGAGAGTGTATAAAAGAAGAGGACGAATTACGGTAGTGAGCTAAGGATGAGGCCTAGTGAGATGGGTCACAGGCACCAGTCCTCGGCATACGAGGTGGCAGACGGCAAACAATAGAACGCCAGTGTGCCACTCTCGCCGAATTGTCTGCGTTGGAGATCACGCGTAATCTGATCCGGATGATGGCGACCGCATGTGGTTGGAAGTGGGCGTGGTCGAGGGGTGAGGTGGCTTCTGAGCTGCAGGAGGAGTGCCGAAAGCGTCGCGGACTTGGCGGTCGGCGTTCCTGAGAGTGGAGACGGGACGAGAAGGGGTGGGCCTGCAGCTGCTGGCTATCCTGGCAAACACTCATGCCTTGACGAATGCTCTGAATGGCGGAGGCTATCTAGAGTAGCAACTCTCGTCGACGTCCTGGTCCCATCACCCTCGTACATATCTGCCCTCCACCGCTCTGCCCACCGCCCCGTCGTCGACCTCCGCTCCCTCAAAAGCCTCCCAACGGGCGCCATACGACAACACGACGCTACCGCCAGCGCTACGCACAGTACCGACCCACCCCCGTCCCTGCGACCCGCTGCCACACCTTGAACCTGACGTGGGACCGTCCCTGACTTCACCCATCTTCACCACTACTACCACTGCTCTGCGCCCAGGCACCACCGCCGTGTGCATACCACCGCGACGCCCTCCCATCCTGCACCACTCCTGACCCAAACGATCGACACCTCTCCCATCCACGACCCCCTATCAGCCGTCCAGTTCCAGCGGATCGTCCGCGACAACACCACTCACGCGAGCAGGACATTCGAAGGTCGTCGCACTTGTCCAGCGCCCTCTTTCGACTTACGGGAGGTCGAGCCGGCGGAAGAGCGCACAGCTGCATCCGCGTTCCTTTGTTCGTTCCATTGTCCCCGCTGTCTACCTGCAATCTCCCGTGGCATTGGCAGTCTCTTGGTCTTGCACACTCAGCGCCGGCGGGAACACCGCATGTAGTGCATCGTCTCCTGTGCGCCTGGTATCGCCCTTGTTTCGTCGCCCGCCCGTCCGGGCATCCATTGCCCATTGCGGTAGCTTCAACATCGGCCAATTTCGAAGCTCTCCGTACCTACATCCTGCACGGCCGCCATGCCTCGACACTCGAAACCTTCGGAGCTTGCCCTGCAGAACGGCAACGGCCTACAGAGCGGCGTCCAGCCTGGTCCGAACAGCAGCCCTATGAATCTGCAGGGGGTGGACTTGGGATCATTTGGCGGCGGCTTCGAACACGACCTTGCTGCTGGCCTGACGCCTCTTCCTGCGCAGCCACAGTCACCGCCAGGCTCACCACGCACCGCGACACTCAACAGAGATCCCTCCAAGAACTTTTTGAGCAATTTCAAGAATCGTATATCGCCCGAGCAAGAGCAGAAACAGAAAAGAGAGATATCGCGGCAAGGGAGCCACGAGGATGACGAGTATAGACCAGGCACAAGCAGCATGTCGAAGATATATCATTTGCGGAAGAATCCAGGGAGTACGCCAGAGTTGAGTTTGGTGGGGAGTCAGGACAATGTCCACAAGGAATCTTCAGATGGTGAGTCTCGCAATGTTTGGATATGACGCACCTTCCATTTGTGGAAGTCTGGCAGTGAAGTCTGCGTTTGTATTGACATGTGAGCTTGTGAATGGCGCGTTTCAAGCCGACTTTCACATCGCCTCTGACAACATCGCCTTCGCCAACATCACCATCGACATGCCACCGCCCGCCAGCCGTGCATGCCAACTAACTTCGTGCATCTTGTGGTGCGTTCTTGAGTAGATTGCTGACCTTTGAGAACAATAGGCGAGAAACCACCGTTGCCTGGACCGCGACCGCAACCTACGCCTCACCACAGCGAAGACAGCACAGCGAGCGGCAAGAGGAAGGACAATAGCAAGCCATTTCGCATTGGCATCACACGCTCAAAATCAATACGAAGAGACTCAGAATCGAAAACACGACCTAAAACGAACGGCAAAGACTCGTTCGAGCACCAAGCACCACCCAACACCGCACCACTTGAGTCAGATTGGCCCGGATCAGATATGAGGTTCCTAGGATTGGGCAAAGACAAGGACAAGCGCGGCAAGTCCGCCGATCGCGCACCAGCCAGTGCAAGTGAGGAGAATTTGGCTAGGCCGGGCAAAGACAAGACCAGCTCTTTCAAAGCAGGCAGCAAGAATGTCATGTCCAAGGCCAGATCTGGTGGCACTGGTCTGCTGAACCGCCTGGGCAAGATCGGACGCAGTGCTAGCAGCAACGAGCGCGAAGTCTTGGACAGTGAATATGAGTTCAAAGTCATCAACCAGCCATTGGTCGAGCAGACCCGCATCACGCGCATCAGCAAGCAATTGTCCGGATGCCGCGACAAGACTGAGTTCTGGATGCCAGCTCTGCCGTGGAGATGCATCGAGTAAGTTGAACAAGTCCTCAACATCGACATGTGACTAATCCGTGCTAGCTACCTGAACACGAACTGCGAAGAGGAAGGTCTGTACCGCATTCCAGGCAGTGGCCCACACGTCACGCACTGGCGACGTCGATTCGACACCGAGCTAGACATCGATCTCCTCTCAGAAGAGGTTCGCGACACGAACGAGATCGCTAGCGTGCTCAAGGGATGGCTGCGCGAACTGCCGACCGAGATCATGCCATCAGCTCTGCAGAAGGAGCTTGCAGTGGAGCTCGAGAAAGTCAACCCCAAGTACAAGAACGTTGGCGAATCGGCACCGCAAGTACTTCGAGACGCACTCTCCGACCTCCCACCATTCAACTACTACCTCCTTTTCGCCATCACCTGCCACCTCTCTCTTCTCCTGACCAACAAGGATAAGAACAAGATGGACCTCAACAACTTGGCAGTCTGCGTTGGCCCATGCCTGTACCTGGAGCGCTGGCTGTTCAACTACCTCGTCGGTGACTGGCGCCACTGCTGGCAGGGATGCTACACGGAAAAGGAGTACTTGAGAGTTGAGGAGCGAGTGGAGGCTGGCCTTGATCCAGATGTGCCTTCAGAGTCTGAGCTTGGAGATGAGCAGTCCTTGGCTTCCACCGCCTGGACCACTACCGCTGACGATGCTCGTTCGGAGGCAGTCTCTGTCGGCGATGATCGCGCGCTCAGCAGCGGCGCTGGAAGCACCGGCAGCAAGACGCTGACCAGCATGCGCGAGACCCCGGAGCACTTCTATGGCGAGAACAGAAAGCCTCTGACGCAGACCATGGCACCCGGCTCCAAAGTCTATTCGAACGGCACCATCGGTCTCGGCATCAACGAGGAGCCCAAGCGCCCACGCACGGCTGACCAACGCAACGCGCCCGAAGAAGGTATGAAGGGTGGCCAGACCAAGAGCCGCTCCAACAGCACCACGCCCAAGGTTGGACATACCCGCAGCCGAAGCGACCTGCCAGCGACGCCTGTCAAGGGACCTGTCAACGCTGACTGGTCCGTACCCGTGCGCCCATCTTGAGCCTGATCTTTCTGGGATCTTGGACATGGACACGGACTAGGTTGGACCATGTTCGCCACACTTGCGCGACCCATCTCCCGGATCCATGGGCTTGCTATTCTGGATGAAACACCAACACACGTACAACGGTTGTCCTTTCATCACCACAAACAGGCACCCACATTCCTCTGGGTCAGGCAACCAAATTTGCATGCGTACGAACTCATCACTCACGTTCTCCTACTCTCGGGATACCCAACATTCGGAATGCGCGAACGGCGTTTGACGGAAGATAGCATGGTTGTGATTGTGCTTTCTTGGGCGGATGGATGGATGGATGATGAAGCTTCTGTTTCTTTTTCTTTTCCGACTTGTTTTTCTACCACAACGACTACGTACTGCTACTGCTTGCAAGGCGCTGGGCGCGGATATTTGCATTGAGCTTGGGATGTGGTGCGTGCGTGCTGTCTTGATGAGATGGGACGGGATGCGATGGGGTGAACAAGAGACTCGACAGACTTCCTTTTTGATCGAAAGGTTGAGCCTGGCTGATGTTTTCTGGTGCTCTACACTTTGCGACACTGTACGATTAGGCTATCAGGATGAAGAAAAGAGAACTTTCAAGTGCGATGAGTCTGCAGTGCCAGTTTGTCGGTTCCGTATTCTATATGTGCTGATTGTGCTAACCACTGAGCATGGTGTAGGGAAATATAGCATTGCAGTCAGCAAGGGGGGCGAGATGTTGGTCGAGATTATTCTAGACCTGAGATAATTCTTACCAGAATCTGTCTGCCAATGACAATGTTGGTAATCTTACCTTCTAAGGAGGGAGGAAAGAACCACGTGCATTTAATCCTGAAGTTTGGCTACGCTGGGCTTGGCTGAACAAGAAACCGAATGACGCTCTCGCCACTTTTTCTCCCCAAATGCTTACTCCTTCACAGGAAACTTCCTTTGCAGCCAGTCCTTTATCAAACCCGCCATCTCCTCGGGCTTCTCATAGAAAACCCAATGCCCCGCCTCGACGACTTTCTCCTCGACATCGTTCACGAGACCGGCTTCTTTCGCGTCGGACATCTATCGCAGGATGGTCAGCTTCATATACCACCAAGTTACAAGACATAGAAGAGACGAAAAAGAAGAAAGACACAACCCACCAAATCCGTCCTACAAACCCAATCCCCCGTCTGCCCAATATACAACACCGGCACCTCAATCCTCCTCCCCTCTCCCTCACAAATCTTCCTCTCATCCCCCAACATAACATTCTCCTTCAAACTATGATAATAATTCACCGGCCCCTCCAGTCCATCCCTACACAACCTCTCTTGAAACCTCCTCCAAAGCCCCTCATCCTCCGCATAAGGCTTCAGATCCACCGTATAGTCCTCATACTTGCCCGTGGAGGTGATGTACTCGTACATGGCATTGGGCGTGCAGAACATCTCGCGCATCCAGATGTCGCGGCCGTTTTCGTCCGGATAGTTTCCGTGCATGACTTCGTAGAAGCGCCGGATGTTGAGGCGCATGAGGTTGGCGGCGTCGGGGCGGGTGAAGAAGTTCCAGTATTCCCATTGTGGGTAGCCGAAGCGTTTGGCTGTGGTGGCGTTTTGGTCGGGGAGGTTGAAGGGGGTGGGGGAGGGGACCTGGTAGGCTAGGGAGTTGATGCTGAGGCCTACGCAGCGGTGGCGGTGGTAGAGGTAGAAGCGTTGGGCGGTGGCGCTGCCCCAGTCGTGGCCTATCGTAGCAGAAGTCAGGCTGTGGAGAATATTGTTTTCTTCGATGCGAGAGCCACGAACCTATGGGGATTACACCTCTGTCCTCACCAACCCCTTCGTGATCCAGAACCTGTGCAATGGCATCCGCCTGGATCTTGTAATTATAGAGTCCCATATCGCCTGGTTTAGAGGTCCCTCCAAACCCCAGGAGGTCCACGATGATGAAAGGGTAGGGTAGCTTGAGGAAGGTCGGCACGGTGCCAGCCCACATATAAGCATCATCTGGGTAGCCATGAAGGAACAGGAGGACTGGAGCATCCTTAGAGGACTTTGCAAAGTTGGGAGAGAGGTAGTAGGAGTAGAGGAGATTGTGGGGTGTTGTGAGGTGAGTGCGATGGGACAGGGAGTCCATAGGGGCTGTTGAGTAAGGCATGCTGGAGGTTTAGTTCTTGTTCCACTGGTGGTTAACCATGAGGGATGTATGGATCAATGGCAGTGCTCTTCAGTGCCGACCGATGATCGTGCTTCCCTTTTTTGGACGTCGACTTGTACCTTCAGCAGCATTCAATGTCGGGTCAGTCCCGAGTCAAATATGATGTTGTGGATACCCCTCCCTAGCAGTGAAGTCAGAGCATTGCGGGCGAATGGATCTGCGTGACGTTAATGCAGGTACGACAAGAGCTCTCGTAGGTCCTTGGCTTTCATCATCAATGTGCTGGTCTCCCCGGTGGTCGCAAGCAAATGCTATTGCCATGGGTCTTCCGTCAGACAAATCTGCTTTCGAGGAACACCAGGTTTGATGCACTGTTGCATCTCGTTGTAGATACTTCACGATGGCATGGAGCATGTAGACTCGACGTGTTTTGAAGTTGCTGTGCAGACAGCAAGAGAAAAGGGAGTGATGTGCTGATGGGGATTGATGAGAGTTGGCAGACGAGCAATACAGTGGAAGTAATGTTCCGTGCAGCGAGCTTGGATGGTGCTAGTAGCACTCGTCCGCAGCGAGAGTATCTAGTCGATGTAGGTGCGTACACCTTTTACTCGCAGACGGAAATGTTCGCCTGATAACAAAAAGTTCGGTTCGTCGCCGAGATCATACCCACTCCAGCTTCAGCCATCATGCGTTCATCCATCTGCACGAACAAGGATCAAGCATGATGCATCGTGTAACAGCCAAGGATCTCCACGAGTGCGCGATCCCTGATGCCAGCGCATCAGCACATAAGGCTGAGATCACTTCGTCTTCAAATGTATCGGTTCCACATCAAATCTATGGTTTGGGCTGATGTGGCGCTGCAATTGAAGTAGTTCTTGGGACGCATTGCATACGCCTTAGGCCGAACTTGGCGTAAGAATAAAGGCCGTAACCAGTGAGTGTGTGCTAAGAATAGACTTAAGCTTACACACATGCTCAGACGCATGTCCACTCTGTCGGTCCTGTCGTTGCCCTTGTTTGTGGGAGGTTTTGTGCAGATGGCTGGATTATTGTCGTTGACTCAGTAGAGTGAGTGAGCTCGACAAGTCTTTGATTGATGCTGTGGGCGGGACATTATCCTTGCCTTGCTGAGCGATCGAAGGCATGTTGGTGAAACGTGATCGAATGTCGTGCAGATTGTCGTCAGACGCCTGATGCATGTGCTTTGATCGTTATTGGCGCGTCAAGTCAAAAAGGCCGCATCGCGACGTCGTGGAATCAAGAATCTCGAATGACCGCCATGGAGATATACATCTCATCGTTGTGGGTTCGAAGATGTCGTGAGCGTTGTCCTAAGTCTCATCAGTACCGCAAGCACGCAAGTTGGAGCTAGAGAACGAACTCTTGAATGACAGGTCTCTCAACCGCAATACCATTCTCGATAACTGGACGCCCGGTGATGGCTGGCGGCGCAGTAAAAGGCTTTCGATGTTGGTTCAGGTCGAAATCTGCAGGCAGCGTGAAAGGTCGACGAGCATCGCGCCTATCAATCTGATCACCATGGTCCTGATCCGTAGGTGTAACGCGTGTGAACGGCTTTCGTGCGTCAACGCCGCCGACTTGAAGTGACGCAATGGCCAGTAGGATCAGCTCGACGATTGTGGATGGTAGCATGTTGATGAAGATAGTTGTTTTCTTGCGTCTGTCAAGGATCAGGAAGAGAAGAGTGCAAGTAGCAGCAGGAAAGGATGAAATATAGATGATGGAAGACCGATAGATGATGGAAGACCGGAGTCGGGTGGAGAGAGTTTGGATTGTGCATGACAGTATTGGCTGGAGAACACGAGCTCATTCGCGAGGTGATGAAATAGAGTGCCGCGGCGCAAGAGGAACACACGAAGACCGCGCCACGACGCAAGCGAGCTATTGGAATCCATCGCGGCGCCAATATGGACCTTTCGGTACGTCAGCGCGCAAGTTTGGCAGGTGAAAGGTCGTCGCCGATTGTTGTGTATGAGAAAAAGGCCACCGACAGAGCTGGGCATTTGTTGGTAGAGGTGGCCTGCGATCCAAGAAGCTATACAAAGTCCTTTGCACACGTCAGCTTCTTGGTACGGGTCATCGATCCGGACTGCGTGTCATCGTGAATGCTGCGATAAGAACACCTCCTTGGCAGCAGCCTGACCAAACGAGGTTTCAAGACTGGCGGTCAGAGGCGAGAAAGTCCGGCGATGGCGACTAGATGAAGGACCACGCCCAGCTGTGTGTGTTGTTAGCCACAACCAAGTTTCGTGCTGTAGCAAAAGCAGTGAGACATTTTTGAATGCCTCCTCTGCGACGAACAAATCGGACTCTTGCGATACAAATGGCGAGATATCCCTGCAATTCGTCAGGTGTCCATACAGCTGTTGTCGTGTTCGTCAGCGTAGTCGTCTTGCAGCAGAAAGAGAGAGCCGAGGAGAGTGAGAAAGGCGGGCAGCGGCAAAGATGCGGCGATCGGTTGCGCGGCCCGATGCGAAGTCCGGGAAACGTCCATCTCAATGTGAGTGAGTGATGGCCATCTCGAAATGATCAATATCGAACAATACGTCCCACCACCCATCATGGACATACCACCACCTCCGCCACCATCGGATTCGATACCGCCCCCTCCACCCCCATCA
>NHNX01000021.1:366694-694126 GCA_002786045.1 Zasmidium angulare
CCCCCGCCGACATCTGATGCGATCCCACCCCCACCTCCCAGCGATACCAACGGAGTCAACGGTCACGATGAAGAGCTTGCGCCTACATTGGTGTTGCCAAATAAGAAGCGAAAGATCGACACGAAGCCGAAGGTTGCGCCCTTGAGCGTGGAAGAGATTCTTGCGCGAAAGAAGGCACAGGATGCTGCAGCCGCGAAGCCCAAGTTTTTGTCCAAGAAAGAGCGCGAAAGGCTTGCGAAGGAGAAGGCCGAGAAGGATGCTGCTTTGACGAAACCAACCAGCTCGGAACCTGCTCAGCCTGCGACAAACGGACATAGTAACCCGCCAGCGGGTCCCAAGTCTATGCGCAATGGATACGTACCAAGAGGACCTTCAGCCATGAAGCAGCTCCCGTCTAAAGGATATGACATGCCCCCACCGCCGCCGCCCAAGTCTGCTCCCGGCGAGGGCTCAAAGTCGAGCAAAAAGCCAAGCGAACATGAAGTAGAAGCTGAAATGATCAAGAATCGATACATGGGCGCGGACATCAACCAGTCTACATTCTCTGCCAAGAAAAAGCGAAAGAGGACGACCGAGAAGAAATTCAACTTTGAGTGGAACGCAGAGGAGGATACAAGCCCCGACTATAACCCAATTTATCAGTCCCGCGCCGAGAACAACTTCTTTGGTAGAGGACAGCTTGGAGGATTCGCGGATGGTGCCTTGGACTCTGCGAATAAATATGCAAAGGCTATTGCAGAGCGAGACAAAGTGGCTGGTAGTCAGAGAGCAGCGGAGATTCTGGAGATGGACAGGAAGAGGAAGGAAGAGGGCGGCCGAAATGGTCTCGACAAGCACTGGAGTGAGAAGAGGCTGGAGAATATGCGCGAACGAGACTGGCGCATCTTTAAGGAAGACTTTAGCATCGCTACCAAAGGAGGATCGATACCGAACCCAATGCGCAGCTGGTCAGAGTCTGGTTTGCCTAAGAAGCTACTGGACATCGTTGAACAGGTTGGCTACACGGATCCATCTCCTATTCAGAGAGCAGCCATACCTATCGCACTGCAGTCCCGAGACTTGATTGGTGTCGCTGTCACTGGTTCCGGTAAAACGGCTGCATTCTTACTGCCCCTGCTATGTTACATCTCGGATCTGCCAGCGTTGAACGAATTCACCAAGAACGACGGACCTTATGCCATCATTCTGGCACCAACCCGTGAATTGGCGCAGCAGATCGAACTTGAGGCAAAGAAGTTCGCAACACCTCTCGGGTTTACTTGTGTTTCCCTCGTCGGTGGTCACAGTATCGAGGAACAGAGCTACAACATGCGAGACGGTGCCGAGATCATCATCGCCACACCCGGTCGTCTGGTCGACTGTATCGAGCGCCGTGTTCTCGTGCTTAGCCAGTGTTGCTACATCATCATGGACGAAGCAGACCGCATGATCGATCTCGGTTTCGAAGAGCCCGTCAACAAAATTCTCGACGCCCTCCCCGTCTCCAACGAGAAGCCCGATAACGAAGATGCCGAAAATGCAGCAGTAATGACCCAAACCCAACATCTCAGCGGCAAAGATCGCTATCGCCAGACTATGATGTACACCGCCACCATGCCTGCAGCCGTCGAACGCATCGCACGCAAGTACCTCCGTCGTCCCGCCCAAGTCACCATCGGCAACGTGGGCGAAGCCGTCGACACGGTCGAGCAACGCGTAGAGTTCATCCAGGGCGAAGACAAGCGCAAGAAGCGCCTCAACGAACTCCTTCACTCGAACGAATTCGCCCCGCCAATCATCATTTTCGTCAACGTCAAACGCAACTGCGACGTCGTCGCCCGCGACGTCTCCAAAATGGGATTCTCCAGCGTCGCGCTCCACGGCTCCAAAACCCAAGACCAGCGAGAAGCCGCGCTCGCATCCCTCCGCAACGGAACCACCGACGTCCTCGTCGCCACCGATCTCGCTGGTCGTGGTATTGACGTGCCTGACGTCGGACTCGTGGTCAACTTCAACATGGCGACGAACATCGAGAGCTATACGCATAGGATTGGTCGTACAGGTCGTGCTGGTAAACAGGGTGTGGCGATAACGTTTTTGGGTGGAGAGGATAATGATGTGTTGTATGACCTGAAGCAGATGATTGGGAAGAGTTCGATTTCGAGGGTGCCGGAGGAGTTGAGGAAGCATGAGGCGGCGCAGCAGAGGACGAAGGGGAGGAAGGAGATGGGAAAGATTGAGGACAGTGGGGGTTTTGGTGGGAAGGGTGGTTGGAATTAAGATAATCAATGCAGGTCATCACATTGATACCGAGCTGTGGTCCACAGCAGGAAGTGGTTGTTTCACTTTCGCCGTCACTGGTAGAACCCGTCTTACTATTGCTATAACGATGTCTCGAGCACGCACGTCTTCGTTGAACGTGTCGATGCAGCTGACAGCATGCCAGGTTGCAACCCTCGCCACGCAAACCCCGTTGCGCCCTTCTTTCGTATCGTCTGATCATCACGGCGTTTCCGCCTATCGTACCAAAACATCAATGCATGCTCGTATCGTTTCGCCTCTCGAACATCTGACTCTTCACGAGAGTGGCGCCGCCGCAATCCATGTGAGTCTACCGGATAGTGTTCACAGGTCGGCTCTTTCTCCACGGATCATGGTCTTGATGAGATCCGCACGCTTCTATCATCCTTGCATACCCATCAATCCGTCCATATCCGGCACGAACTCAGCGTCCGCATCGTTAATCTCAGGCGCTCCAGCGACCGAGTCATCGACCCAGCCATGCTTGATCCTCAGATTCCAGAAGGTACACACAAGCCTATTGACCACGTCGGCGCCTAGCTGATTCCTCTTCAAGATGTGGACGAAGCTGTGTGGCGACCAATTCCGCTCAAGGCTCTCTCCAGCTGGGGCAATGGCCAAGGCGATCATGCAGAGCTCGGCGAGGTCAGGCTGTTCTTGTATCCAGAAGTTCTGCCACCACTGGATCGCTGTCATTTGTTCGGCGGCCATCCAGACCATGTTATTGCTGAAGGGGCCTTGCTTGACTCTGAGAAGGGAGAGCATCCCAAGGAGAGTGGATGCCTTCGCTGCGTGGCCATCGCAGTACTTGAGCAGAAAAGCCTGAAGTGAGCGTGACTGCGTCTCTTCGTTGCTATCGAGGATAGCCGGTCGACGATGGCGTTCTTGTGGGTCTGCCAGGTATGCAATGAACATCAACGGCGCATCCACCAAGGCATGCGTGAGATGATGTCGAGAGGGCACTTTGAAAGCCGGCCTCAAAGCTCGTACAAAGGCACGAAAAGCAGGATGTTCCGTAACGGCTGGGTCCAGCCTCGCGGCGTTGATCCACTGAGCACAAGCAGCCGTAGCAATATCCTGCTCAGCCGCAGACATAGACCCAATACCACGCGTACGAGCACGCTGTTGCTGCTGCAGCTCGGCGGCGGACGGCAAAGTCGGATCCAATCGATGTGGCTGATAGGTCCTCCATAGTGGTTCGGGCAGATCGTTGCAGCGTTGGAGATGTTCGATGACTCTGGCCTTCTCGTTGGACGTCCACTCGGTCATGCAGTGTTTGCAGGTGACGCGAGGGTGACGCTTGCCCGAGTTCTCCTCGAGAATGCGGTTGACTTCGAGCCAGCAGTCATCGCGTCCTCTTGGCATGGCGAAGGAGGATTGGGAGTGGCAGCTGCAGGTGGTGTTCAAGGGGCGATGCGACCACGGTGGGAGTGCTCGTGTGTAAGACGTGTTGTTGTGTGGGCAAAGTCGAACGAGCGGCGGGGACGCCGGAGCGGTGGATCGGCACAAGGCTCATCCCGTAGCGCGAAGTCTCCTTAGACCTCGCTCAGTTCCACAACGCCCTACCGGTCACTTTACAGAGAATGAGCAATATTGAAGCCGTACGCCATCGACCTGTTGTGTCCGCAGCGATTGCCAAAATGCGTCATTAACATTGGCCGACAGTTCACCATCATGTGTCTGTTTGCACCTCCGAGACGCCGACCGTGCGACCGTAGCGAGGCAGTCCTTCTGCCCGACGAATCTGCGCAAGATGGCACACTTCTGGAACGACCGGGCCTCCGAAAGCCATTGGAGTCGCCGCAAGACATGAGCAGGGCGTTAGTAGAGCTGCTCGATTCGAGTTGAGCTCGTATCATCGTATGTTCGGCCTCAAACGCGAGCTCAGATCTGAACGCCTCGGCCGACACAACATACCCCTGCTCGTTCTCGGCCATGACAGAAGCTATCTGAAGGGTGCAAACACCTCTTGCGACAAGTCACGTTGGAGGTTCTGGTGCTTCTGGCAGATATGTCGTTGTGGAACATGTTTCCGTCACTTCGTATATCTCGTAACTTCTCCACCAGCTAAAGCCACCCGGACTTTAAGCTTTGTTAAGTCAAGCGATCGACAGTATAGTGGACCTATCTGCTACGCGATTCCTTTTTACAACCAAGCAAAGTCGCAAAGTGCCGACAGTCTTCCCTTTTCTGATCGCTTTTCGGTGGCGTCTCTGGCAAATCTGGAATTCTCCGCTTGGGGTCGAAACGAATCAACTGCCCACTCTCGCCGAAGCAGCCTCGGTGTCTGATGTTCTTATGCTATGTAGTGGCGAAACTAGTAGATCCACAGGTATGATATATGTCTAGAGTCTCGCGCAATAATGGCCATGCGTAGCAATCCTTCCTTCTCTCACGCGACCGATAATGTTCTATCTGGGGATACTGTCCAGCCTTGTGGCTCTGGCCACCGCCGCTCCTAGCGCAGATACGATGAAGGTCTGCGACTACCTGCACAAGACATACCCGCAATACATGGCCTACGATACATTGGGCACAGAAGCTCTCAACTCAGCATACAACGCTTCAGTCTACACACAGATCAACACAAACTACTGGAATAACCAGAACTCGTACCAGTTCCACGCAGCATGCGCCTTCTTCCCAGCGAACGCTGCCCAGGTCTCCGATGTTGTGACACAGCTCAACAAGTACCCATCCGTACCTTTTGGTCTCAAGTCGGCCGGACATCAGCCAGCCCCTGGATTCTCCTCAGTAAAGGACGGTGTCTTGATTGCATTCGAGACCAACCTCGGCAAGACTGTCACGCAACGATCAGCGGACGGCAAGCACTATATTCTAGGCCCTGGTGCAAGATGGGGCGATGTGTACCAGATTACTGGTCAGAACAATGAGATTGTCGTGGGCGGAAGACTGGCACATATCGGTGTTGGAGGTCTGACTCTGGGAGGTGGACTGTCTTACTACTCTGCGCAATATGTGAGTCGGATATTGTCTCCAGTACTTACTTATGCTGACATTCATCAAAGGGCCTCGCATGCGACAACATTGATCAGTTCGAAGCAGTCCTCGCGAACGGAACCGCCGTCAACGCTACTCGCGATTCCAACCCAGATCTCTGGTGGGCGTTGCGAGGAGGAGGAAACCAGTTCGCCATCGTCACAAGAATGTGGTCGCAGGCACACCCAGCGGGAGTCAACGGGCAGATCTGGGGTGGTATCCGGGCGTATTCGATCGACAAGCGTGAGGCACTCTTCCGTGCTATCACGCGGTTCGTCCGAGATTACCCTGACGAGAAGGCCGCGGTCATTCCTGTGTTCCAGTTCGGTCTACCCGCAAATCTGCTCAACGCCATCACTGGACCGATCATGTTCATGTTCTACGACGGTCCCAACCCACCCACCGACCTCTTCAAGGACTTCGACGATGTCCAGGAGCTATACTCGACCACCAAGACGAAGTCGTACTATGACATGTCTCAAGAGGCCGGCGGTGCAGCCATTTCCGGCTTTGGCAACTCCTTCCGCGAGACAACTGTCCCCAACCTTCCAGAAGATCAGATGGTAGACTTCTTTGAATACTTCTGGCAACAGTTCTATAATGCTACCTTCATCAATGGCCTTCAAGACCTAGACGTTCAGATCACAGGCTTCGACCCACAACCTCTCTCGGTCCGCATCGCCGAGGCTTCGCAGAACAATGGTGGCAACGTGTACGGGCTCAACACGGATCATGGTGACAGGATCTGGATTGAGAACAATCTTCTTTGGACAAACCCTCTCTGCAATGACCGCTGCCCTCAACAGTCTGAGGAGTTGTCCGACAGTCTCCTCGCGTACCAAAAGCAGAAGTATGGTGACGTGATGCCCACGAACTACAAATCAGGAGATCACGACGAGGTATCCTACAAGCCGCTTTTCGCCAACGATGTGGCCCCGAACCAGGACTTCTATGGCAACCTTCCAGCCGAGAATCTGGCAAGGTTGAAGCAGATCAAACAGGCTTACGACCCAACAGGGTTCTTCACGAATCGCCAGGGAGGCTTCAAGCTGCCTGCGTAGATGTAACGACAGATATGTATTTATGAGAACAGTCAATGACCAGATCTTCAACCTGATAGCATTTGTATTCGTTCCGTCTGTTGCGTTGTCGTTCGTGACAGTTCGGCTATTCAATATTTGATTGGGATCCTAGTTAAATTTGAGCCAAGTCCGATTAGGGGTTGGCGCTTCCCCTATTTTTAGCGCCCGCGCTCGACCTCACGTCCTGAGTTCGCCCACGATGAAAGCTTCCCTTCCATCATTCACATTGACGGGAACCACTGCTTAT
Organism: Zasmidium angulare; assembly: GCA_002786045.1. NCBI lineage: Eukaryota > Fungi > Ascomycota > Dothideomycetes > Mycosphaerellales > Mycosphaerellaceae > Zasmidium > Zasmidium angulare. Next base: position 373,304 of record NHNX01000021.1, read on the forward strand.
CCAAGAGTCCTTGTGCATCCATGGCTAAGTCAATCGACGCGCACCTGATAATTTTGGCGCAGGTGCAGCACGACACTCATCAGCGATGTGCGCTTGTGCCAGCAACATGGCACTACGTGCAAACATGCCTTGTGGACGACATCACTTCTGGCTTGCGTCACGCTGCTTCACATGCGGAGGAACATTGAGAGCAAAGGAAGGCTACATGTAATTTCATACATGTGAATATCTTCCGCCGATGACGTTACAAGTTGCAGTGCTCGCAGGCAAAATGACCAGCTTACGACTTCACTTCTGATTGACGCCTGTGATCATCACAAGCAGTGGTGTGCCGGCCATATATATCAACTCGACAGCCACCTCCAACTTCTTCTCTTTTACAACAACACCATTCCCCTCGATTCCAACTTCAACTCCAACTACACCTTTGCAGTATACCCTACAGTCACCGATACCATCGTCGATCTGTCTCCAGCACCACTGCCGGCTCGCCAGCTAGCGCAGGCGACGCTGACGTCGCGATGAACGCCAAAGCAGCAGCCCAAGCGCACATTAAGCGGCTTCGACACCAACGCCACTTCAATGATGCGACCGGCAGCACTGGCGACGCCAATGCCAAAACTCTTTCGAACGCTTTGGAGATGCTCTCATACCGGCTCTACTCCAAAGAATCTCACTTCATTCTCGAGATGGTCCAAAATGCCGACGACAACGAATACGCCGCGGATGTCGAACCAACACTTCAAATCATCTATCGTGACGATGGATATCTCTGGTTCGGATCGAATGAGACTGGTTTCACTGAAGAGAATGTCACTTCCATCTGCGACGTCGGTGACAGCACCAAAAAGAACAAGAAGAATGAGGGCTCTCAAAAAGGGTACATTGGCGAAAAGGGCATCGGCTTCAAGTCTGTCTTCAAGGTAGCCGACACAGTCTGGGTGTCATCTGGTGCATACAGCTTCAAGTTCAATAGAGACGATCTCCTTGGCATGATCGTCCCAATCTGGACGCAATTCAATGGAACGCCCTTGCTAGACGAGCAGACAATGTTTTGTCTTCAGATCCCGGAAACCCAGAAACGGCAAGCTGTACGAAAGGACATGCTGGCGCTGGACGCAGAGCTGCTACTGTTTCTCAGGAAGCTGAGGAGCATACACGTCCGTGTAATCAATGCGAGTGGGAAGAAGGCCGACCAGGAATACATTCTGCGTCGAGAAGACACTTCTTGCGGTAACGAATGTAAAATTACGACACTCATTCGTGAGGACGTCGTACCGGTGGCACGAGAGGTGACGGAAAAGCTTGTTGTGTTTCGTCGCACGGCGAGTAAGATGCCCAAGGAAAGCCAGCGAGAAGGCATTACGGATTCTGAAGTCATCATGGCCTTCCCAATCTCGGATACGGCTAAGATCGCCCGCAACACTTACAATTTTCTGCCGATCCGAGACTACGGTCTGCAGTTTCTGCTTCAAGCCGACTTCATCTTGACAGCGAATCGTGGAGATATCCTCCAGCATAACCCCTGGAACGAGTCTCTGAAAGAGAATTCGCAGCAGCTGTTCATTCAAAGCGTGAACTTCTTTAACAAAGCTGAGTTCAGTAAGCTCAGGTCCCTCAAGTACACTTGGCCCAAGTTCACGACGGGATCTCAAGAGTCGTCTGGACCACCGATGGGAGACTTCCTGAAGATGTTACGACAAAAGCTGCGCAAGGAGCCGCTCTTGGAGTCCCAACTTGGCGGTTTCCAGTCGCCTGTTTCTTTGATGTTTGTCCCGGAGCTCCACTGCGATGAGAAGGGCACTCCGTTGTTTGACGAGCCGGACAATCTCAATCGCTACATCGATCAGACTTACTCGGCAAAAGATACTGCCCTACTCGGAGTGGGCACCCAGATCCAGAAAGAGTTCTGTCAGCTTCTATGCAGTATGACACCCAGCAAGTTGAAGAGAAAGAGCTTCAAGTGGCACTCACGTCTCGCAACTGCGCTGTCTGAAATGCCCACAAAGCTTTTCCAAGACGTCAAGTTGATACCACTTCGGGACGGATCGTGGGTAGCTGCCACGGAAGGTAGTGTGTTCCTTCCCGACAACGTCAAGTTCAAGATCCCAACCGGCATCGAATGTCATATGATTGATGATAAGGCAGCAAGTGACCGGCCGAGGAGGAGGCTGTACGAGAAACTCGGCATCAAGAAGATCACCCAGGCTGAGGTGTGCACCTCGATTATCGAGAGACACAAGCACCTGGATATGGATGCATCAATCACGGTCGAGTGCTTGATCGCCCAACTCTGGTACATCTTCCAAGCGAATCATAGCCACGGACTTGAGCATCTGAGACTCGCCGTGCAGAACCGTGACGGCATGATCGCTTCTGGTCGGGACCTGTACATGGACGGTACGGCTGACTTCAAGATGAGTCAGTACTTTGGCTCAGACTCTTCGGTCTGCAGCTTCATCGATCTGCGCTATCTTACCCATGGCCCCCAAATCGACAGAGCAAGATGGCTTCGCTGGCTCGAAAACAACGTGGGCGTAGCGACACGACCAAGGTTGATCGCATCTACAGGGAACAAGAAGACCATCACACCTGTGTTCCAAGAACTTATCGACACTCAGCCCAGCAATGCGTGGCTGATCGTTCTAAGAGACCACTGGCACTTCTACTTTTCCGAAAGCCACGACCTCCCGCGTAGTCTGAACCTTGAGAAGCAGTTGGTCACATGTACCAATAAACAGCGCAAGGAGCTCAGGCACGTCTACCTTGCAAGAAAGTCGATATGTGGAGACGAGTTCGCGGCTAAGCTCGCCAACTTTGTCCAGGTCGAAAGCCCGGAACACAAGGGATGGGATATCCTTCGTAACCTTGGTCTGAAGACAGAGCCAGATCTTGACCTCTGTGTCTCCATACTTCGCGAAGCCTCCAAGAGCGGGTCAACCGTGAAGCTGAGTGACAAGTACCTTGAGGATCTGTTCCATACCATCTACCATCACTCTCGCTACGATCCGGAGCAGAAGGCTTGGTCCCACTTCCGAAATGACGCCTTGGTCCCCATCAGAAGAGATGATGGCATCTTGCTGTGGCTGCGATTGAACCAATGCCGCTGGACAGCCCCAGAATGCCTGACCCGGTACACTTCTCTCGAGCATCACTTCCACAGCTCGCTCGAGAGCTTTTTCTGCGAAGTTCTCAATGTCCCCAATGTCTCGATCGTGGACATCGTGGATGAAACGTGCCGCCAAGCAGGAGACATGAAAAACCTGGATAACATTCGAGCACTGCTCTTGCACCTAAGCGAACATCTGGACGAAGGCACCCTCGCAGATGCCCAGGCCACGAAGTTGCTGCGGAAATTGCAAGGCCGCATCTTCCCTGTTCGCAAGTCTGCGGGAGAGTGCCGCCTTGCAGCTAGCTCTACTGACGACGACTGGTTCATTGGGGATCGTAATCGCCTCCGGAAGTGCTTTCAAGGCAGACTATGGCTGCTGGACGTCGACGATCGTGACTTCGAGCGCCTGATCCCATTGTTCAAGAAGTCAGGCCTAGAAAGTCGCTATCTATCAAACAAGATGGTTGAGAAGACCGAGTACAGCGTAACTGGTGGTGGTGCAAAGGCAATGAACGGTCTGACCGATAGACTTCGGCGAAAAGCCAAGTTCTTTTCTCTGTAAGTTCCGGTGATCATCTCGTTGCCACTCACGCTGACTCGTTGCAGGCTTGCCAATGAAGGGCACCAGAAGCAGGTCCATAACACAATGAGGACCATCAGCGTCTTTGCGGCCAAAGACATCAAGCTGCGCCGCTACGTCAAAGTCGAAGGCAATCTGATCTACGGTAACGACGAGACTGGCAGAGCCGTTGTGCAGATGGTGAATGGTACAGCGCCTGTATTGTTCATTCCAGAGTCCAAGAACGAACCGCCATGGCCGTTCATAAGTGATTACTTGTGCGACATGTTGGAGGGTGTACCTGACACCATGCACTCTCTCATGTTGTCGATTCTGTCATTGGCAGACCACGACATGATCCGGGACAGACTCGAACGTGCCAATCTCTGGAAAGAGGAATACATTCCCGAAGCAGTGCCTCGCGAAGACGAAGACGAAGACGACGATGAAGAAATCATGAAGCCGGATATTGCTCCAGATCGCCCCGATGCCAGAGCAGATACAAAGGCGAACAAGAAGCCCGACGGTGACGCTAGTATCAAGAAGGAGAAACGAGAGCCAGCGGAAGCTGCTCCCCCAGCAAAGAAGAGTCGCCATGGCAAGGAGCCAGTGTCAGATGATTACAGAGGCTCTGCAAAGTCGGGATCCACTAGAGCGTCTGCCTATGGCACTCGACGCAATGCAGCAAAGAGTGCTGCGCAATCGGACGACTTCGACGCTTCGGACGACTTCGAGACCTCACGTGGAGCGCACAAGCCTTACGTGCGGAGTAGCACCAAGGAATCCGAGCCTCCAGGAAATCAGGAGGCGCTTCTGGTGGACTCTATTGTGCAGGCTGCAGAGGACTTCGACATCGACGATGCCGAGTTCGTGGAGGCATCTTCTACTAGCGGCGGACCTCAGCTTGGAGCCCTGGACCTGCTGCAGGCGTCGTTCGAGCAGGCTAACAATGAAGCTACTGACGATGATGATCAGTTCCATGGCGAGCTCTTCGTAAGTTTCAGATGACCTGAGGTTAGCTGCTCGACGTATACTGACCAAATTCACAGCTCTTCAAGTTCCTGAAAGCCAATTTCGACATCTCGGACGACAGCTGGACGAGTCTTCACGCTGCTCGCTATGGCTTTATGGAGATCGACGAAGACGAAAGCACTACATCTTTCACGATCTCTGACCCTCAAGCCACACAGGCTATCGTGAAACAATTCAGCAACAAGGAGATCGGATGTGCCAACGACTGGCTTGGCGAGCAGATCACATTCCACATCGATGTGAAGGTCATTTCGAGCGATGAAAACGAATCGTTCTCGTTCCCGAACGAGCAGCTCGACATTGCACGACAGTTGCAGGATCATCACGGGCACGTCCACGTCCTCGCCACGCTCTGCGGTGTTCCTCACGAGCCTGAGCTAGGCTTCTACATCGAGCCACTGAAGTTGGTCCTCAAGGGCGACTTGGAAATTGCGGCGGTTGGAGGATACTCTCTGAAGCGAAAGCGGGAAGAATAGCTACAGGGAATGGGGACGGCACAGGCACGACGATATTCTCTTTTGTTCATTGTAACTCTAGCGACTACGACACGACACGGGGACGAGGACGAGGACCACCAAAATGTAAATTAGATACCACGAGTAGAGTGAATCATACGACAGATGGAAACGAATGTATCCCCACGACTCGTCAAGTGTTCATGGTGCCGTCACTGCAGTCGCGATCGTGGTTGCCTACTACGGAAGAGAGACGCAAAAGGATAGCAGGTGACTCACTTGTCTTTCCACACAGCTTGGCATTCAGGGTGCAGCGTCATCCAGTAATGTCAGATCTCATTCACGAAGACATAAGCAACAGCTGGCTAGGTAGCAGAAGAAGTGAAGTACTTTGGCTACTGAGCCGTCGATATGCCTCGACTACGGCAGACAAACGAGACACTCAAGACTCAAGATCTGAAGTGCAAGAAGATATCTCCGCGACTGGTTCGGTCTCTATGCGGCTATTGATGCAATTGTCAGCGTGGTCGCCCAAGATAGAAGAGAGAGAGAAAGAAAAGATCACGGACGTCTCGCTTCCATTGTTATATGTACCTAGCCTGACGATAATGGCACAATATACTTTCTCGGCTTGCGAGAAGAAAAGAAGGAGAAGAACAAGATGACAGGCGTCTCGCTATCATTGCCACCTAGCTTGACACGCAATGGCAAAATGTACTTTCTCGGCTTGTAGGAGGTGAGGTATGGTCAGTGAATCAACGGACAGATAGAACGAATCCTGCTTCCAGATCATGTTTTGTCTAGCTGGACTGCGATGAATGAAGGAGACTCTCACGATGGGTTCTGCAAAACATCCCCGCGACTCGTCAAGTGTCTAACAAAAGACTGATCGACGTCTATACCACTCAGCCTTATCATAGCCCTTGTCGTCCTCGTAGAACTATGGGGAAACAGCTCAGAAATCATTACAACACCCGCAAGATGAAGTAACAGACACCCAACATGTTGCAGGGATACTGTGCGTTCTCAGTCTCGAGGATCCAGTTACTTCGTCGCGGTCTAGGCATCCCGGCCAGCCCCTGAGTCCCAACAGCTAGATTGTCTCACGTCTATAGATACCCTACCTACTGTCTACACCAGCGTTGATGAACCCTACCTTAGTTTCCTTTGCTCGTTCGCCCAAGAAGATCGCATGAATCTCTGCTAGAGCCTTTCACTCTTAGGAAAATCTTGAATGTAGGAGCCTTTCGATCGCCGACATCTTCTCCGACTCTATGGACGTCCCACAGACGATGTTAGGTTAATCGTGCATTCGGTCTTGTAGAGGCCAAATGAGTTGAGGATCAAATTGAAGCCATGTTTTAGACCTCGTGCGATTGTTTCAAGTCTTTGCAAACGTCCCCCTAACAATACCTGGTTCGTCAGTATGCCTGGACCGGGACGAACGAACGAGACCCTCACCGTTCAACCTGCAGGACATCTCCGCGACTCGTTAGGCAACGATGCAGCTGTTCCTGCAATCGTAAGCGTGGTCACCTAATAGAAGAGAGAGATGTCTGTCAGACGATAGAAACTTGGAAGTGTCTCACTTTTATTGGACTAAACAATGTTTGCTAGAATTTGCTATGACTCCCCGGGCTTGCGCCCTCGATATACGAGTATTGTTACCCACACTTCTCTGCAAACCCAAGTCCAGTCACCCACGACCTGTCGATAGCTCCTTCAGAATACGCAGCACGTTTTCGAAGTCTTTCGGAGTCAAGTCTGTGAGATTGCAAGCAGCCGCGATGCCCAAATTTTTACTTCCAAGACGTTCGGTGGCTTGCCTCAGCCGTCGCCTGCTGCCTTCTTCATCTCGGGGCTGGACGATGCCGAGCACAATTTCTGACTTGGTAAGGAGGTTGTCTGAGGCCAAGTCTTCGAGCGCAAGAAGGTATTGCTCGTCTGTGATCTCTGGTGATACAGAGAAGTGCGTCCAGAAGTTCGTCCTTGAGCAGTGCGTTCGAATGGCCTTGACCGTATCGATTGTATCTGCGAACGCTCCTGCGGACGAAGTTGCAACATGGAAGCCCAGATCGACGTCTGGAGTGACATGCTGTGCCAACCTCGCTGCACAAGCGGCTAGGAGTCGTGTGGCTACACGCATTTCCCTTCCAGGCGATGGTGATTCACAATCGATCAGGATGGCCAACTCCTCATGCGGCACGGCACTTTGTATCATCTCAATGGCTCGGATTATGGCGGCTTCGTATTGAGGCTCCAGCAATGCCCGGTAGTCTGGCCGGATCCACTCGACTACGAATGTCGTGGGCAATGGCAAGGTCACCTGAAACATGACATGCCTTGGGATCGTGCCAGCAGCTTTGTGTTTGACGAAGGTCCGATATGAGGCGATGGCGTAGTGACCATATCTGGAGCCGAATGAGTCAACCATAATTTGACTATGTTGAACGAACAGGGCACACCTCGTGTCCAGCTCGAGGGCGGGATCGATGGAGACCTCAGGGAGAAGGTTCTCCAGGGGCGCAGCATGCAGCAGCGCTTTGTCCTTCAGACAGTGCGAGAGACCAGCTTGTTCGAAGATCTGATTCTGCCAATGTATTGGGATTTGTCGATGGCCAACCTCTCCATCTGGAAGGCGGCTCAGACTGGTGGGAAAGGCTCGACAAAGCGTAGTGAAGACTTGATCAGTGGTGGGAAAGGGCAGAGGGCCGACGAAGTGGACATGATGCCGTTCCCCTGGCGACACTTGTGAGGTAGTCACCAGAGGATACGGTATTGGAAACCATGTGACGTCTATCTTGACAGTGGAGATACAAGTATAAAGACGAGAGTGAAAGAAAGTCCCGTCGCATCTCGAGAGAGTGCTATCTCACCATATTTCAATACTTCTACTCAATCGAAACCGGCGTTCGCAATTCCGGCAGATTGTTCGTTTGCAAGGGCACAGCAAAGTCTCCAAGGGCTCTTCCAAGCGTCGAGGCTCTCAAGCAGTACTCAGGACGGCAATGAGGCGTGATATGCTAGAGTTTGCCGCCAGAATAGCGCAGGATTGCATCTTGCATTGCAGTTACGACAAGTCTGTCGATCATGTGCTTTAGCGGCAATGCCCTGATATGGAGTGGACTGGTGTTTGGACGATGTGGCGAAGCAGAAGCAGTCGTGGCCTCCTCGCGAAGGATTCAGTATAGCTGAAGGATTCGCGAGGATAAGTAGGTCTACTCGGCTTCGCCGCCTGAATTAAACTCCTCTTGTGCCGGAGCACCTGTTTTCCGGGATGCCGAATGGGATTGGAAACTCCGCAGGTGCAGACTTTAAACGATCGTTCCGGGACCGGGACCGTGTTGTCCAATCTCAAATGGCCTTCAGGTTATCACTGTCTCCATGGAGCTCCGGAAAAGTCCAAGCTCATTGGGTCACGCTCCGAAGAAGGCAGCCAAGAGCGTTCCCATGCAGATCGAGTATGTCGCGACGGAGACATCGGAGTGAGTTCGTCGATTAGATACAGAATAATGATAACATTGTTGTAGGTGGATGGAAGAAGAAAGCCGAAGGGAACCTGTTGTTGAAAATGCACGGACCCTCGATGACGCCGACCTCACGCGTCTCCCAGACGCGTCGGCTGCTTCATGGATCGATCTCAACCGCAACCTCTCGGACGCGAGTTCGACATGGCTCTGCCGTCCTCGCCGCCGCTTCTCCCAGATATCGACGACGAGGTCGAGTTCCCATCTTCGCCGCCGCTTCTTCCTACCTCCTCCGCCGTCCTGCCCGTGTCCCCGACTCGAAAACGCCCGCTGCCAGATTACGACACCAATATCTCCAGCGATCCTCTGTTCTCAGAGGAACCTTCCGAAACCGATCAGACCGAACATGAAGGACCGAAACGGAAACGGATGGTCAAAGGTCCGTGGTGGACACTGAATCGAAAAAGCTCGCAACAGCCAATCCAACACGCCAAAGACGACTTTAGGAACGCCGACAGCGGTGTGTGGTTGGGCAGCGATGAGAGTATCGACAGCTTGCTCAACAATGCACGCGACCTGGACGTGGTCGATCGCGTTGTACCATCGAGCAGTGCCGCTCAGGCATTATCGCTAAGCCCAGGCGAGCGCATTGCCGCAGAAACTATCGGCAGATGCGTCGAAGCTGGTCGAGAGATGGTCGATCTCTCTGCTCTCGGGATCGGTCAACTTTCGTCAGAAACGCTCAAACCTCTGCATCAGCTTATTCGGCAGTCGCACTCCACCCTGACTGAACCTCCATCAGAAGACGAATTTGTCGCTTTGACGCCTTCCATCCAGCTATTCTTGGCCCGAAACCAGCTACATACTCTCCCTTCAGAGCTTTTCCGTTTGGAGAACTTGACAGTTCTCAGTCTGAGGGGCAATGAGATCAACGAGTTGCCGCATTCTATTGCTAGGCTGCACAAATTAAAGGAATTGAACATTGCTGGAAATGACATTCGCTGGCTTCCCTGGGAGCTAATGCGCTTCTTGGACAGCCTAGGAAGCCAACATATCATCGTTCGGCCGAATCCTCTAATCGAGCCCACAAGGATCGAAGGACCTTCACCACTCTCAGGCTTGTCCGTGCATAGCAACACTGAGGATCTCAGCCGTTGGAGCGACACAAGCGAGTATTTCGAGGGCTTGAGACGTTCGTATCTGGAACACGGCCCGCTGAATATACGAGCAGAACTAGAATTGAGGTTGAAACTTGGCCGCCTGCTGCGAATACAGTACCTGCAGGAAGCATCAAGGGCGGGCCAAAACATCCATGTCACGGGAGAAGAGCTGATATATCTTGCCTCTTCATCTATCCGTTGGTTCGGGGTCGATGGAACACCGCTCCGCAAATTGAGACATGATCAAGAATCCTACCAAGCGACCCTCGACCCCTTCGATGACGCACCAGAGGTCGCCGCCACTTCCTTCGCCCCGTCACTGTTTGAGCTCGCTTCGAGGCTGGTGCAGAGAGAGTGCAATTTGCAGGAGCTGTTACCTGAAATTCCTCCCACCGTCAAAGTGGCTTTCGAAGCATTGGCCCATGGTGTGGAGTTTGGAAACCCAGCGTGCTCGACATGCGGCCGAGCTTTCATAGTGGCGAGAGCAGAGTGGATTGAATACTGGCACAATGGGTCACCTTCGCAGACGGAGCTGAGACAGGAGAATGTCTTGCCATTCTTGAGGCGGGTGTGCAGTTGGAAATGTGCTACCCCTACTGAGGCTGGAGAGTTTCGGTGTTGAGGGTGATGCGCAGAGGATTGTAGGTATTGTGCATACGAAGACCTTTATTCATGACTCAAGGCAAGGACATTGGCCGAGACAAAACAAAGTGACACTGCTTCTCTCTCTGACTAATCTCGCCGCACGTTGTGGCTGAGGTCCTTTCTCCTCGCACGGCAGTCTTTTCCTATCTCCTGGGAGCGTTCAGCGATATGCAACACGATCGAACCAAGCTTCTCTCGGATCTCGAGCTCGATTAGAGACACATCAAGCCCAGGGATCTTCGTCATCCCAGGCACTCCACGGCTTGACGCTCTCCTTGGAGCAAGTATCCTCCATCTTTGCCGGCGGCCCATCGTAAGCGACTTTGCTATCTCCGTCGACAACTCCATCGCCGACACTCGGCGCGGCTGCAAGCTTGGAGGTCTTTGGCGTGGCCAGCTTCTTCTTCTTCTCCTTGCTGCCGTCTGTCTTGACGGGCTCGAAGGTGTAGTCTCCGTTGCTGGGCTCTTCGTTGGCGGAGTTCTTGAGCTTCATCTCCAAACCAGACTTGTCCATGACCTTCGTCGCCTCGGAGCGAGGGATCGCCGCCTTGAGGGTTTCCTTCGCCGGTGATTTAGATGGTGACTTGCGCGGCGCGGCCTTGAAGCCTTTGACGTTCTTCAGGGCATTCTTGTTGCTGCCACGCCTGGCGCGGCCACGGATCTGGTCTTCGTCGATGTAGTCGAAGTCGCGATCGGAGGCGTTGGCTTCCTCCTCCTTGATTAGCTCGGCGATCAGGTCGTCGAAGGACATGTTGGCTGTTTTCTAAGGAGGTTTTCAAGTGCCGTGAGAGATTGGCTGGAAGTTGTATTATGTCCCATGACTTGCCCGTGATTGTGCTGAGTGGCGGACGGGTGCGCAGAAGAGTCTAGTCGAGCGTGAAAGCAACGTTCGTTGTCTCACGTCGCCACGGAGACGGTAGAGGGAAGGAGCAGGTGAAAGAGGAAGGCACGACCTGCGCTATCAATTCGAGATACTTCTAGGACTATCATTCCATATCGCCTGTATCCTTCCTCTTCCCGTCGAAATGCAACATGTCGAAAGCATCCTCTTTGTGCCCAAAACCTCTAGGCAGCGCTTACTTCAATCTTGAGCAGAGTGTTTCCGAACTGACCGGGAGACTTCGTCAACATATGTATCCTACTTTCATCGGAACACCGAAGCCTGAAGGTACATCTCCAGACTATCTACTCAGCATGCCTCCAGCCGCTCGAAATATCTCGACGAGCTAGCCGATCCGTGGTAGGTTTATGGTGGACCCCTAACTGCTCACGCTGGACCTTGGTGGGCCGGCTTTGAGTAGCGATGTGTACCTGGTAATTTCCTCCATGCGGCGTGGGCGCGCCGTCGAGATCTTCAGTGGCCTTTCTGGCCTCTTCTGGCGTGGACAGGTCGACAAAGCAGTAATTCCGCGATCCTCCATACTGTCGGGCCCACTCACTCGGCGAGAGGATCTTGCTGACTGCTTCCACGCTGTAGTCCCGGAACAAGGCTCGCATTTCTGCATTAACGACGTCTTGGTTGGGGATCCTCGACAGTCCGCCTACGTACATCCGCCGGCGCTCTTCGAACGGTGCCGTCCAGCGGGAAGGTGCGTCTTGTCGTGACCAGCGGTCAAAGACGAACGCTTCATCGGTCACGTTGGGCGTAGGAACCTCGCGGGCTTTGCCCTTGCTATTGTACGCTATTGTTGGGAGGCGGTCGGTATGTGGCTTCTTTTGGGTGTTGAAGTTGACCTTGACTGGTCTTCCTCGCACCATTTGGCCCTGAACAGTGGCTATGGCGTTCTGGCTATCCTCTTCGGAGTCCAGGTCAACGAAGCAGTATCCGGGGTTCCTGCCATTGAATGGATCGATCGAGATGTCCACATTCTTCCTGCATCAGCCTGTTATCAGTCACTGCATCGCAATCTCATCTTAGCAGAGTCGTACAGCGCGATGTTGTTGTTAGCGAACAAACTTTCAATGTCGGTCTGTTGAGCGACGTATGGGAGGTTGCCAACGTAGAGACGACGCTGCTGTGCCATCCTGAAAGACCGCCAGAGGTTCCAGTAAGGCCAACAAGTCAAGAAAGATTGACGGTCTTGCAATCAATCAGTATGAGGTGGTCTTCGTCATGGTCGGAACGGCAGCTAGTGTCTGTATCCTCTTTGAAGGACGAGGTTCGAAAGTTTTGCAGGAAGGCGATGGCGCCACGCAAGACTTGTAACAGGGGTGAAACGTGTTTGAGATCTGAGTGGCTTGACTCGCAAGGCTGGTGAAATGCCGATGCCATGGTGCTACCATACATGTGCCGAAGTGCTCGGCATTGAAGTAAAGACGAGGCTGGCAATCAGAAAGCTGTAGCGCATTGACGCGGAAGGAACCGAGATGTGGGGAAAGCTACTGCCGCTAGTGCAGCTTTCACTTTACGCGTTTCTCGTGACACCATCGTGTTCTCCGTCAGACTTCACCTCTCGCAACACACCACCACGGCATTGCTGCGCCGCCGCTGGACGACCTATCGCTACATGCACTGACTGGCCGGTCGCCTTCGCCATGGTCCGCCATTCTATCCGTTACCGCGCCTCATCGCCTGCCGTTTCCACTCTCCGCCCTCCACGCTTCAAGGGAGCACCGAGCCAGCAAACTCCTCCCTCCGCTCAAAGACCTCCGCTTTCGCAGCAGCAGCAACAGCCGACGCCCACTGTTATTCCTTCGTCGATCACATCCCAACAACGATCAGATTCGGAGCCGCCGTACGATGCCGATCCAATCGAAGACTTCTCCGAGCACGAAGTGGAAGCCGCAGAAACACCAAACAATGCCAATGGCTCTCAGAATGCTTTCCAATTCATGACCAGTTCTCAGAGGTCGTCAGGCTCGCAGCGCTTCGGCGGCCTAGGGCAACCGCCCAAATGGTCGGCTAGAGAAGATGCGGTGCTGATGCGAGGTATACGTGAGGGTTGGACTTCCACTCAAATCGCACGCGAGCTAGCAACACGACGGACCGGATCGGCTATTCGAGGACGAAAGAAGACTTTGATGGTGCGTTCATTTGCTGTCCCCTCGACTGCTCTGCACCATTGGAATGACATACTGACCATGAGCAGGAAAAGTACAATATTGAACAGGCTCCTGTTACCGGACCCAGACAACTTCACGTGGAGTCTCGCCGGCGATGGACGCCCGCCGAGATGTCGGTCATACAACAGGGCGTCAGGGATGGCGTCGGTGCGCCCGCGTTGCAACAGAAGCTGAAGGATCGTACATTGAAGTCCATCGAGCACAAGATTTTGAAGCGCAAGCTAGTGTCGAAGGACCCTGTGAGAAATGGTGCCACGCCTTCCGCAAGTGGGGCAAAAGATAGCAAGCCAAAAGTGGGTAAGGCAAAGGATCAAGCAGCGGTCTCCACCGCGGAAAGCAACAGCGATAAACTGGAATTGAATAACAAGGCACCAGAACATACCACAGAGAAAGATGCTGCTCCAGTGGATCAGATCATGACGGATGACATTGAAGAGTATCCTGCATACAACGCCGCACCTCAGACGCGGGAAGGTGCTGCTCCGCTGAATCAAACCACCAGGGACGATGTTGAGGAATACCCTGCATATCCCGATGCTCCCCAAGATCGCGAAGAGCCGGCCAACACTCAGACTGACGACATTGAGGGAACTTACGTTTCGATGAAAGGTGACTTTGACTTCTCGAAGGTCCCAACGGCGTTTGTCAAGCTACCAACCACGGCAGAGTCTATTTCAAAGAACGGTAGCCTCCAACCAGCAGCCGCGGCACCTGCGAAGACTGCCCCTGGGCTTGCGACAACGAGGCATGATCGCGACCCTCAAAGCAATACCGTACGAGATCAGGAAACATCAGAACCTGGCCAAAGGGCTGGTAGGCTTCGACGACCAACAGCGGCAGCCAGGAAGCCAACTCCTCGGCGTGCGAAAGCGAGGCGCGTCACAGAAGAAGTTCATGAGACTACCGCAGACGACCAAGCAAATGCACAATCTGGCCAAGATGATGAACGTCCAACAGCAGCTTCCAAGGACTCCACTCGGACCTCGACACCGCAACTTCCGGGCGACAATACGAACGACATATCTGCAGAGGACCAAGCAATGATGTACAATTCTGATTCTGATGGCGTTGACACAGTCCAGGCAAGGCCAGAACCCAGACAGAAAAACTTTCACGTCACCTCTGCAGATGACCCAGCAATATTGTATAGCTCCGACTCGGACGATGTTGATTCAAAGCCAAAATCCAGACGAAAAAGCCTCTTTGGCGACTGGACAGACGAGCAGCGTTGGCAAGATTGCTTAAGACAGACCGGTGGCGATGAGGCCGCAGCAAGACGTCAGCTGAAGGAGACCAACTTGACCGCGGGCATGTACGACGCCATTTTGCGCAAAGATCAAGGGGCCATCGAGTCGATCAAAGCTGAGCGGCGGCAAATGGAGTTGCGCGAGGCCATAGAAGAAGGACGTGCTCGTCGAAAGCATCCAGCTCCTGAGGCCGCTGTCACCGCAGGCGCCGAACAGGCCGACGAGGAAGTGTTGAGAGAAGAAGACTGGGAGATCTTTATTGAGAAGGACGAGGAGTGGAATCTGCCGAGTGAAGGTCCTTCAGACGATGAGATGGAGGAAGACGACGATGTATCCGAAGACATGATTCGTGACCGTGAGTTCGTGGAGATCGAAGATGAGGATGAGGAGGAGTTTCCGGTTCGTGAGGGCAGGATCGAGGCGTCCAAGGAGGAGGAGGTTATACGCGACCGCGAGATCGAAGAGATGGACATCGAAGAGATTGCAGACGATGAGGAGGAGGAAATTCAGTACGAAACCCCACCAACCTCCGCCGTCCCTCGCCACTTCACCCCGATCCAAGTCATGCAGGCTAACGTGGTAGCCGACAACAACGGCGGCCTCCCAACCCCAGCAGCAACCAGCGAAAAACTCACAGCACTCCAACAACAACTACCTTCCAAGCAACCGACCTCAAGCCTCCCCACAACCGCCGCCAGCATCTCAGCAAGCGTATCACGCGACAGCGAACGCAGCGACTCCAAACGCAGCCGACGCCGCTCTCGTAACGCAAACCGACGCCGCGAAAGCGGAAGCGCAAGGCCTGCAAAACCCAAAGACGCGCAGTTCAGGAAGTCGATGATGAGTGAAGCTGCCGCTGCTGCCGCCCCTGCGCGATCTTCTTCACAGGCGTTGTTTTCGGACGATATGGCGGGGGAGAATAATCCTTTCATGGAAATTGTGAGGAACGCGCATATTCCGACGCCTCCTAAGAGGAGGCAGGAAGAAGTGCGGAGACGGGGGACGCCGAGTCCGCCGGCTTGGTTTCGGGATGATGAGGAGAGTGATGAGGAGAGCGAGGAGTCGGAGTAATGTTCGGTACCTCGATACTTTCAGGGGGTGTTGGGATTGGACGGCATGAATGAGCGTGTATATGTGCGTATTGCTGGCTCGCAAGAGATGTGCTGGCTGGCAAGAAGGAGAAGGACTGGCTTCTATTGTTCATACCTCATGATCGATTGATCTTCGAGAAGGCCCATGGTATAAGAACGTAGAATGAGGTGATGCGGTGCCGCGGTGATACTCCTGCTCAATGACTGCCGCCAGTCAGCTTCCGTCTACTTCGTCTATATGTGACCATCTGCTTTACAATGTCGTATGCGTGTGCCATCGATATCTCGTAAACCCGCACGCTGCTTGCCCCCTCTTTCGGACATCGAACTCGTAGCATCTCATAACATATACATCATCTTTCGAAATCACGCAACATTCAAATCAGCAGAACATGAAGCAAGGAGAGGTGCATCCCGCTTACCCGAAAAACTCCCCATCCACCAATGTCTCCCAAGGCCGCCCCGTATCCCATACCATCTGCATTAAAGCCCTCGCCCGTCCCACATGCGACATGCCCCAACCCTCCACGGCCTTCAAACGATCCATGAACAGTTCCCGTTGATCCTCCCTCTGCGCCTCACAGCCCGCCGTGAACATGGGAAACAACAAACAGCTCTCCGCCGTGCTGCCCCTGCGCACTCTCTGCAGCGATCGAATCACTTTGCTCACGCTATCCTGAACCTCGGGACTCTGCGGCGAGAGGGCGAGCACACGACGGGAGAGGTGGATGAGACCAGCCCAGTGGTAGGCTTCGTTGGTGGCGTAGATTTCCTCGGCTTCGCGGCCCTGGCGGGATTGGGTCTTGGGGTCGTTGGGGTCGGTGTGCATGCAGCCGCGGTAGACGGTGCTGGCGCTGGCGGTGAGGCGTTTCTTGAGCTCTTCGGCTTGTTGGCGGAAGTATTCGGGGGGTCGCCAACCGGTTTTGACTTGGTTGGTGACGGGGTCGATACGTTGGTTGTCGCATTGGGCTGCTAGTTCGGCGACTTGGGCGAGTAGGGCGATGCAGCGACCTGAGAAGCCGAAGAAGCAGTCGATTTGGTAGATTTCTTCGTTGTCGCGGTTGACTAGCCATAGGCCTCCGCCGTCTTCTAGATAGGCGCCGAAGAGGGGCTGCTCGTAGCGGTTGGAGAGGCTGCCGAGCACGTCTAGATATGCAAACCACCGGGAGAGGAAGAATATTGCCTTGTCTCGGGCGCCGTCTGCTTTTTGGGCGAGATGGTGCAGTCCACCCTTGGCTACTATCATCTGCCGGGCCACTTGCAGGTGCTGCTGCCAGGGAATCCTGACTGAGAAGGTGTGTGGGGATACGATCTCCAACGAGGCCAGCATGATAGCTGTTGCGAGAGGTGCAAGTGATGAAGCGTCGGTTGGATCAGTGACACCGGGTGACGAAGGCTCGTTGAGTGCTTGACGAAGCGCGGGCAGAACGTCAGCCATCCATCCGGCAATACGATTCGCAGGCTCAGCGTGGTCCAGAAGTCTTGCCCTGTGCGAGGCTGAGAAGGCCAATAAGAGGTGAAGGAGATGCTGATTGCGGACCGCCATCTGCGGCAAGACGCCGCGGAAGGGGTTCTCTGGGCAGTCGTGTGGCACCATGATGCGACCAGTATGGTTGATAAAGTGGTGGAAATAGAGAAGATTCATCTGGTTCTCTAGCAGCTCGGGTGGGAGAGGTTCCAGAGCGCGTGGGATACGAATAGCCACCGGCTGGGCATAGTAACCTCCCGGCTCGAATGCGATTTGCTTAGCATCTATCTCGCCGCTGGATGTACTGACTTCTGAAACTGCTGCACTGGCACGGCGAAGGTCTGGCGATTTGGGAAGGACGACGTTATTGTCGTCGTTGCGTGGCACGTCGAGATCGGGGAATCCATGGTCATAGCCATATGTGCGATGGCCTTGCTGACTGTCGGCTCGAGGATAGCGTGGACGATCATTCTCCTCGGCAGGATCAGACAGCAACGATTTGACCGACAGCCTACGTAGATCGGGCGGATCTTGCACATTCAAAGCTGCTGGCTGAGGTGGATATGGAGAGCCAGAGTTGATGCTGGAGCCAGGCGTGGCGGGAGTGTTGACGATGCTGCTGATGCTGTGAGGTGTGAAGTGCGTGGAGCTGGGCGATTCCACCGTGCCGGGGTAATGCGGCACAGCAAAGACAGGACTCGGTTGGGCGGTTGGTGGGCTGTTGAGCTTCACGCGCTTCGCTCGATGCTGCGGTGACCAGCTAAATTCATCGCGCGCTGGAGCAGACGTGGGAGAAGTGCGCTCCGTCAGAGTGGGCGAGCCGTGTGCGCTGCCTATCGGCGGTAGATAGAGTGGCGCATGAGGACTCGGCTGATGATCTCGCTGGTGCTGCTGTTGCTGGGCGAGTCGCAGTCGCGGATCGATATATGGCCCTTCGCCACCAGGCGTGGGCTCTGGCGTGGGAAGATCGACGGGATGGCTACTGGGAGGTCGCTGGGGCGCGGACACGATGTGCTGGGAGGAGAAGACGTGGTCGTGGCCCCCGCCGTTGCTCTGGGGTGGAGCAGCGGCGGAGGAGGAGGTGGGGGTGGTGACGAAGGTGAAGCTGCCGGCCTCGCTGGGGGTCCCGTCCTTGTCCTTCCTGCTGCGGCCGCCCCAGTTCAGACGGATGCTGTAGTCGCATGTCTCACCGCTCTTGGCGCAGTTGGCGCAGATGGGCTTCTCCTCGCCGCACTTGACCTTGCGTGCCTTGCATGGCCAGCAGCCAGTGCGACTGCGCTTCTTGGGTTCTGCGCCTGCTTCTTTCTTCGGTCGCGGCATGGTGGGTATGTATGTGAAGGATATGTACGGGTGCGGCGGCGGGTCTCATTTACACGTCTCAGCCGCGGGGCATTCGGTGGTGTAGTTCTTGCAGTAGAGAGGGATGCGGTCGTGGGGCGAAGAATGGATTCGGGGTGCAACTGGCGACTAGATGACAGAGGCTGCCATCGCGACGAGGCTGGTGGGTTTGATGCGCGTGTGAGGCGTTATCGCTCCATCGGCCCAACAAGGAGCGACGACCGGGGTTCGAGGGCAGGAAGGAACGACCGTCAGACGGGGGTCACGGCAGGCGCGACGGGAGGCGACTCGAGGCTGCGACGTGATGTTCAGGTTCGATCCGATATGCAGTAGACGAAGACGATATGATGTTCTCCTGTCAGCAGCAAAGTAGCAGCAAGCAAGCAACAAGCAAAGGTCTCGAAGCACCCCGCCGCCGCCATGGGAGAAGCAGTGGCCCGTTCATTGGTTCGTGAGCCGCGACGTGCAGCAACGGCAGCAGCAAGTCAGATGCCCGTCCAAGTACCTCCTACACACTGTACGAAGCATCTCTTCTTCCGACAAATATCGGCGGACGATGGGATATGGTTTGAAGAATGGGGAAAGGCGGGAGGTCGGTCCATTGGTTCATCGACGCCGGCTAAAACAACGCGCTCGAAACGTGGCAGCGGTGATGTCACGCTCACGACGAGGAAAATAGAAACGTTCCGGGTGAAGCTTGACGTTCTTCTTCACAACCTCCTCACCTCCTTTCTCTTCTTTTATAACCGACATCACGACCGCGACTCATGGCGCACAAGGGGAAATCAGTGGCCCGCAAGCTGCTGGACAAACACCCGCTTCAACGACTCCCCTCACCCTCTCGCGGAGCCTCTGCCGTCTTGCACGTGAGCCTCCCTCACTCATCGCGCTCTGACATGTGACAGTACTCACGCAGTGACAGTCGATTGGCTTGGCCTCGTTTGCCTACTCCTTCAACTATCTCATCACCCATCCCAACCCCATGTACGCCTCTCCATACCTCAACCGCACCACACGACCTAACAACCACCCAGTAACGACTCTTATGGCTGGCATCTGCAGTATCTCACCATCATCGGCCTCTCCCTGGCCACCACCACCTTCGCCGTAGGCCTGCTGGCAGACCTGACCCTCTCGCACCGCCTGTTCCAGATCAAGAACGTCCTCAGCGTCGCCAGCGCACCCATGGAATGTCTGATCAGCATGCTCTACTGGGGCCTGCGTCTCATCGATCCCAAACTCGTCATGCCGGACTGGGCTCCACCTCTCGAGCTCCGAGCCGACCTCTCCTTCCACGCCATGCCCGCCATCTCCCTCGTCGTGGACCTGCTCTTCTTCTCCCCGCCTTACACCATCGCCTTTGTGCCTGCACTGGGCTTGAGCGGATGCATTGCTTTTGGGTATTGGTTCTGGATCGAGCGGTGCTATCAAGTCAACAAGTTTTACCCGTATCCTATATTTGAGATGCTGGATACTACCCAGCGGGTTGGGTGGGTACAGCTGCTTTGATAAGACGTTTCAAGCTAACATTGATGTAGGCTATTCGCTTTCTCCGCCCTCTTGATGACCACCGCCACGGCGCTACTTGTATGGCTATATGCCCTCATCAACGGGAAAGAGATGGAAGATGTTGTTAATGGAGATCTCAAAAAGTCCAGATCAGGAAACGTCAAGGGACAATAAGAAAGATGTAAAAAACTTAGAAATAGAGTCTTGGATATACCCCCGACTACACTACGCACAGTACCTACAGCGGACAGCCCTCCACCTCACAACCGCATCCTCGCACTATCCATCGCCTTAACGATACCTTTACGGACCTCCTCCACGATCTCTGCCGCAGGCTGCTCCCTCGTCACCAACCCAACACCAGAACCCGCCCACATCGCCGTCCGTCCCTCCACACCAAAGCCCGCATCCTCCCCTCTGATCGCCTCGGCATGCCTCTCCCGAATCTTCTCAATCCCCACGCCCTCCTTCCACTCCTCCCAACTCTTCATAACCAAACTCCTCCCATCATAAGCCCCAGGCCAGCGATTCGGCCCCCTCAACTCATCGAACAACTTGGCCCGTACCGTACTGCTCCCTCCATCCCTCGCAGCCAGTACCGCCTTGCGATAACCCTCGTGCAACGTCGTCTCTGGCGCGCTCAGAAACCTCGTCCCTAATACGACCCCTGAAGCACCTAGACTCAACGCCGCGGCACCCGCTCGACCATCCACGATTCCGCCCGCGGCCACGAGTTTTATATCAGAATGTCCAGCCTCAGCCAGAGCATCCGCCACCTCAGGCAATAACGAAATGATCCCCGCGCCTTGCACGAACCCATGCCCTCCAGCATCTGACCCCTGCACACAGATCACATCAGGCCTCGCACTCCCTGCAACTTCCACCGCAGCAGCGACATTCCCAACTTGAATCCAAACCTGCGTTTTGGGACTCGCTTTTCTCACTTTCTCCGCCCATTGAACATAATCACTCAATTGCTTCGCGGCGAAAATCCATACAACGGCGGGTTTGAATTGCCCCACGATTTCCATGGCCTGGTTGGTATCTACGATGAAAGAGAGGAATCCGACGCCGATGGGTAGAAGCCCATCACTCGTTCTTTCGAGCGACTTTACGACTTGTTGGAGTTGTGTCTTGAGGCCAACCAGGTCGTTGTCGACGCCGATTTGGCCTAGACCGCCGGCTTGGGTTACGGCGATGGCGAGGGGGGCTTG
Source organism: Zasmidium angulare (assembly GCA_002786045.1). Taxonomy (NCBI): domain Eukaryota; kingdom Fungi; phylum Ascomycota; class Dothideomycetes; order Mycosphaerellales; family Mycosphaerellaceae; genus Zasmidium; species Zasmidium angulare. Next base: position 394,664 of record NHNX01000021.1, read on the forward strand.
GGCTATGCCGCCCATCTATCACTCATCAGATGTGTCGTGGAAGGTCACATTTAGTTTGGTTTGTTCACTTACCGGAGCATTGATGATTAGAGGACTTTTGGTCCAGGGGAGGGAGTCGGACAATCTCATTTTCGATGATGGTAGGTAACGTTTTGATGGACAAGTGTCGATTAAGATGTGAACTTCAATGGTAGAGAAACAAAGTGAATGAAGTCGATGAAAGTGCGAGAAGCATTGGCATTGATCATCAAGCGGGGGATTCAACCCGTATTTAGCACGGCTTCACAATAAATAAAACTCATCACTGAAGGAGCTGCAAAAGTCATACAGTCCCTAGCAGGAATGTAATGTACTGCATATATCGCTAATGCAATGCTCTCGAGAAATTACTACATACAAGACGGCGTCGTATATTCATCATCGTTCGATCGCCGCCAATGCCATACTTCATAATCAGGCCAATCCTCGGCCAACAACAAAAACTCCCACAACGAACTCTCCTAATGTCTGCCGGGCGTTCGAGCAGCCGCAGCAGATATGCTGTTGTTGCGACTCACGGCTCGACTCGCCGCGGGTGTTCCTCTAGGTGTGCTCTTCCTCGACTCGCCGAAGAATCTACCACTTTGCGAGTAGCCTCGATCGCCGATGCCGGGGCGTTGCACAGCGCCTGGAGGTGGAATGTTAGCAGACTGCATGGGCACGTTTATGATGATTCTCGACTTACTAGCTCGTCTCGATCCAGGATACGCGATTGAACTTGCCCGACGCTGTGGCCCGCCGTCCACGCTGGCGGCCCTACCTTCATTCGCCAGTTGCTCGGCGAACTTGGATCGCTTGCGCAGCCATGGTCCCTTCCAGTACACGGCGTACACGGCAAGGACCAACAGTGCGGAGATACAGGCCAAGATGGTCGACGCGTACTCGAGGTTGTTGCCCGTGTCGGCGCCGATGTTGGAGAAGAAGGGTGTAGCAGGGATCGTCAGCACACCAGCAAGGAAGTCACGAGCCCAGCCGTTGCCACCGGTTGCTGAAGCTGAGTAGGGGCCGTATGCGCAAATCATGTAGTCGATTGTGGCCATGTCTAAATCACACGTTAGTGAATGATTTAAGGACGGAGAAAGCATACTTGTGGGTACGTACAGATAGAGTAATTGGCGATTCCTACAATGGCCGCGAAGATCATGGAGCCTATCCAGTGGATTGGTGGGCCTTGAATCGTCCATGCAAATCCGATCAAACCGATTGGCAAGCATGGGGCAGTATACAGTAGGAACCACAGGCGCGACTCGTATTGTGCCTTTTCGTCGTCGGGTTTCTGCTTGCGCTCCTTGATGTTGCGCTTGATGGCAGGTATGAAGAGGAGCCACGCAATAATGTATCCAATGCCGATGGGGATGAAGGAGAGACCAATCGCCACGGTGGAGAAGTTCCACTGCTTGTAGACGAGGGAGAAGGATTGGATGAACATGAAGATCAGAGCGTCGGAGAAACCAGAGAGCAGCGAGAGCGTCAGGACAATGGGTTCCGTAACGAACATGACGAATGGACGGGTCCACGTCTTCAAGATCTCGCGGATGGTCAGGCGCTCCTTGATAGGGACGAGCTCGTCAGGTCCCCAGACGTTGGGATTGCCCTGCTTTCTGCGCTTCTTTGCGATCTTGTTCAGCATGATTGTGGTGCGGGTCTCGGGGACGGTGAAGAAATGGAGGGCCTGGACGAAGCCGCCGAAGATGAGCTGGATCCAGATGGACCATCTATTACCTCATTAGTCGGTCGTAGTCATTGCCTCAAGCCCTTGATTTTGATCTTACCTCCAACTCAAGTAGGCCTCGCTGAAACCTCCCACGATTGGGCCCAGGATGGAGCCTCCCACGGACGAGAAGACGACGAAAGCCACGGCGTACTGTTGGGTGTCGGCTTCCCACATATCGGCGATCATGCCCAAAGTGACAGAGCCACCAGCAGACGATAGACCTCCAAGCGCACGGCCGACCATGATCGAGGCAAAGTTTGGAGCCAGAGCAACGGGGAGCTGCCAGATGTTGACGAGGAAGAGCGAGAGCTGGAGAATGGGCCAGCGACCAAACTCCTCAGACCAAGGAGCCCACAGCTCGCAACCAAAGGCGTATAGCACGAGGAAGATCATAGCACCACAGCGGGCAGCCTGAGCGCTGACGCCGAACTCCTCCTCGATGCCGGGAATGGCATTGGAGTAGAGGGAGGTGTTGAAGTTCATCGAGACCTGGACAATGAAGATGACGCTGAGGATGTACCATTTCTTCCACGAAGGATAGCAGAAACCCAGCTCTTCGTAGGCATCGGCCTCGGTCAACTCATACTTGTCGTACGTGCCCAGGCGGTCCAGCTTCTCGCCATCGAGGTCGGCGGGACCGCGAGGTGGCGGATGGCCATGGGCGGTGTCGGCATCGCTCTCGTTGGCCTTGGAGGAGCGTTCGACGTCTTCATCCGGGTTCTCGAGCTTCTCGTTGGCGCGGTCGAGGTCGGCCTGGTTCATGACCTGAGGCGGCTCCTCGGCGAAGTGCATGTGCCTCTTGGCCGCCATATTGATGCGGAAGAGACTCTAGCTCTTAGGAGATGCTGGCGGTGGGTGGGATGTCGAGGAATGTGGCCGGGTCTCCAGGACGACTGAGCACGCGAACAACAGAGGGAAGAGGAAGCGGGGCAACGGCGGGTGGTGGTATATATGCGACCCGCGGAGTGTGGTACGCCTTGGTACCTGTACAACGGCGCATCCATCGTCGTCAGAGTCATCAAATCAATCAAATGGCCATCATTCAGCAGAGCCCCACCCGCTGAACCACAGCGTTCGTAGCGTTGCGGCTCTCGAAATGACGTTGTGCTCACCCGACCAAAAGTGCTTGGGCAAGCTTGAATGCACGGGCAATGGGCCAATCGCGCTGCTCCATTTTCGGCACCAACACCGACGACGCCTGCACTCGCCGCCATGGGCCATCCTTCGTGCTTATGCACTGCGTTTTTTGCGCATGACGTCGATGGCGGTGAGGTGCGGCATCCTGCCGCTGCTCTTGGATCGCGATGAAGCTCCAATCGAGGGCCAAGCCTCGCCAGTGATGCGTGATGCCTCAGATCGACTTCTGTTCTGGAGTTGAGGGGTACTGCCCATGGGGAAGGCGCGGATCTGATCCTCTTCTGTCGCCCTCGTGAGCTCCTCGTGCTGACCCCGGGCCACTCACGTTGCCCTCAATCGCGATAACCAGAAAACCCAAAACTCAGTTGTCATCTTGAAGAAATCATCGCTAGAGACGCGAGAGTTGGCGCGGTCGAACCAAGCACTGCGCAAGCTCCGGGATCCGGCTGGGTGGAGACCCTTGGCGGACACTTCCCGAAAAGGCATGCCGCCACCTGTATTCGTATCCGACGACATTCGAGATTCTTCACATGGCTGGAGAGATCCACTCCATATATGAATGCCAACTCGCCAGTCTTGTGGCCACCCGCGGGCCTCCAGAATTCAATCGCCTTGCTATAAGTCTACTTTTGAACACCTCCTGCCGCAAAGCGGTCTGACTTTAGACAATCATGCCGTTCATACGCCTACCCCTTGCGACTCGTGGAATGCTGTGCGATGAGGACTTCTACCTTCACCAACACTTCTTCCTTCAGCATGGCGAAATGGCAAACCCTTCATCATGAGCATCCACAGTTTTGCCGCAGCCGGTATTTTCCTGGCAACAGCCTTGTTCGTGTGGACCATGCTCCGCCTTGACCTCCAGAAATCCACAATTCCCCTCGAACCACCAAGATTCGCGTTCAACCCGAGCTCAGTCCACCACGACCCACCACAGCGACTCGCACTTCACTCGGCGACATCCGCTTCTCCAAAGCCATCCGACCCCGTAGAGCGCCCGTCGTTGTCAGAATCGGTTCCGGCGGATACCCCTGCGATAACCTCCTCCGCCTTCGCCTACGTCTTCTACGCGACCAGTGACGAATATGCCTGCTCGGCCCTTGTCAACATCTATCGTCTGCAACACGTCCTTCACTCACGATATGCCATTCACGTGCTGCTTTCAACCACAGTCAGCGATGCGTACGTTGCAGCTTTCCAAGAAGCCAATGCTCACGTCCACCTCGAGCGCCCTCCGCCTCTGGCATCGAGTGGCGGCTACTACCAATACTGCTTGCTCAAGCTTCTCGCCTTCAAGCTCCATCGACTGAGCCCAGGTCTCGAGCGTGTACTCGCCTTCGATGCAGATCAACTCCTGATGCGAAATCTCGACGATCTATTCACAGGTCTCCCACATGTTGACTTGGCTGCTCCTCGCGCGTACTGGCTGGCAAAAGACTTTCTGGCGAGTACGTTCATGATGATTGAGCTTTCTGATCGGTTGTGGGAAAGCGTTCGAGGCGCCTTCAGTGCGGCTGGCAATGACAAGTTCGATATGGACATTGTGAACGATTTACTGGGTAAGTCTGCCGCGTAATCATTTCCTCGTCTGTTTTCGTCAAGGATTGGAAGCGTCTGGAGCATTGAGTAGGTGGATACTGGCTGTCGTTGGATTGCACTTCATTCTCCACTCGTCCCGATCGCACGAGATTGCTGATACATCAGGTAAGGCGACGAGGTCATGATGCTCAGCGGCGAATACGTTGCTCTCAACTCTCATTGGGAGGATTGGAACCTGCCAACGTGGTACCACGCCAAGACCGCACTTAACATGACGACCGTGGATCGAGTCAACGAGCTGGCTCGGCAGGCGCGAAAGGGAGGCGTTGTGGGGAGACAAGCAGACATTACACTTTCCATCTCGAGCGCCGTAAATGCATCCACACCTGCATTAACACACACTACGACACTGCCCACTTCAGGCGCCAGTTCTTATCCAACAGCACTGGCCGTGAAGCCTCGATTCCCCGACAACCACCCAATGTCCAGAGAGCTTTCTGAGCTTGAGAAAGCAGCCGCCATCGTCCACTTCTCCGCAGTTGGCAAGCCCTGGACTGTCACTGATGAGTATTTGAGAGCTCATAAACCTGATGCACACCCTCTACTCGGGGAGCAGTTTCGTCTGTGGCGTCGAACAGCTGCGTTGGTGTGCCCGCGTATGATGGCTATGGCTGAATAGTGTCTGTCATACACATTTGCGAAGCACTTCGACTCCTCTCATATACTACCCCATGGGCAAGGAGCTTTCTCCGGGCTGTCTTACTATCCTTGTATACTTCCATCTTCCAAAATCAACGGCTTTCGACTTGCAGCGATGTATACAGATTTCTGACGAGACGAGAAAGAACGAACCAAAGCTAATACGACCTCATGGCTTCTTCTTGCTTCCTGCAAAATTGACATCAGCAGACTTCTTCGTATGCAGTCATCGACATCCTGAGGCACGATGTACATGTATCTATTCTTGGCAAGTCTTGGGCGCACAGATCCGTCGTTCAGCCGCCAAAAACCGACTTGAACCTACCAAATCACGAACTGTCCAGCTCATCCAATCTCTAGACAACTGTTTGGGTCAATTCAATGGAATAACGATGGCGAGTCCATTCGCCAGCGTCATCGACTTCACCAATGTTGCTCGTGATTCCACAACAAAGGTAAGAAAAAGGCAATGGTCCCCGGACGTCCAGATGCCCGGCTCCACACTGCGGTCATCGGCTCACATTCACATGATCTGCAGCTACGGAGGTACTCCGCGCCGCTAAGGTCGCTTGACGCAAAAGAGGACAAAGAAGCGCTTTGATTGGCGCATCTTCCGCGCGATGGCTACGTGCTCCCACGTGTGCCGGTCAATCTTTTCCTTGACGAAAAGGTGCGGCTGGCCGGCCGGAGTGCATGCACGAGCACGAAGGAAGAGCTGAGCGCCCAACATGATCCTTTCCTTCAGCCTACCTCGTCGTCCTGGAAGAGAACTCCACCTCCACCTCCGCCGCTCCTCTGCCCTGTCTCCAGCCCAGGAGTACGTCGACGATGAAGCCCAGACGACGGCATCTCACTACACGCCTGCAGACTTGAGACCGCTCAATCGCTGACCGACCGGACGGTCCCGGATCTGGGTTGGCAAAGCCACATGGCATCCACACCGTCTAACTCTTCCTCCTCTGCGTCCTGGACATCCCCAGGAGCGGGAATCACAGGTGGATACGATGGCCACAGCGAGACGTTGCGCATCTTCATCGTCTTCTTCAGCGGCCTGGCCATGTACAATGCTGTCGAGTTGATCACGATCATCTTTCTCACCTTCAACCGCTTTCGAGGCCTGTACTTCTGGAGCTTGCTCATATCGACTATTGGCATTATTCCGTATTCCCTGGGATTCCTGCTCAAGTTCATGAACATCACCACTGGAAACCTCAAATGGCTGGCCATCTTCTTCCTTACGATTGGGTGGTATCCGATGATCACCGGTCAGGCCTTGGTTCTGTGGTCCCGACTGCATCTCATCGTGACGGGAGTCAAGGGCGAGCGAATCCTTTTCTATACGAAGTGGATGATCGTTATCGATGCCATCATTTTCCACATCCCTACGACTGTCCTCACCTTTGGCGCTAATGGTGATCTGGCCACGAACCGCTTCGAGGTGGGCTATAATATCATGGAGAAGATTCAGATGATCGGCTTTTTCCTGCAAGAGGTCACGTTGAGCTCCATCTACATCGTCGAGACCTTTCGCATCCTGCGCAGTTCGTTGCAGCCTGGAACTCGAAAGACCATGAAGCAACTCATCTTTATCAACGTGGCTATCATTATTTTGGACCTCGGACTTCTAGGCCTCGAATGCGCTTCGCTGTACATCCTCGAGACCCTCTTGAAAGGCGTCGTCTACTCGATCAAACTCAAGCTGGAATTTGCCATTTTGAGCAAGCTGGTCAAGTTTGTGGGTGGCTCCAAGCCTGGTCAAGACATGCGTAAAGCATCGGTGGGATTCATCACGACCGACCGCAAGATGAGCAAAGAAGAACAGGAAATGAACATCCAAGACTTCGTTGACCTGGATCGTGTCAGCACGGATGTAACGCACCCTTCACGCTGCCGCCACTCGGACTCCCTGCCTTCGAGGCGCAAGAGTTCGCGGGTGACTGGGATGGATCTCGATTATACTTTGGCTCGCTTCCAACATGTCGAAGATGTCTCCACTCTGCAGGAGAACAATTCCAGAGAGACTCTGTCACCTGGCCGCGATGGAGACGTGTGAACAGTATCTTGCAAGGAGCAGATAACTGCAGCACATTTCCACATTCATGTCGCACAGCAGATGCGACTTGGAACATCCCTTGTTCTGCCCTCGAGCAGATTCGGTACCCCTTGCTTCACCTCGCGCCAGCTGGTATGTAAATACATTACTACCACCTCCTGCCAATACTCGACGATTGATAGGATCTAGCAGAAAGGCTGCCGACATAACGACATGTCGTCTGAAAGCTCTCCAGAGCGCACCGCGTATCGCGATTCGTCTCCCAGGCCGCCTATATCGCCTATTTCACCCAGCAATTTGCCACAATGGCTTCGACATACGCGCCCGCGCGCGAAGCTGTTATCGAGCGCCAAATTTCGAGTCATTGCTGTGGCAGTGGGATGCATCACTATGGGTTGGATGCTGACCTCAGCTCTTGGGCCTGGAGAGAGTACGATCACCTTTGCCGACACGTATGACCTAGCCTCGGGAGGAGTTCTGGAAGATCCTACAGGGTTTGGGACTGCTGCACCAGGACGCAAGACGAAGCCTGCTATTCTTGGTGGCGAAGAGCCGGCCGACGAGGCAGAGGCTGATTTCGATATCGATCGTCACAAGCAGCCTTCTGTGTCCGGCGCGCTGTCGGAGCTGCACAATGCGGTCAAGGACAAGCTGAAGTCGTGGAATCCATACGCTGCACAAGCAGGTGCCCAGGGTGCATCGAGGGTGAACAACTCTACAGCTACAGCTTCGCGATCTCATGGTCCTGCGGGAGCGACATCGACAGCCCTTGCCGGCGAAGCGATCACAGATGGTATCAGTGACGAAGAGCGTCTGGGAGCTCGCACACGCATTGGAAAATGCACGATTTTGTTCAACGGCAACAGCTTCTGGGAGCGGGCCATCAGGACGCACGAACGACACGACCGAGAGCACGGCTACCGTCTGCACGTCCTTCGACAGCACTTGATGGACGACGTGTGGTCTAAGCCAGCCTACATCCTCAGTCTGCTCCTGCGCGAGCTGGCCAAGCCGGAGAGCGAGCGACTGGAGTGGCTGTTCTGGGTCGATGCTGATACAATCATTCTGAACCCTTACATCCCAATCGAGGTCTTTTTGCCGCCGCCAGGCACCGAGTTTGACGACGTTCATCTGCTGTTTTCTAACGACTGGAATGGGCTCAACAACGGCGTCTTTCCCGTCCGAGTCAACCAGTGGTCGGTACAGCTGTTCTCCGCCATCACATCCTTCCGCCACTATCGTCCAGAAGCGCCTCTGGTGTTCCGTGATCAGTCAGCCATGGACACACTCATGCATGAGCCAGCGTTTGTAGGCAATCTCGCTCAGGCGCCGCAGCGCTGGTTCAACGCTTACCAGGGTGAGCACAACGAGACTCTGGCGCCCTTTCAGATCCGCAGAGGTGACTTCCTCGTCCACTTCGCCGGTGTGCCGAATCGAGAGGAGCGCATGGGCTACTGGCTGGAGCGTGCCGAGCAACATCTCGACGACTGGGAAGTTCCTGTAAGATCTACGAGCTATCCACAAGAAGTGCGAGACTTCTGGTCCGATCAGAGCAACATGCGGAAGTCGAAGAAGGAATCGTTAGGAGCTGCACGTCTGAAAGCTAAGGAGCTGTTGTCAAAGGTGGATGAGGACATGGCAGAGTACAGCGATCGACTGAGCGAAGACCAAAAGAACGCGATTGAGAATGAGCGAACCACGTTGAACACTCTCCTAGAAAGCGCAGACGCAGTGTCTGACCTCGAGAAAATGGAAGCCGCGACGAGACAGCTCGACGATGCATTCTCTCCCCTGACGGCCGTCATCACCGAAGTCCACAAGACCCTCCTCAAGTCCGCGCACGAGGCGATCTTCGCTGGAGAAAAAGACCTCCTGCAACAAGGCTTCGACGAAGCCACCGGCACCCCCGAGCTCGCGAGAATTGCAGAAAGCGTCAAACACCTCAAGGCTCTGGTCATGACGCCTCAGGAGAACTGGAACCGCCACGACATCACCGCGGCCACGGATGAGGTGACGGAGGCGCGCGCGAAGCTGCAGGAGCAGGAGGCCGCCACGCTCGCTGAGACGGAGAAAGTTGAGGAGGCTAAGAAGCAGGCCGCGGCGGCTTTGAGCGATCTGCAGATGCAGGTCGAGGCCGAAGCTAGTGCGGATGTCGAGAGTTCGAGCACGAGCGTAGTCGTCGCGGAGGAGGAGGACACTTCGTTGCCTGAACCTTCCATCATACAACCCGTTTCCGTGCCTGACGAAGTCGGCGAGCCAGCGTTTGCAGCGGTGACGGACGATGATGATTGGTGATTACCTCGATCGAATGACTTCAAACGGCAGTAACCAGTTGACTCAAGAGCTCTAGATACAGATTGTATATGTCTCGCAACGATTCCATCATCCCATATCCCAAAAAGCTCGAATCTCAACCTAACCCCAAGATCAGCGCCTCTTCTTTGTGCCGGGCATCGGCGTGACGATGGTATAATTACAGGTTGGACAGCTGGTGTGCGTGTCAGGCGTCGCTGGGTAGTAGTCTTTGTTATATGTTTTGTTGAGCTCGACCGATCCGACGACGTCGCCCGTCTCGAGACGGATCCAGGTGTCGACTATGCCGTGCTGGAGCTTCTCCTCCGTCAGCCTCACTTGTCTCGCTCCGCGAGTCCAGGTGCCGTAGCCTCCGTAGCCTGAGGTGACGTTGTTAGTGAGTTTGTGGTTGGAGAGGGACGACTAGAGTCCATACCTGAGTGCTGGCCGAAGCAAATATCTAGTTCGAGGTCAGATCTGCTTTGATGAGATGGAGGTTGGTATCACTTACTGAGTCCGTTGCCATCTACGGTCATACCAGGAAGGACCCCATTCCATTTGTAGCACCAAGTGTCGCCGTGATCGTGTCCGGAAAATAAAGCCATCAGTCCAGGTGTCGATGTGACGGCCTGCATGAAAGGCACGTCCTGAGACAAACGATCAGCTCAATGCACATGACCGGACTCGCTTCAAAGGGAACACTCACCTGAGCGCCGTAATCACATGTCTGCAGAGACCATCAACGATCAGCTCGACGCACGCGAACGGACACACTTGAGGTAAAAACTCACACCATCATTCCTACCATCAGCACACCACCCCTGAGCCTGCTGCGCAAGAATATAATCATCATTGATCCCAGGCTGATGATTCGGATCCACGCCCGCCTCAGTCTGCAACGCCTGAGAAGCGTTCGTCGGGATATGCACAAACGCCAAACTCGGGATCGTCCGTCGATACTGGCGAGTGAGCCTCGCGTTCGTCTGCTGGAACCAGTTGACTACACTTTGATCTACCCAGTCGGGCTGACCCACGCGGTTGCCGTCGGCGTCCTTTTCTTGGTAGTAGAAGCCGCCTCGGCTGTCGAAGAACCATAGAATCAGGCATGGAACCTGGCCACCGTAGGAAGGGTAGACGGGGAGGAAGTAGTTGCTGACGCCGGCGTTGCGACCGAAGACCATTTGGGTGGTGAGGGCGTTGCCGTAGCGGCGCTCGCGGGCGAGGATGTCGGATCGAGAGAGGTTGTAGTCGGAATCGTGGTTGCCGTAGGTTGAAGCCCATGGTAGTCCTGTTGAGATTGTGTAAGTAGGCGCATGGGGGAGTGAGGAAGGGAGTGACGGAGGCAGTGAGTGATCGAGCGGGGAATGCAGTGAGGCAATGAATGAGGGAGGGAGTGAATGTATGAGTGAGTATAACGAGAAATCGGAAGGCTGGACTATCTCCTCACCTCTCTGCACGATAGGTCCCACGATTTGGTCGACGTAAGCTGTGCTGTTGAACTTGTAGGCGTTCTCTCCAGTGATCAAGTCCCCGTTGAGGACGACGAGCTGTTGATCCTCGGCATCGAGGACCTCGTTCAGCACTTTGACGCTATTGATGTCTTGCTGCGAGATGAGATGAGGTTAATGCTTTGTCCTAGGCACCAACTGTCGAATCATGACTCACCTGTGGGCCCCACGAGTCCCATGCATCTTCACAGAATCAGTAATGCCCAGAGTCCTTTCGTTAGGTTAAGCATACTCTCTCCAAAATGCAGATCCTCAAAGATAGCAATCTGAAAGGTCCCCTTCCGCGTAAAGCGCAGCTGCTTCTGCGAACCCCAATTCCAGCTCCAATTCCACTGTGGCAAAGCCGTAGCAAATGTCGACGCAGCGAAGAACGCTACAGTGATGAGAAAGAGCATCATCCTGGCTAATCGATATTTCTCGTCAACAGCCCAAGCCCAGAGACGAGCACGTCTCTGCGGCCTCTGCTTCTCGTCTGATATATACATCGCCTTCAAGCTGCCCGGCCGGCCCTCCAGGACTCAACGCTTCCTGGCCGAAGTGGAGGAATGCAAGCCGTGGTTGCATTGGATGGAGACGAGAGTGCTGATGCGTGTGCTACAGAGCCATTGTCGACGCTTGCGCGAGCCACTGAGACTCGCGCGTGCAGCAACGTGAAATGCAGGTGCCGCGGGAGCTAATGCAAGGCGGAGCTGCAGCAGTGTTCAATCAATGATCGGCGGAAGATTATTTGAATGCGGTGCAGAAGGGAGTGGGAAAAGTGTTCAGGGACGAGAAGGAGATGTGCAATGTGCAACGTGCAGGGTGATCGTTGAAAACGGCATTCGGCTCGCCGACCTCACCTCATGCAAGCCGAGAAAGTATATTCTGCCATTGCCATTCGCTGACTTCTTTTGTGAATCAGATTAGGTAGGATGACTTTTGCCTTCTTGCAACACCCTCGCCAATCCCGCGAACAGCGTGTTTGCTCCATCACACCCCAAACGTCCTCGCCATAAACTCCTGCACAGCATCGTCGGGCCGCAACTTATCCGCAGAAGGCAAAGACTGAACAATCATGCTCGACAGATTCCTGACTCGCGACAGCGCGACATAAGCCTGGCCCGAAGCGAAGCACTTATCCAGGCTGACCGCCAGATTGGAAAGCGTCATGCCCTGGCTCTTGTGCACCGTGATCGCCCAACCCGCGATCAACGGTATCTGTGTACGAGACAGCAGGCTGTACGGCTCGTCTTTGCCCAGCTCAGTGATTGAACAGTGAGCGTAGATGGTGCGACTCGCCTCACCTCCAGATACGTTGAATTGCACGATGGGCCACCACCTGCAATTGGCCTGCTCGTAGAAGGCTCGGATGCGGGCTTCCACATAGTGACGGTGTTCGTGGGAGATCAGCTCCTCGCCGTTTTTGGCTGTATCTTTCGACCCTCGCTTCGCTCGCGGGAGAGAGTCAGCATTTATCGGCTCGAATCCGACGATCTTGCCGCTCGTGCCATTGACCAGGCCTGCCTTGATGTCAAGGTTGTGGATTAAGATGACTTGCATCCCCTCCTTCAGTTCCAGATCTGCAGTGTATCTGTGGTGTTGCAATGATGCAAAGGGGAGCTTGCTCATGCCGTTGGACTGCGTGACGTCCACGAATTCGGGATGCTTCTGTTGCCACTCGAGATGGTCGACGCATTGATATGAGCGTGCAGGTGTATCCAGCTTTGCCATGTGTGCGTCGTTGATGTTTTCGACCTCGTAGCGGAGGGGACTGAGTTTGACGGCTTCGTCAAAGATCACGTTGTGTTCGTGGTTGAGAAGTAGGTTCTCCTGCTCTGCTGTCCAGGCCGTTCCCTTTCGCATGCTTTCTAGGATCGAGAGGAGTTCAGAATCGGCTTGCCGGTGGACTGTGGTCAGGCGAACGTTCGCAAAGTCAGAGGATGCCCACACTCGACTTCGAAACGCCCATTTGTCCTCATCGCGGTACGTTCCATGTATGCCGCAGGTGTAAGTGTCGTTTCGCTGCTCCCGCTCCCAGCCGTCAAGCTGATCTCCGCATACGATGCAAGTTTCGAACGGCCGCACAGGAGGCAGTTGATAGAAATCGCCACTAATGATGACTTGAACACCACCAAACGGTTTGTAACTCTGCAGAGCTTCTTGCATCATGATCGAAAGTCGTGACAAAGCGTCACTTTCGACCATGCTGATTTCATCGATGATGAGCATATCGGTGTCCCTCAAACGCTTCCACACCTTCTTTTGTTGGGCCAACTTCTTGAGCTCCACTTCAGAGCTCTTCGCAAGCTTGACAGTCCAGCCGGCAAACAAGTGCAAAGTTGATCCATACACGTTGATAGCCGCCATCCCTGAGAACAAAGTGTAAACAGACGTCACTTACCTTCCAGCGCTACCAAATGCTTACCTGTAGGTGCGACTACTTGGGATGCGAGGCTCACTCTTTTCGACAGCTCCACTGCCGCTTGCAAGACCCGTGATTTTCCTGTACCCGCTGCTCCGGTGAAGAACACATTGCGTCCTTTTGCTACTAGTTCCAGTATGCGCATTTGCTCTTCGCACAACTGGAGCTTCTGAGAAGCACCATGAATGGCCGCTTGCATTGGGGCAGAGATCCAGCACGAATGGCAAATGCGCCAGCGGTCACCCTCCATTTCATGTGGCGGTCGCTGCTGGCAGTTCCTACACAGACTTGGGTCCTTGGCTTTCGGCGCTGGAGGACGCTGCTGTTGCTTTGCCGGCTGGTCGAGGCTACACTTCCCATCGCAGCTGTATTTGCAGGATTGCGAGTCGTGGTTCATGAAATCAAGTGCTGTGGCAATGACTTGTTGAATGTTGCCTGGCTTGATGGAAGCCTTTTTGCCTTGCGGAAAGGAAATGAAGAGGCTTTTCGGGAATCGCGTGACTTGGGCTTCTGCGCCGTTTGCGCCGGTCCATTCGTAGAAGAAGCCTGGTCGAAGGCCACGCCTTACACAGTAGATCTTCTTTGCTGCTGGGGGAATGTCACTGGCCGAAAGCTGCCATTTCGTCTTACCGTCCTGTGGCGCGGACGGCTCCAGACTTGATTCGCTGTCATCGGTCTGATCTTCCTCATCTTCTGAGCAGCTGGCCACATGTGTTTCTTCTCGAAGTCGAGTCGGATCCTCCCCAGCAACATCCAGGCTTTGTGTTGTTGGGGATGCGCCGATGGTCTTTGGGCGTTTGGGAAGTACTGGATACTGTGTGCCTCCATTAGAGCCAGTCGCACCGTGTGGCCGCTTGCCAGCCATGGCGTTGGCGAGTCTGTCACTACATTGACGTGTGAGTCGCAAAGTCCAGTACGATCGCGTCGTGGAGATGTTGTTGTGGTTAGGCTGAACTCTAGAGGGATCACGTGCCCTCCCGAAACTCGACTTGGCTTTCCCGAACTCCGCATGTCCATTGAACCTCACATCGACTGCAGCAACAGCAACGACAAACATCTCATCGCTTGAACGAATTGTGCGCCAAGGTTGAGGCAGCGTAGGGACTGCTTGTCCTTTCGAGCTCCTAGTGTCTCGTAGCACATCAGAATCGAAGCAGTTGGCTTCAACCTCCACCTCACCCATCAGGAGACATGGCATCGCTCATGTGCCCACGCTGCCTCCGGCGTTCATTTCAGGACCTCGATATCGCCACGACAGCCGTCTCCTCTCAACGAGCCGCTTTCTCCACATCGTCACCGCTCTCCGTTAATCCTCCCAAGAAGAAGGCTGTTGTCGCAAAGCCCTCGTCTCGTCAAGGCCGCTCCCTACGCCTTACAAAGAACACCCGCGCTACGAACGCTCGTCCGCCCGCTGTGGGAGAGCGAAAGGCATTGCGGAAGAAGGTCGTTTTGAGCAACACCAATGCCCTTGAAGTTCCCGGCCTGCAAGACCTTTCCAAGCAAAACCTGTCCAGCGGGGCACTGAAGGCACTCGAGGGGACGGTCGCTGGCTTCAAGAGCACCACGGTCGATACTTTGAGAGCTTTGGAGGCTTTCAAGCCGACTCAGGGATGGAACCTGTTCCGCCGGCCTGCTAGCCTGGTGAGAAAAGAGACAACGCACATACTGGGTGATATCGAGTGGGTAATGGGTGGTGAAGGGAGCAGAACAGTGCGCAAAGTGCTTTATGGCGAGCGAGGGAGTGGCAAGAGTGTGTTGGTTCTCCAAGCACTGGCAATGGCCTCACTGAAAGGCTGGGTTGTTGTTCACATCCCCGAAGCGATGGATCTCACAATCGCGCATACGTCGTACCAACCTGTCTCGACATCGGACGGCCAGACTCGTTATATGCAGGCTCATTTCACCGCTAAGATGCTTGAGAATGTGCTCAACGCTAATCGTCCTATCCTCGAGAAGCTACGAATCAGTGGACAACACGAAATCCCCGTTCAGCTCCAGGCCAATGCAACACTGGCCCGGTTGGCAGAGGTCGGAGCAAGAGATACTGAGCGGGCGTGGGCAGTATGGGAAGCGTTGTGGAAGGAGCTGACGTCTCCATCTCAGCAAGGTGAGGGCCTCGCACGACCACCCGTGATGTTCTCACTCGACGCCATCGATCATATCATGCGTTTTTCAGCCTACCTGAATGCTGAGGCGGAGTCCATTCACGCTCACGATCTGCTACTCCTGCGGCACTTTATCGAGCTACTTTCTGGCCGTCAGACCTTGAGCAATGGAGGCATAGTCCTCGGTGCTGTTTCCGAATCGAACCGTGCTGCATCGCATACTCTTGATCACGCTCTGACACGGAATGCCGCGATCCAGAACGAGCAGGAGCCACCAGCGTGGGATCCTTACGTGAAGTATGACAAGAAGGTCCAGGATGCGATGGAAGGCGTTGGGGTTCAGCGGCTGGATGGGCTGAGCAAGGAAGAGGCGAGAGGTATCATGGAATACTATGCTCATTCTGGTATGCTGAGGAACGCCGTGACGGACGGCTTGGTCAGCGAGAGGTGGACCATGGCAGGTGGTGGAATCATCGGTCAGATTGAGAGGGGGACCGTCAAAGCTCGCTTTTGATGAATCGTGTACCTTGAGTATGTATAAATTATCTATTCGGCGTCCGAACCGGAGGCGTGAGATCTACCAACTCTATCAAGATCTAGAGCTTCTTCACAACAACTTCTGTTCCTTCGACTTTTCCGATCGCCATTGCTCAAAGCTGAACCCAACATCTTCCAGCGTTCGCTTGCTATGTCTGTTGTCACCAAACTCTTGGAAAGCCTTCTTTATCGCAGGGAAATGTTGTCGTGTCCAGTAGTCTTTCTCTCTCCAGTACGGAGGCTTCTTGCCGATGCCCTTTCCGTCTGCGTCCGCTTGAGCAGCCCAATCATGGAGCATGTTGATGTAGTCTGCATCCTTGGGAAACTTGAGGACATCGAATGACTTACCAGCGCCCGCGTCGGCGACAACGTCTTCTTCCCAGGACTTCATTGTGGCCTCGTCGGGTAGAGGGAGTCTACCAGCAAGCACACGGGCCACGACAGCTGATTGAGCTTCTGCTACAGGAAACGGAATGACCTTTTGGTTCAAAGCGAGGAGGAGCAGAGATGGATTCGGGCGGTAGAAAATGTGCTGATAGGTGTTGACAACACGCTCTCCGGTAGTGATGACGGGCGGATCCAGCGAGTCGAGGAATGGATACGAGTAGAAATAGCCTGTGCAGTAAAGCACCGAATCGACACCAGACTCGATTGTGCCATCTGCGAACCGAACGCTGCGGTCTTTCTCGATATATTCGACGATCTCAGGCTTCTCGACCTTGTTCGAAGAAGCCACGCTGCCCAAGTACGATTCGGACTTTTGAGACACGATCAGGGTCTTTGAGACTGCAGCGATCTGAGCTCCAATATCGATTCCAGATGCTGAGTTGCCAACCACGATCACTTTCTTCTCACTGAAATCCTCGGGTCTTCGGTAGAACTTTGAATGGGCGATGGCGCCTGGGTAGGACTTGTGCCAGGCCTCGATGCCGGGCACTGAAGGGATATAAGGGACGTTGTAATGTCCATTGGCAACTACGACCGCATCGAAAATCTGTTCCTGGACGCTTTGTGGCTCGTTCCGCTGGATCTTTTGCGTATGTACGGACCAACGACCATCTTCTAGCTGGCTAATGTCCAAGACCTGGGTGTTGAACTCGATCATGTGCCGTACATCTTGCGAGTATCGCTTGATGTAGTCCAGCACGTCGTCGTGCTTGGGGAACAGCTGACAGTCCTCGGGCCAGTCTAGGTCGGAAAAGCCCATCAAACCTCTTGGTATATTGGTTTCCAAACGATCGTATAAAGGTGTCATGAAAGTGGCATTCTCTCGCTCCTCTTTCTCATTGAAGATCAGTGCCCCATTACTGTTGCTCCAAATCGGCTTGTCAACACCGGCGTGAGGGCTCGTTTGGGGAACGGAGAGGTCCTTGACGGATTCGTCGTCGCATGGCGTGTAGTTCCAAATTCCTCCCACTTCGGACCGTTGTTCGAATACGGAGATACGGTCAAAGGCCTTCTCGGCGAGCAGGTATCTGTCAACCATTAGGCTTGGTCCTCGAAAGCACGTTATCGGGGAACCGACCTTACTTTGCTGCTGCTAGCCCGGTCGGACCAGCTCCGACGATGCAGACGTTCTTCGCACGTAGACGTCTCTCGCTGGGTAAGGAGCCCATCTTGAGCTTTGAAAGCTGCAAACGTTGGTGTATTGAGGTTGGGAGAGCGAAGGGAAAAAAGAGCTCCAGATGTCGCATTGTGCTACCAAGATATGGCGTGACGTCGTTCGCCTGAACTTCGGGCAACAACACCACGAAGCCGAAGGAACGACTTCATCAACATCGCTTCCATCTCCCTCTTAGTACACGCGCATCATACATGTACCTTTCCCAACATCTGCGGTCTCCATCAAAGAGCAGACAGAGGGTCTCATCGAATATGCCCTTACACTATGAATCATATTACAGCTTGAAGATACATCCCACAATTGACGATAATCTTATCGACACCTATTTCACCTCACCATGGACTCACCTTGCTACTCTTCAGTGCGCCAAAGATACGCCGCTTGTTCACAGGACGTCATGACATGGGACCAGGATCAATGTCACCCAAACCATCGCTCCGATGAGCTACGCCGACAATCATGCGCTTTTCGAGGCCCTCTGGAGCGGCTCGCATCTGGATCCTCTCGATTTCTCGGGTCATGATGGAGCCGGATACCATGCAAGACGACTGGCTTGGATGCTAAGTGTGGTCTAGTCGTCAATGGAGCTTGAGCATCAACAACGCAAGATTCCATTGGAAAATGGGTTCAAGTCGCACTGGCTTTTGAGTGACGAAGCACGAGATATACAATGCTCACTCCAGGCTCGCTGCAAGTCTAACGATCATTCTCTCGACTGTCCAATTTTCAACGGCCGAGCATTCAATGTACTCTACGGCCTGGATATCCTCCGCCAGCTGGCGTGCTTCGTCGAATGAAACTTGACTCCTTTGATGCTCGCGCAGAAATTCAATCATGGTGTCGTCGTCTCGCAGATCTGCCTTTGTCCCCACGAGAAAGATCTTTGCATCAGGACAGTGGCGATGGATTTCCGGCATCCACTACAGCCAATGATCTTGAGTAAGTCTATGCCAACCCAAGAGCTTCAAACTCGCGCCGTACCTTTGATTTGACCCTACCGAAGGTCTCCGTAACAAGGGGACAGACCACAATTAGGACGACGTTCGCATCAGCGAAAGCCCGTGGGAGTTCTGCTGGAGCTTCTTCAATGATATCAGCCTGGCCTGGCGTGTCCCAAAGATCGATTCGAAGGGACCTTCCGTTGGAAGTGACGGCGACCGGATGAACAGCGCTGCGTCGGCTGCCGAATTAATCAGTGAATGTGTAGGTGCTCGCGCCAGTTTTGCGACCCACGTGGGTATATATTCCAACGATGCTGGCGGACTGCCCGTGGTAGCTGCTTTGAAGAGCAAAGTCTGTGTGTGTCAATGCTGCGCATGAGAGCTCGAAATGTTTGGGGCAATCAACCCACTTTCCCGACCGCAGCGTCGCCCACCAAGACGCACTGCAGGCGATCAGCTCTATGCTTCCTGGGTTCACAGCACTTGATCCATACCTTGTATTCTCCCGAACGTCTGATTACCATGGCAAGAAAAGGGAAAGGCTTTTAATAAGAGGTGAGATGTCGAGTCTCCAGCAACGCCGAATATCATCACTGTCAAAGCTAGGCCCCAGCTATTCGAGGGCGAAGAAGTCGATCATTAGGTTGCTTCGTGCGGCACAGATGAAACACCTACTTCGTCCAATCAACTACGAGCAGTGATAAGCCTGGACAAGAGTTGTTCGTCCATTGGCCAACGGCTCAGCAGGCTTAAAGAAAAAGGAACGGATTTTGCAAGATCAATGATGTCCCCGCATCACGCATTACGATACAGCGTACGAGATCTTCCCATCCTATTCGATCACGATTCTATGGACGCTCAATTCGCCTCGCCCTTCTTCGGTGTGCCATAAATAAGCTGCTCGCCCACTGGCCGTCACCCGTTTCCTCACGTCTGGATAAGTGTCTCCTCCATCATCGAATTCGTTCGCGACTCCGATGTCGACGACCATGTCGACAAACTCAGGCTTCACCCGTTTGAAGAGATCCGCCACGCCTTCGTTGGCCTTCTCCAGAGAGTGGAACGCCTGCCCCACCGTAACCTCGCTGATTGACTCTGGGTTGAAGGTATGCACAAGAATCACAAACGCCTCACTCTGAACGGAAGAGCACGTCAGCTTGCCTCGCTCGATACCTGATCTGGCGCTCTCTTACCATCTGGCTGCTATTCAGCGGTTGAGGTTTGTCCGGATCATCAATTACCACTGGGTCATCGTCGTCGTCGTCGTCGATTTCGATCGGGTTGTGCGAGCCGACTTTCCGCTGGCTGGACTTGTTGTCCTCCTGTTCGCTCTTTAGAAATGGCGTGGAACGCAGCTGCAGCGTCGACTGCTTTGGCTTCTTGGCACCGTCAGGCTTGCCAGCTCCAGTGAAGGCTTTGTCACCAAAGTCATCGTAACAGCTTCGTCGTTTCAAGCACGACTTCCGAAGCGGTTTGCTGCCGCTTGCCGTGGCCATGCTCGCCTAAGAAACGACCAACTGCTTGCTACGGTATTACGAACTCGAGGTCGATTGAAGCCGTGCGATTTCTTGTGCCTTCCTTTTACATGCCGTTCGCCTCAGGATGGATGAGTTGTCATCCGTAGACTGGGCGTGGAGGTTCGCGCTATACCCCTGAGCTATCTAGCAAGGATCACAGCTTAAAACGACAAGCAATCGCAGGCATCTGCTTGTTTAGCAGTCTGGCCATGGTGCAGCGATTACAGCGAAGCAAGAGTGCCACAACGCTTGATACCGGCCAAAGATATCGAACAGAAGAGCTGAGTGGTCCCCGCTGGAGAGTTAAGAGGAAGTCGGCTGGCTATGCCTGCCAACAAAGGGAGGCTGGGGGAGGCTGGTCTAGCGTCTAGTCTTAAACCTGATCTAGTCTCCTAGACACTTCTGATATTCACCGACTCAGAAGCTATCAGAAGCTAACGGTAGTTACCGGCGGTGAATATGGAACCAGCCCCACCAAAGTGAACGACCCCCACTCCTGCTATAAGTACTGCCTACCTACCCGCTCTTCGCTAGTCATCTCTCCGTCACCAACACCAACATCAACTCTTGTTCAACCATCACCATGCCTTCCAAGAGCACCTCCAACAACTCCGGCTCCGGTAGCGGCAGCTACTCCGTCAACTCCAGCGGCACGAACTCTCAGGTATGTTCTCGTGACCCATATCCAAGTCGTCTCCACTGACAATGAGATAGGGCAACCACTACTGCTCCCGCGACTACGGTTCTTCTGCTTCCAACAGCAACTCCTACCACTACTCCAACACGAACGGCTCGTAGTATGTCTACTTGCAAGCCGTAACACATGCAGAGACCATCAGTATCTAACATTTCTCCTATAGCTACTACAGCAACCCCAACGGCTCGACCTACTATAACTCCGGTAGTGGCTCCTCTAAGTACACGCCAGGTAGCAAGTAGGCATCCGGTGAGTTCGGCCTAGAGATCACATGAGACCGAGCGCTCATGTGCCTAGCTTCCGGACCGAATCACGATGCCGTGACCATGCGGTATCGGTTATGGGACTGTGATTGATACGACATACGGTTAGAGGGAGGGTCAATTACATCACGACAGTATGTAACGACAAAGTGTCTATCAGCGAAGCGCTGAACTTGCCTCATCTCTGCTCCCTTCTCTTGTGCTCCAAACTCTTCGTCATGAATTGTATTCTTTACTTTGAACCGTCGAGATAATCCCATGCAGCGAGCGTGTGGACTTTGACCAGGTACAGGAACTCATTAACACTGACCTTCTCGTCCCTTTCGGCCATCCCATCCGGGCTCGGACCAAGAGCATATGCAGGTATGCCGTTCCTCCTAAAGTGCTTGCAGTCCGTAGCCCCCAGAGAGCAAATCGGATACGGCACAGTTCCTCCAGCGACTTTGGCTTTTTGCTGTAACAACGTCACCAGCTCGTGATGCGGCGGGCTATGTGTTGACACATGCGAATGGTTCTCGTGGATAGAGTACTTGGCGGTAGGAAAATCCTTCAACACGGAGTCGATGAAATCTCGAATTGTCTCCGTCTTGACGCCGATCGGAATTCTAATGTCGGCTTCGAAAATGGTCTCCGACGGGATCATGTTGATCTTGTCGCCTCCTTTGATAGTCCCGATGTTCACCGTTGGCGTAAGCATGGCGTCAGCTGCTCCTTTGCCCATGATCTCTTCAGCCACCTTCCGCACCTCAGGCTGCTGCATGTACTGCTTGAGAGATTCGTCCATACCTATATCGGTAAGCTTCTCAAGACCTACAAGCCGTTCAATCAAGCGACTTGCAATTCTGATGGCGCCTTCGCTTCGATGGATGTAAGCGCCATGTAGACCAAGGGCGGTGACCGTGAATGTGAGGCGAAGAGTTCCCTTCTCGCCGAAACGGATACTCTGCAAGCCGGAAGGCTCGCCAATGAGGATGCAATCCGCTCTCCAAGCTTCGCGACGCTCGTCGTCTTCGATGAGATATCTTGTTCCCCATTTTCCGCCAGTCTCCTCGTCGGATACGACTTCGAGCACGCAACGCCCCGTCAGCTGGGCCTGATAGCGGTGCAAGTACGAGAAAGCGATGATGGAGGCTGCGGTCCCGGCTTTCATGTCGACGCCACTTCGGCCGTGGACGTAGCCGTTCTCGATATCTCCAGAGTATGGGTCTTTGAGCCAGCGGTCTGCGTCGCCTACTGGGAATTGGTCGATGTGGCCGTTGAGAGCGATGCTCCTCTGCTTGCGCTCGCCTTCACCCGCGCCTTGAAACATGCTGAGGATATTTGGTGACTCTGCCTTGGGAGCGATGATCTCCGATGAGATGCCATGAGTCTGGAGGAAAGCCTTGACAACTTCGATGGCCTTCTGGGTGTCTCCAGGAGGGTTGGGCGATGGGGTACGGATGAGGGATTGGAGGAATTGTAAATGTGATTCGCGGTCTGCCTCGATCAGTGCAATCAGGTTGCTTTTGGAGATCATGATGTATGTTCTGTTTTGACTGAAAGAGGTGGGAAAGGGCGAACGATGGGTGGAAAGATAGAAGAGCATACAGTACGGAACACAATCTTGGCCTGTTTGGGAGACCGCGTTTAGTGTTGAGATATCAACTCCGGCGAGCCTACATTGCTCCCGAGAATTCTCCGCGATAAGCCACGGTGATATTGCGCCTCCGATGCTGGAAGCAAATTGGCATTGAACGTTTGATCAATGAAGAGGTATAGTAGTAGATGTAAGACACGTAGAGGTTGTGAAGAGGTGAGGTCTGTTTTGGTGGCGCTTCGCTCGACCAATGACAACGCGCGGAGAGCCGAGGCCTGGATCGGATCAGCAAGACCTTCAGGAATGAATGAATGCTTCCACGTCCACCACTGTCGCCGGCCGATATCCTGGACATCAGCAGCCATGTCGCCGCAGAGCGGAGTGGATTGGGAGCAGGATGCGCAAATGCAGCACTTACTCAAAAGGAAGCGTCGCTTAGAGGAGCTCGAGGACTGCAACAGTGCGGAAGCGATGCTCAAGAAGAAGCGCGCCGTCAAAGAAGAGGCCCAACGCAGGCCCGCGCTGAACATTCCGACAGAGTAGGGACATCATTGGTAGACGAGT
Source organism: Zasmidium angulare (assembly GCA_002786045.1). Taxonomy (NCBI): domain Eukaryota; kingdom Fungi; phylum Ascomycota; class Dothideomycetes; order Mycosphaerellales; family Mycosphaerellaceae; genus Zasmidium; species Zasmidium angulare. The sequence goes on from NHNX01000021.1 coordinate 417,870, forward strand.
TGAATCGTGGAAAGCTGACGAGTCCAGCTTGGATTTTGACGACGATATCGAAGCCAGCGAGCATGCCGCGCAGACATCCCACCAAACGGATCGCGAAGAGGAGGACGAGGCTGATCGATGGTCGCGAAAGTCGAAACGAGGCAGGAGAAGAGCAAGGTGTGCGGTGAGGAGGAAAGCCATGGGGCAGTCGCGGCATAACAGCAGTAGCGGCAACCACAACAACAAATCGTCGTCAAAGGCGCGCGATGAGGACACCAGAGCGTCTTGAGGCTCCGGACCTGTCGACCATGACGATGGCGAACACGAGTTGCGTGACATGCAACGGAACACTTTAATCACAATGCGACCAGGCCCAAGTCAACGACGACGACGATTGACTTTCATGACCTGTCAACTTTCGACATTGACTGCCGGCAGTCCCCGCGAAGACCCCGCGTTTCAACGGTCGACACGTCGACGCGTCTCGAACATCTGCCTTTCCATAAATTGCGAACGTGTCTCGCTCAACAATGAGCAGAAAGAGGACAGCCTCCAGTGTGGATGTCAATCCCTTCGTTACGCGTCCAGCTGAACACAAGCCCAAGTCGCGAAGACCCAACACTCCTGCATCCCCTCTGCTGCGGCAAGCGGGTCAGCCATCGCCTTGTACGTGCGAAGCACTCTCCTCAAGCACTGGGCTGACGATACACACAGTCCATGGCGCTAATAGAAGACCTGGCCCTGTCTTTATTGACTCAACCGATGAACAGACCGATTCTGTCCGCCCATGGAGCCACGAGGTCCTACCTCTCCCACAACATCCCATCGCCTCTCCCTCAATCTCGCATGACGTCTGCAATTGCGGGAAGTCCAACGCGGGAGACACGGTACAATGTGCGAGCATAACCTGCAAGACGGGCACATACCACAAGGCTTGCGTCGGCCTGGCCAACACCGCCAAATATAGGGATACATCAAAATGGCTCTGTCGAGCTTGCCGTGCACCGGCACCTCCTTCGACTATCCCACAGCGTCCCTCTACACCGCCGCTCATGCAATATGATCACACTGCACAACCAGTTTCGATGCCGCTTAACGCACCCGAGCCTTCACTGCATGAAGAGCAAGATAAGATCGTTCAGGCTGTTGAACAGGGCGAGAACGTGTTCTACACTGGCTCAGCTGGTACGGGAAAATCGACAGTCCTCAAGGCCTTCGTAAAAGCGTTGCAGGCTCAGGGCAAACAGGTCGACATCATTGCCCCTTCAGGCATTGCGGCTCTGGCAATTGGGGGGCAGACCATCTTTTCATATGCCGGCTGGCACCCTGACGTGTTCAAAGACGGCTTGGAAAAACTGGTGGCGAAAGCCTGGAGCAGAAGTGTGCGCAAGAGACTGTGCCATACGGATGTTCTGGTCATTGATGAGATATCAATGGTGGAAAGCGACATGTTGACCAGGCTCGATCAGACAATGCGTGCCGTGAGAGACGGCTGGAAACCAGAGCGAGGCGAGAAGAAGCTCAAACTCTCACGGCACAGCGCACGATACTGCTTTGGTGGAGTTCAAATCATTGTGACGGGCGACTTTTGCCAGCTTCCTCCGGTGAGGCCATTTCAATACTGTCTGCACTGCGGCGGTGGCGATCTCGAAGGACAGGAAGGGCACAGCAAGACTTGCGGCCGGTGTCATCGAGTCTACGAAGACAAGGCGAAGTGGGCTTTCCAAAGCGAAGCGTGGCAAGCCGCTAAGTTTACATACTTCGAGCTGAAGCATGTCCATCGACAAAGCGATGCCAAGTTTATCTCTATGCTGCAAAAGGTCAGAGTGGGCGAGTCTCTTGCCCAAGACGAGAAGACGCTGCTGTTGAAGAAGAAGGAGAACATGGACGCGGCCGTCAAACTGCTACCACAGAAGAACGAAGTGAACCGTAAGAACCTGGAAGGCCTTAAAATGCTGCGTGGAGTCCCACGCATTTACGATTGCGTCGACTGCTTCCAGTGGCGCAACAAGGACGAGCCTGCCTTGAAAGACAAGGGCAGGCTGCTGTACCCAGATCGGCCGGATGGACCTATTGCCGCGCTTCGAGACCATCGATTCGAGGAACGCATCGAACTGAAAGCCGGCATGTTGGTCATTTTGCTGGTCAACCTGGACTTACCAGCCGGCCTTGTCAACGGTAGCCAAGGCAAGATTGTGGGCTTCGAGCGGTGGAACCCAAACATCCCAATGGTGCAGAAACCTCCAGGGTCGCCGTCGAGAACGTCAAGATTTGGCAAAGGGTCCAAGGAGTCCGATGCGTTGAGCGAAATCGCCGCCTACAAAGAAGAACGATGTCGCCAATTCATCGGACGAGCTGCTCACAAAGAGTTCCCCGTGGTGGAGTTTCGCTGCGGCATTACTAGAGCCATTCTGCCGAGCTGCCAAATGCATGAGCTTGGGTCCGAGAAGCCGTACAGCATTCTATCGCGCACGAGCATTCCTCTCGCAGCAGCCTGGGCTATTACGATCCACAAGAGTCAGGGGATGACATTGGATCTTGTTTCCGTGGACTTGTATAACAGTTTTGAGAAGGAGATGGTGTATGTTGCACTATCGCGCGCGAGGAGCTTGGAAGGTCTGGAGGTGCTTCGATTGCCCAGGCAGGACAATCATGCGATGAATCCTGACGTCCTCAAGTTTTTGAAGGACAATGGGCTGAGAGAATGAGTTTGGAAGCATCTGTGTTGTCCATGGACATTGGAGAAAGAGTTGTCGGTCTGGGCTGGACAGACGCGGAATCGGCGTTCGGCTTTCGGAGGGAGAGGACGGACGCGACATCTCGAGATAAGGAAATCTTCCACGGACATCACCCTCCGCCAAACCCTTGGAACAAACACCAGGCTTTGCATCTAGCCCGACGCGTCGCATTCGACCAGTCTCCAGGACAGCATCTTTTACAAGGAAGTGACTGATGCCGATCCCAGGTGAAAAGCCTTCATAGATCACAATCTACTTCCTATCCAGCCCAAAACACCTGGCTCTACCATACAGTCTACTTCACAACCGCCAACAAATACCCATCCACCAACTCCATCGTCTCCGTCTTATGCATACTCAACGTCGGAATCAACGTCGCCTCCACCCTCTGATCCCGCACCACAAAATCCACCAATGCCCGTCCCTTATCACTCCCATCCGCCTCCGCCTCAGTCAACTGCCTCACGACATTATCAACATAAACACACTTCCCCTGATTCGTCAATTTCACCGCCCAATCGAAATACTCCCTCTGCTCATCCCAATCCGCATCGATAAACACAAAATCAAACCTCCTCCCCTCGGCCGCCAACTTGGGCAGAACATCCAACGCGGCACCTAAAATGATCTCGACATTCTTGCAGTCCTTGGTATTCTCCAGCGCGACGGCGTGGTGTTTGGGGTTGTATTCGATTGAGGTGACATGGATGCCCGGCACGGAGTTTGCGAAGAAGAGGGTGCTGTAGCCGCCTAGAGTGCCGATTTCCAGGACGTTCTTGGCTTGGACTAGTTGGCAGAGGATGGACAGGGAGACGCCTTGGGCGGGGGCTACGGTGATTGAGGGGAGACCTTTAGCGGTGGAGTTGGAAAGGGCGTGGTCGAGTTGAGGGGTGGATTTTATGAGGTCGGATTGGGCTTCGGTGATGATTTTGAAGGCGCGGTGGAGGGATTGTTCTGTTGTTGTTGTGGACATTTTGGATGATTGCTGTGGTGAAGAGACGAGGATCTTGGTAAAGGAATATTTGAGGCGAGGCTTTGTGAGTGGAAGAGTACTGTTCGGAGCTGATGAGGGTTTGTGAGAATGGAGTTCCTGCTTCGACAGGACGCTGGTGGCCTTTATATGTTGCCGTCTTCTCCGAGTAGACTGCATCCGCTATACGCCTGTCACTGTGCAGTCTCCTATAAGCCGGACTACATTGCATTCGGCCGAAGATGCGGCCGAGTGTAGGATGTACTCCCAATCTCCTAATCGAGTTCAAGTCGTCGTTGCCTAAACATTAGCGCCGTCTTTCTTCAGTCAGACCTGTATAGGGCGTGACAAACCGACCAGTCAAAAGCTCGACCGATCATTAGTGTGCAAAGATCGTTGCGCTATCTTTCGTTATAGGCGTGTTGAGTCCTGACTCCTCGAGCTAGCTCCTCTTCAACATGTCCGAGACCTGATACGAGCACGCATCGGAGGCTGGAAGGAGAAGGTCAACATGCTTATCTCTGTTGCTGGGGTGGGACGGTAACCTTGACAGGCATGAATCAATAAAGCTTCTTGTACAAGTCTCCTCTCTTCCGTCATCAATTGTTCAAGAGTCATACAGGAGTGTGCAATACGAAAAGGTTGATCACCATCTCAACAACAACCCATCTTGCGCCGAGCACCTGATGTCTTGAGTCCCTTTGCTATCAGAGATCGCCTTCTGACACGATCGCATCAAAGTCCCTCCGCACTGTCAAGTCGCTCCAGCCATCGACGTTCTCTATGACCAGTCCTTTCTCGTTGGCAAGGTGCAACAGGCAAATAAAGCCGAACGATGTGCTTATGTCACCCATTTGTTGCTTGGGGTATACATGCTGGAGGTTGTTCATGATATCCGTAAACTTGAGCGTCGCTTTGTCGTCCGTGGAGAGGGCCGGGATTTGTGGCCTTGAGGCGGCAGTCTCGAGCTCAGATCTAAGCAGTAAAATGTTAGCTTCGAGCTGTTCTTGTTTGAAACCTTGCAAGCGTCGCAGAGTTCCATGTCTGCAAGGGAAGGATGTGATGTACTGACCTCTGTTCAAACCCAATCCCTCGCCACATTTCCTCCTTCAACCGCCTGACATCGACTTTCTTCGCCACACGGGCATACTGCACATATTCAGGTCTCATTCGCCGCGATTGTGCGACAAGATTAGCCCCGAACGCATCTCCTCCGGCGGCAGGGTCCTGAGGGCCAGCAACACTGTCAATGCCAGCTCCCATAGGTCCCGCAGCATCAACTTCATCTGCGCCAGGGGAGAAAGTTTCTCGTGCGTCCGCAAAATCGTCGTCATCATCGTCGATACCTCCAGCCATCGGCAGACCGTCGTCTTGAAAGAAGTTGGCATCGTAATCACCTTGCACCGCATCGTCGTCGATGGGATGTGGCGGTGCCGGTGCAGCATTGTGCGATGCCCAGTACGCCTCGTCGACCTCCCCATTGGGCAGCAGGCCTGGTTGCTTGGAGCTGCCCGATTTGCGAGATCCGAGTTTTGCTTTGGGCTTCAAGAACAGCTTGAGCAGGTCTTTGGAGCTGAAGTGCTTGTCGTCTGGCAGCAGATTTCGAGTTCGGCTCTTCCAGTCTTTCTTGGGTAAGCATATGGCGCTGTTGTTGGAAGCCGAAGTGTAAAGCAAGTTGGCTAGGTCCTGGCTCATGGGTGCCGCGAAGTCGATCTCGAAAGGCTCCTTCTCTTTCCTTGGCTTCTTCGTTCCCTCCTTGTTTGCTTCCTTTATTCGCGCAATCTTCCAGTGCTCTGGTCCCGCCCAATTCTTTTGGAGCGCGTTATCAAAGTAGTTCAGAATGTTCTCCTGGTCATGTTCCGGCCGATGCTGAAGCCTGACGCCGTAAGTGTTGCTATCGGTGTCGAAAACGCCCACCTCACCTGCAACGTCGTCGCCTAGGTCAGCACCAGATGTCGTCGCATTGTACACTCGCATTTGTGGGTGCAACGCTGCCTCGCGAGCCCAAGCCTCGCCGCCTTCTCCAAATCCAACATCGGCACCAAAATCGAAGCCTCCTGCTCCTGCATCGTCGTCATCAAAGCCGAACGCCGCTGTGTTGTCATTGAGATTGATTCCAGTCCGGTCAGGTTGTGCATCTGCAGTGGAGTCGGCTTGGTCGTCGCGCCAGTTTTCCGGTGCCTTGAGAAAGGGCAGATCGAGTGAGGCGTCGCCACCACCCAATTCGAAGGCCTTGAGCGATGGGCAGATATCTTGCTCGTCTAGTTTGTCAAGATCAGCGAAGAAGCGTGCTCCCAAAGCGGCGATGTCGACGGGTCCATCCTCCACAGCTTCCTCCGGCTCTTTCTTCTCCTGTTCCTCTTCACCTTCTGGCTCCATATTGTCCCGCCGGGAGTCGTCTATCTCCGGATCTTGAGCATCGTCGCTGCTGTCGAACACAATACGGCCAGTGTTGTCGATGGACAGATGATTGAGCAGCAAACCCTTGGCGCCGCCTTCGTCGAAATCTGCAGATGCCTTCTTGAACAATGGGTCCACCGAGAACTCCAGCTCCATCTTCTTCAAGCGTAGCTGCTCAAAAGATGTGACTAAAGTGGCTTCGGCTGATCTTTGTGTCTTCTTCCGGCCCTTCTTTTTCGTTCCGTCTTCATTCTCCTCATCTTCATCACCCTCCTCACCAGCCCCGTCTTCCGCATCGCCACCCTTGCGCTTCTTGTTACCACTATCTGCCAGACCGCTCAACAGTTTGCCGGTCTCTGTTGCGACGCTATCCACTCTGCTGGTATAAATCTTGACGCATCCGTCCAACGTGCAGCTGGCCTTTTGGAAGTTGACACTGTCTCCTTCCTTTAGCAGGCTCATGTCATGGAAGTAGTCGATGAGAGCGAAGTTCCAGCTGTTGGTGGCATTGATCTTGTTGTCTGTGGCCATCTTCATCCACTCTTCAAAGTTGGCGAGGATGGGCACGCGCTTCATAGGCGTGACATGCTCTCCTCGCATGCCGTAGACATCTTCGTCCTGCGAGGGCGTGGACGGCCCGTCTCCCAGCCCCATTGATCTGCGCTTTCTTTGGGGAGTAGCCACGGAGGCCTTGATCTGGCTCATCTGTTGCGAGTGGAGGGCCTGGCGTGACTGCAGTCGCTTGGCCTTCTCTTCCTTGTCATCGTTCAGCGGAATCTGGACCGCTTTGGAGGGAGATGCGTGCGACGAAGCGAGGGACGCCGCTGACTGCTGGCCGACGTTTGCGCGCACTCGAGGCATACTGTTTCGTACGGGTTACTCCGCGGGTCGGGACATATAGGATGGGGTGAGGATGGTGTGTCGCAGAGGTGAGGCGGGTCGTGTTGTTGACAAGCGTAAACAAACGGCGGACTTTGAGTTTCGCGCTCAGCCACTTCAGCCACGAGAGGCTTTCGCGTGCGGCGGGCTAAGCTCCGATAGCCGAGGGCTGCGTCATGGGCAAAGCTTGGAAGTTGATTTGGCTGGCGATAGCACGGCACGAGACAAGACTTGGTCTTCGAATGGCCCAGCTGCCGTGTCGCTGCACGATTGCCTGTTTGCCTGTTGCACCGCCCGAACCGATATTCCATCAATTGCCACCCTCAACTTCACCGCCCATGAAGTGTCTGATTGTTGAAGGGCCAGCATGTTACACAGGCCCATGAATCCACCACCTCCACCGCTACCACTGCCCTCATCGATATCGATATGCGCCGCGCCGACCGCCCCCAGACCAGACACCGCGCTGCTGGCCGATTCTTCTTGACCACCGGCTTCTGTCTTCTCTTCGCGACCTATGCCCTCCTCATCGATCCTTTCCTTCGACCTTCGCCTGCACTCGCACCCGCGCCGTCGATCCAATCTCGCTCCCTCGATGCGCCTATTTCCGTACGTGGTGAAGATGACTGCCGCCGAGTCCATGCCTCCCACGACCAGTGCGCCTACATTCGCGCCCACTGCCCGCCGGATGAGGGTGGCTTCACCGCATACCTGGAGCTATTCTACTGCAGGCTGCCGAATGCCAAGCCTGTGACCTTCCTGATCCTGATATCATGGCTCGGGCTGCTGTTCTCAACCATTGGCATCGCGGCCAGCGATTTCTTCTGCATCGATCTTAGTACGATCGCTGGAATTCTGGGTATGAGCGAGAGCATGGCAGGAGTAACATTTCTGGCATTTGGGAACGGCAGTCCAGATGTCTTCTCCACATTTGCTGCGATGAGCACGAATAGCGGCAGTCTGGCTGTGGGAGAGTTGTTTGGAGCGGCCGGGTTTATAACGGCGGTTGTGGCAGGTGCCATGGCTCTGATCCGGCCATTTCATGTCTCCAAGAACACCTTTATCAGGGATGTGGGCTTCTTTGCTGTGGCAGCGGCGTTCAGCATGGTCTTTCTTTGGGATGGGAGGTTGCATTTTTGGGAATGTATTACCATGGTGATCTACTACATCTTCTACGTGGTCTTTGTCGTTGTGTGGCATTGGTGGGTGGGGCGCAGAAGGGTCAAACGAGAAAAGGAAGCGGCAGCAAGAGGTCATTTCCTAACTCCTGGAGAGGACGAGCTGGAGCACGAGCCGTACCATGACGATCCAGCCGAGACCCAGCGAAGACCGAGTATTTTCAGAGGGGTTTCCCGAGAAGATTGGAGTGCTCTGGAGGGAGGCTCGGCTGAACCCTACGATGACGGGTATAACGAAGACGAAGAGGAAGAGGCGAGGGATAGGTGGATGAGCGATTTGTCGAGCAATATGCGCCTCACGAGGCCAAACGCTCGATCGCGACGGAACACTGTAACTCCCGTCCGCCCTTCGCTCGTTGGAGCGCTCGAATTTCAAGCAGTGCTCAAATCGCTGCAGAAGTCTCGAAATATCCAAACAATCCCTCTGGACTCTCGGCGATACTCGGACGATCCAACCTATACGACCCTTCAACAGCAAGATCAGATGTCATCTGTCTCTGATCCTGCTGCCAGACCCGCCTACGAGGTTCATGTGACCGACGAAAGCTCTCCGCTGCTTGAAAGGCCTAGCTTTGACGTGACAGCACCATACTCTGCCCCCGCTGGAAGAACAAGAGCAGTGTCTGCAAACGATGCATCAAGCCTTCAGCTTGGCACTCACTTCCCCAGTTTGACCCCTATCCAGTCGGAAGACAACCTCGCCGAAGCCCCTCTAGAGCGAGGACGACCTCAGAGAAGTCTCTTGGAGGTGCCCAACAACGCTGGAGGATCGCACCCAACCTCGCCGACTTCCCCAGCGCTGACGATCGAGCCTGCTACTCCTCGGCCGGAGAATGGCTTTCCTGTTACTCGAAGCCGTTCCTCCACAGCGTCAGGGGATCTTTTGGCCCCACCAGAACCAGCTCCACTGAATCGGCCTACCAGTGACTACTTTGTGCCACGGGCCCCATCACGTCGAGGCACTGATTCACCCACAGATACGCCTCGCGCTGTACCTCGTGCGAAGATGCTTCCCAAAATTGTGATCCCACAGAACGACAGATCCCCGCCGTCGAGTCGCGGCACTTCACCATTCCCAGCGTATCGCGACTATCCGTCTCCTTCGATTTCAGCCAGCACAAGATCGCCCGTTGGTACAAGGCCACCAAGTTTGTACCTCCCAGGTCCAGTCTCCCCAGAGTCCTTGCCAGCCGATCAGGCTGTTGAGCAAGAAGTCCCACGTCGACCCACGAGGCTGACCAGATTATGGCCGTATAAGCTCTTGCCGCCTCCCGGTGTCATCATGTCGGCATTGTTTCCGACAATATATCACTGGCACGAGAAGAGCTGGTGGGAAAAGATCTTGGGTATTGTGGCCGCGCCGAGTGTCCTGCTCTTGACAATCACGTTGCCCGTAGTAGAGACCGAGAAGGATGATGTCGATACTGTACCGACGACTCCAGCCAAGAACTTGAGCCTGGACAGCGCGAGGTCCAAGAGTGCTGCTACAGTCACAACAACTTCTCCGGGGCCAAAGGGTGGTATTGTACCGGAGTACATGCTAGACGCTCCTGATAGCCAGCACCAACGACACAGTCTGGCAACGGATGGAGTTACCGGCATGGGCAACACCGCCATAATGGCTACTCACGCCGAGCAGCATCGTCATCATCAACCTGATCAACATGCCTCCCTTTCAGCAGAGCCTCAAGCATTGCAGTCCCACATCGTTGATGAAGACGACATCCAGCCGGAGTTCTGGAATCGCTGGCTGGCTATCATACAGCTCTTTTTGGCACCCATCTTCATTGTGCTATCGATTTACATCCAGGCTCCGACCGACCTATCGCCCTCTTGGTTGGTCAAATCTATCTTGATCTGCCTCTTGATTTCCTTGGTGCTCCTAATACCGTTCCTCCTCACTACTACGCCGACACATCGTCCGAACATCTACCGCATCATCCTCAGTCTGGCTGGATTCGTAGTATCCATCGCCTGGATCTCTGCGGTAGCCTCGCAAGTCGTCGGTGCGCTCAAGGCTTTGGCCGTCATCCTCAACATGTCTCACGCCATCATGGGTCTCACCATCTTCGCCGTAGGCAATTCTCTGGGAGACCTCGTCGCCGACGTCACGGTCGCCAAGCTCGGCTACCCCGTCATGGCGCTTTCCGCCTGTTTCGGAGGCCCAATGCTCAACATTCTTCTGGGCGTCGGTCTCTCGGGATCCTACATCCTCATTCGTAGCGCGGAGCGAAGACACGAGAAGCATCCTGAAAAAGGCATCAAGTTCAAGAGCTATCATATCGAAGTCAGCAAGACGTTGATTGTCAGTGGCATTACGTTACTTATCACGTTGGTGGGTCTGTTGATTCTGGTACCTTTGAATAAATGGGTATTGAGTCGGAAAATTGCGTGGGCGATGATTGCGCTTTGGACTATCAGTACTGTTTTCAATGTGATTGTTGAGGTTACGGGAATATTAGGTGGGGCGGATCGATGATGTGCAAGGTCAAGTTGCGGTCGGGTAGGCTTTTTGGATATTGATGCGGCGGACTCTTGCCGGGGCGGCGTTTCGATTTTATACCCTGGGGTGTACTGTTGGGTTGTATATAGAGATGAGGTATCATTACGTACCCGTGCATCAGGAAGAACGTCAAATGTTCGAGTGTGAAAGTGTCTCAGCAATATCATTGGAGTCATTACTCTGCGGCCCTTAGACTCTCAATAACCTCAAACGCAAATCGCAAGCCAGATCGTCCTGTGGTCACGGAGATCACATCCCTTCTTCATCAGCATCGCACCGTATGATTCCTCAAAAGTCCTCCCTAAGCTGGCACTCATCCGTATCCCACTCATCGCCATAAGCACCTACGCGAAAGGCACTAACATGCTGCTCCAGGCCATTCTTCTTGAACCAGCCCTCCATCTGGTAGATATCCTCCGTGTACTTATCTGCTTCCTCCTTCAACTTCTTGGTCTCCTTCTCCTTACGCTCCAGCTCTATCGGATCATTGTCACTGTACGCCGCAAGCTTCTTGTCGAGCGTCTTGAGGTCGGCCTCCAACACCGCCTTTCTCGCCATGTAGTCCTCACGCGATTCGCCGCCCTCTTCGTCTTCTTCTTCCTCGCGGGCGGCCGATTTCTCTTGAAGCTTGGTGCGGAGCTCTTCTACAGAGGTGGAGATCTTGTCGTTGGCGGACTGGGCGTCATCGAGGGCTTTCTGCAGTTTGCGTTTGTCGGTGGAGGCGAAGGACCAGTACCAGTTTCCTGAGCCGATCTTCTCGACGCAGATGCGATTCTCGTCTTGAAGGGCTTGGATGTAGTCTGTGAAGGGTCATGAGCTGAGGGTTAGGTTGAGTTGGGAGCTGTGGGCGATACCCTTGGTCTGCATGCCGTTGATGGAGGCGACTGACGGGATCTGCTTCTCGAGATCTTTGAGATTCCAGCAGACGCGCGACTTCTGGAGGTGCTTGACGATGGCAGCCAGCTTTTCTGGTTTGCACTCGATTGCTTTGCCCTGTGATGTGCATCAGCAGTGTTCAGCGGGTGGACAGCGTCGTATCATCGGACTCACCATCTTTGGCGTTCGTTGTAGTATATCGCTTTTTGTGAAATTGTCGACGGTGAAGGGAAGCAGGAGGAATAGATTGGAGATTTGAAGAGTGAGGATGAGGTCGAAATAAGGTTTTAGGCAGTGCTATCACAAGTGAGGAAGGCACGCCTTTGGAGTCTTGGCGCGTCACATGTCAAACAAACCGGCGCGATGCTCCATTTTCCAAACGGTGGTTCATCAAGCTCTTCCGAACCCCTGTCCTTTACAATTCTTTGTGCTCCACATATGGGTCCTTCTTATCCAGGTCGACCGTGTCCAAGCCGCCCACCTCTGCGGCGAGAACTTTGCTCTTCTCGGTGGCGACGGCGCCTCCAACGATGGCATCTTCGCCATCGAAGTGCTTGGCGATCTCCTCGAGCGGAGTGTAGCGGGTCTCGATGTAGAAGAAGTAGACGACCACGAGCTCGACCGCCAGCCAAGCGCAATAGACGATGTAGTACTTCCTGCGAGTATGTCAGTTGTCGTCCTTACTGTTGCCCAGATGGGTGGAACTCACCACTCGATGTTCTCCAATGCGATTGGGTTGACGTATTGGTTGAAGAATAGTGCAACTAGATCATGTCAGCCACTTCCGAACACAAACTCAATAAGGCTTGACTTACTGTCAACCATCAGGAACATCAAAGTCATGCCCTTGGCGCGGATGTTGTATGGCAGGATCTCGGCAGAGTAGCTCACAAGCATGCCCGACCAAGCGAGGTTGTAGAAGATGTAGTAGATGAAGATCATGGCGATCACTGTGTTGCCCTGTGCCTGAACACCGGTCTTCGCAAACTCTCCAGCGCAAGCAGTCCAGACGATAAAGGAACCGAGCATGCCGGTTGTCGAGACCAAGAAGAGTGTTCGCCTGCCAATGTAATCGACCACGAAGCATTGGCCAATGGCGACGATGAAATTCAAGATCTGGAGACAGCCGTTGATGACGAGTTGAGTGTTGCTGTTGGTCACGCCAATGTTGTTCAGTACGAGGTTCAGGTAGTAGCTGGCCAGACCGTTTCCGCTCCACTGTGAAAACAGACCGAGAGAAAGCAAGATGATCAACCTGCGGCGGTTGCCCTTGGTCTTGAAGAGTTGCAGCCAGCCGTTGCCTTCGAATTCTCTTTCCAGAGTGATGGTATCCTTGATTTCTTGCAATTCCAAGAGGACAACCTCGTCTTCCTTGTTTCCATTGGCGTGTACTTTGGCCAGGACATTGTGCGCTTCTTCGGCCTTGCCTTTGGCTAGCAGGAAACGAGGGCTCTCTGGCACGAACCAGACAAAGGCGAGCTGCAGTAGAGACGGGGCTGCTTGCAAGATGGACGGAATGCGCCATGACCAGTTGCTACCGACTGTCAGTATTGCTCGTGCATTGTTTCCATAATCAGACTTACCTGTCCATGTGGTTCGTGCCGAACGTCGTCCAGGCTGCGATGATAGAGCCAAAATACCAGGTGGTGTTGTAGATGGTGGTGAAGATGGCTCTGTGCTGAGGATGCACGAGCTCCGTAATGAGAAGAGGAGAAGAACCGTGAGCGATGGCCACGCCAAATCCGATGAAGAAGCGAGCGGCGATGAACATTCGGAAGTTGATGGAGATGCTCTGCAGTATGACTCCGAGCATCATGATCAAGCAGCCGATGATGATTCCCCAACGACGACCAAGAAGGTCAGCCGTGTAGGGCACCACGGGCAGGGCTACCAGACTCCCCACGGACATGATGCAGGCGAAGAGACCTAGCAGAGAGCCCTTCGGATGATCGAAATCTGTACATTGATTCAACGTGCGCTCTTCATGCTAGGGTGTCAGGCGTGAACTTACACTCCTGCCATGGCTCCAGCGACTGCAAACCGTTGACCAGACTGCCGTCGAAGCCGTTCGTTGCTGATGTCAAGACAACAAACATAAGGCAGATGTAAGTCCTCCTCAAACCTGGGTCGCGATACCAGGTCACCTCAGGGAATTCGCGTTCCGCCAGGCGGAATGTGCCCTTTGTTGGACGGTCCATGACTCAATCAACTATGGAAATCGCCTGGATGGAAGATAGGTACTCGAATTGGTCTGCGTTGGTTGCTGAGTTAGAAGACTGTGCTCGCTCACCAGGCTAGCATCCAAGGATTGTTATATGTGCTCTGCACTTACAAGCGCATTCATCCAGATTACCCGGCATCCTAGACCGCGGTTGCAACAATAGAAAGGCGTTCGAATGTAGTGCGACCGACCAACATACGCCACAATATCGGTTGCGGCCTTCTTGCGAGTCGGCCAGTCTGGGCGCTCTAGCAAGACATATGAGGAAGGTGAGCGACTGGGACATTCATTGGCCACTCACTATCCCAGAGCAAGCAGACAGGAGCGCTACTGCACCCTAAACCCCAGAAGAGAGACCCCATGCACACTTTTCCCACATCTCCAGATCTTCATAGCCCCAGGATCGCATGGCAGTTGCGGAGACACCAGCTGCCGGCTAAATCGTGCGAATTTAGCCAAAGATTCACTCACAATTAGGATTGACGCTAGCGATCGAGCCATGTGGCTGCCATACGCATGAGTACTGTGCACAAACCTTCCATGCACCGTGGCGAATGGTCTTCGATGTTATCGTCCCGTCTACCAGCCAAGATGGTGTGGCACTACCAATATGCTGTTCCACGTGCTGCTGGTTCAGCCTCGCTTGACCTGGCAGCAAGATCGCATCGCTTACTCGGGCGACCGGGCCGCTGTTGCTGAGCTTGATCTCTTTTTGCCGGGACTGGTTGAACAGGAGTATGAGTGCATCTTCGGACTTGGATGCGTGGCTCAAGACAGCATTCAGTAGCAGTGAAGCGGCAGTCACGCAGTGGCAAGTTGCGAGACGGGTAAAATCGAGCGTGCTGCTCTCTGTACGGTCCCTTCCACCCGGTCGATGCTGAAAGTGGTTACGATCGGAAACGTTCATACGACATGCTGGAACTTGACAGCCAGTGACCGATCACAAGTCTGATGAATGTTCGACGAGAGATATACAGTTGATGAGTGAAGTGCGTGAGGAATTGGAAGCAACGGACTTGGGGTCGTCCTCGGACCCACTTTGTACGGACGCGCCAACCAATCAGATATCCAGATCTCACTTCACGTCAACACCAGCTACGCTCTTGCTTGTAGACATCCATGAATGTCAACCATACCAAAGCTCGATATTAGCCTTGTCAAACATGAGCCGCCTTCATGAATTTGTTCTTGTTGAACCGTCAGCTAGGAACCATCTGTCCGGAAGAGCTGGCCAAAGCCCAAAACAACCGCCTTCTCAAAGCGCTGCAACCAGCGCCTAAAGTCAACTTTGCTCTTCGAGCGCCCGACCAGTCTCGCCATGGTACTCACGCAGGAGACTTGGCCCATGCTTCAGGCGTCAGCAGCATAGCCATAGATCGATTCGAAGGCCGATAGTCTGTCCATGTACATCGAAACCTAGCCTGCACTGCTGACCTGTTCCAGCCTCATATCCGGTGGAGCAGACTCCTCTTTAGCCGTGTGGGACCTGGAAAGCGCGGCTGAGGACGCCGACGGCTCGGTGCTCCATTCGCCTCTCGATGTCTCGGCCAGAACATCCACAAGTCAGAGTCTAGGCATAACGCACATTTCCTTCTACCCGTTCGACTCTTTGGCATTGCTCACCAGCGGATACGATCACACGCTCAAAATATTCTCATCTGAGACTTTGCAGGTATCCGCGACATTTGATATCGCCTCGACTGTGTATTCGCATGCGACGTCAACAATCGCCTCGCATCTGCTCGTAGCGTGTGCTTCGCAGCATCCCGCTGTTCGACTTGTAGACTTGCGCTCGGGTGCTTCCACGCATTCTCTTGCTGGACATTCGGGATCGGTACTAACTGTAGCTTGGCATCCGAGAGATGAGAATGTACTTGCCAGCGGCGCGACTGATGGCGTCGTGAGGCTCTGGGATGTTCGACGAAGTGCGAGTAGCTTGGGAGTACTCGACATGGAGGACAGCATTGGTGTGGCGGGGTATGATGGGAAAGGGACAGGAGCCCGACGGCGCGAACGTGGCAAGTCTCACAACGGTGCAGTGAACGGCATTGCGTGGACAGAAGATGGCCGATACATCTTGTCCAACGGCCACGACGAACGCATGCGTGTGTGGAGCATGCTCACCGGAGCGAACACTCTTACCAACTTCGGTCCTGGACTCAAAAATGCCACGACCACGATCATGCTTCCTTTGATTGCACCTAGCCATCTATCCCCGGCAGGCCAGGAGACAGTCTTCTACCCCAACCCAAAGGAGATCTTTGCCTTCGACATGCACACTGGGTCATATCAAAATCGACTTCGAGTCCGTGGCTTGCCCGGATCTCAATTTGCAGCAGATTCCAACGCTAGAAATCCCAAAAACAGAACGACCTCTTTAGCATGGCGAGCGCATCATGTCGAAATGTATTCAGCGCACGGAGATGGCACCATCAGATGCTGGAGACCCCGAACAAGAGAAGACATCATAGCCGACCAAGAGGAGTCTGAAGATCCGATCGAGGACCACGACGCAGCAGAGCGAAAGCGAAAACGTGAAGAGTTTGAAGACATGGTCAAAGACCTGACATCGAAGCGAATAACGTTCACATAGTACAACAATGTGACAGACCATCGCTCACGGATCCAATATCTGGTCTCATTACGCTGAAACAGATCGTCGTTACGGGCCGTAATATGCTACAAGTGTCCAAGCCAAATAGGCAGCCGGCTGGTCCCAATTACACCAAAGTCACAGCTTTTATTACTACTCGACAATCTCAAGCTCGCCTTGTCGATGGCGAGCAAAAGTGTCTTTCCAATCTTCCCAGATCCGAACCAGCTCATCCACATACTTCTTGTGGATCTCGTCGACATACGCCGGATCTGGGGTCTTAGACTGCATGATGCGAATAGGTCGGCCGACCACGATATTAACGGGTCGTCGATAGGGCATCATGCCGACATCGTAGTTGAAGACGCCGCGAGCATGGAAGAGAGGGACCTGCAGAGTTCTCTTAGTAATGATGGCGAGAGAGAAGTGCTACGGAGACTTACTGTGAAACCCATGAACTTCTTCACTAGAAGCTGCAGCTTGTGCACGTACGGATGACTGTTAGAGTCTAGCTGGTCGTACAAATCGTTCTCGCCGAAAGATAAGACTGGCACGAGGTCGGCGCCAGTACGAATGGCGAGTTTGACGAAACCCTTCCTCCGCTTGAGCACTAGTCGCAGAGTGTATGGTCTGGCGTCGAGCGATTCGCGAGCACCTCCAATTACAATGGTAATCGCTCGACCCATTCCTTCGCCGTTCGGCCCGCCCTTGGAGAGGATATTTTCGCAACTCTCTCGGCTGACTGATGCCAGGCCCATTCGAAGCGCGTAGTCACGATAAAGTGGTAGGCGGAAGTTGGAGTCGAGAGTCAGCAAAGTATTGGTGATTCCTGGAAACAGCTGGCTGAAGCCCAACGCTTCTGTGCCAAACGCTGCGAATGCGCCATGACTGATAATGCCATGCGGATGATACCCAAAGACGTACTTTCGGGTTGGTTCCAGCTCTTGGCTCCGGTGGAGTCGTGCTGGGAAGTAGGAGCCGAAGAGAGACCAGATTTTGCTGGATCGCAGCCATTGCGAACGTTGAGACAGCTCGCCGTCGATAGAAGCTCGTGAGAGCAAGACGTAAAGTAGATATGGAAGTAGAATTGGCCAGAGTAGGGGTATGGCGCAGAGCATGAAGAAGATGGCCACGCCTCCCACTATGGACAAAGTGTGCAGCAGTACGATCAACGTCTGTAGCCGGCGTTGCAGTGGAACGTTGAGAGGTGCCCATCGAATGGCACTTGTTGACCAGCCTGCACCAGCACGGCGCCCGGAGACAAGCTCACTATCTCTTCGAGTCCTCTTGAGTTGTGTGTCCGCTGCAGGCTCGGAAGTGGGTGGCTTATCTTCCAGTTGCTGGAGCGCAAGCTCGTATCCAGCATCAGGCTTGATTGATGCCAGATTATCACCGCTCTTGTTGCGAATGTTCTCGTACATGACTTGTCCTGGCTGCAGCTGTTTCTCGTCGGTACCATCCACGCCTTTGCCTCCCATGTCTGCTTGCTTGTTTGCTGTGCCATTCAACGATCGGGAGGAGACACGCTTGTGCGCCTTTCGTGTGGGCGAGCGAGGGGTTTCGTCTTCTCCAACGCCATCGAATGTATCAGGTGTTACGTCGCCATTGACGCGCTTGCTTCCAGTTCGTAGATCGGGTAGCTGAGGAACGGGCATACCGTTACCATCGCCGTTTGGTAAAGCGTTGGCGGCGGGCGAGTGGTCCTTCACCATACTTGCATAGCTCTCGTGACTATCCTTATTCTCCAGTCTTCCCTTAGGATGTCTGAGCGCTGGACTGCCAGGAGATACTGCGTGCTCCACCTCATCGATGACTTCGCCTAACGGACGCGGCTCGCTTGAGTTGCGCGCGTGGCCTGACCGAGGTGGGGACTCTTTGATAGCGGCTTCGTCAATTGGCGTGTCGTCCGCATCTATGGCTTCTTCGACAGCTTCGGCATAGCTTTTGGGTGGGAGCTCGTGGTTTGCTCTCTCCAACGGATCCGCAGGTTCGGCGTTGAGCGCCATGGCTGTTTCCGGCGTCAAAGGAGAGGAAGTGGAGCTAGGTGAGGGCGATTCAAAAGAGGGTATTGGGCTACGAAGGCGACATGCGGACGATGATTAGGAGACGCATGGCGCGTTGGCCACACATGAACACGACATTCACAGCAGCTTGATCTCAACTTTGGCTCGAAACTCAACATGACGTACGTTGCGGCCCGAGCTTCCAGTTTGCACGTGAGCACCACGCTTTCATCCCATGTCCTTGCGTGGATCTAGTCGACCGCGCTCGCAACAACAATATACATCAACGCTCCTACGCGCTGGCGGAATCACTACGAAGGAAGGCCGCCTGTTCGAGCACGGATCGTTAAAGCGATGACTCAAGCGGCCCAGGCCACTTCAATAGCAAGCGACGCAGGCGTTATGTTATGCGGGCACGGCTGAAAGATCGCGCTATATTTTCACCCCCGAGCCCTCTCCAGTGCGAGACAGCATGCCGAAACTAGCAAACCCATTAGCCAAGCGCAAAGCCGCCTCCCCATTCTCGTCCGCTCCAAGGAGAAAGCCAGGTTCACGGCAGAGCAGCCTAGCCGAGAAAGAAGATGTAGACCGTTTGGACGACATAGCTTCGATCCCTTCGCTGACCGGTGCTGGGACTCCACGAGATGTTGTTGGTCTCGTGCGCCATGTGCAGAGCCGTGCGTTCGAGGACATACCAGAAAGAGCAGCCGGAATGAACAGCGAGCAGATTTCCGAGATTCTGCGCTTCAGAGCACGATTGCCACCGGTAGTCAGCATTGCCCATCTACATGCCCTCAGTCCTTCAAGCACGGATACAGAGCGCGAAATCTCTCGTCTCGCAGCTCAGGGGAAGCTCAGAAAGGTCACTGTCCCAGGGAGAGGAAAAGGCGGATCAGGTGTGGGAGAAGTTGTGGCTTTGACCGACGACTGGAAGATGTGCATACGCGATGCTGGTATAGAAGAAGAGTTGATCATCAAGTATACCGCTCTGATGGACCAGCATCCTACCTCTGCCACGGTATCTGTCGCCACACTGTCAGATTCCGAAGTCCGATCCCTCGTGTCCGCTGGCTTTCTCACCAACCCCACAGCCCTGTCATCTGCCGTTGGCGATCTTTTCGCTCGGCCGAGAGACGTGGGCGGGGGAGAGGTAACCAAAGCAGGGTACTCAGCAGCCGCCGGGTCCCTGGCAGCAGTAGGTGGGTATGGTGCGATCCAGGCCAGCGGCGGCGGAGGGAGCATGTTAGCCACGAAAGATACACGGCCCTCGACGCTCAAGTCAGACCATGAGATGACATTCAGCCTGCCCAGCATGGGTGCTTATTTGAAACTTCTTACAGAAGCACGGCTCCATCTTTTGGCTCTGCTCAAGCAGCTCTCGCCACGCTATAAAGAGGCGACCAAGGCATTCTTGGAAGAGAAGTGGAATGGCAACGTGCCCAACGACAGTATCAGCCAACAGAAGCGAATGCGTGGCGAATGGTCCGGCGTGCTGCCTGGCAAGACGAAGCGGTGGCGGTCCTTCTATGGGCTGACCTTTGAATGGGTTCTTGCGGAATGCCTGGGCAGCGGCTTAGTGGAGTTGTTTGATACAGGCAGCGTTGGCGTCGGCGTGCGTGCAAGATAGAATGTACTTTGCGGGCCATGTACATCATTCAGTCTTCCAAAAGGCGCCTTGCATCATCGCCTGGTGAAAGGCGCGGTCGTTCGTTAGCAGCGTTTCGAGGCCGCTATCGGGGCTCCCGCCGTGCCAGGTCAGGCCTCGATAATCGAGCAGGTCGTCTACGGGGACGCAGTCTACTGGCTGTGGCGCCAAAGGCACATCCTGACCGTCAGCATTTCGAAGGCTTTCCTTTCGTTTGGTCCATCGCTCGTCCGTCTTGCGCGCCTTGGGCTCGATACCCCTGCGTAAGACGATGAAATTTACAATGAATTTTTTTGCTGCCGGCCACTTTGCGGTTCCGAGTATCATCTGGCACTTTCCTAGGTTTGTGTGAAAGAAGCTCTTGAAGCATGCCTCCCTCGCGGCGGAAGCACCGGTCAGAAACGCGAAGTACCGCAGGTATGGGCTGAGTTTCCACGTATCCTCTTCGACGCTTGTCACCGCCTTGACGAGTCCGTCGACGTAAGGTTGGTTTGTGGGATGTGCAAAAGCGTGGCGATTCACGATGACGTTGTAAAGGATGGCCAATGTTTGGTGTATAGCACGAGCAATGTATAGCGATTGTGTCTCGTCGCCTTGCTCACAAGCACAATGTGCAGACGAAAAGCTGCTCAAGCTCTCAAAGAAATCGTCGGCAGCACTTGGATCAGTGCCTTCCCAGAAACCTTTCAGAGATATTGCGCAGGCCCCTAACAGCTCGTCGAGTCTGGGCGTAATGTTTGGTAACTCATGGGATGCTTGGACATGTTCGGCGATCAATGTGTCTGAAAGGTTTTGAAAGGCTGCTGACGCGAGGGATGCTCGGTGGGATTTACTCTCAAGAGAGGTGCGCGGTGGTATGGGAGAAGGCGCTTCGTTATCCTCAACAGGTGTCACAAGAGGGTCTGTTGACTGCCACAGAGCCGTGAGCAGATCGAGCCTGTGGACGTCAGATGTCGTTGCCCTGTAGCTTGGCGATGAGACACTTACGTTTCCAGAACCATACCGCCTCCCCATTTCATCCCAACCTGATGCCGTCCTTTCAGCCGCAAGATACTGCGAAGGCCTTTAAGATGGACAATGGCTTCTGGACTGAGCCTATAGAGCTGCGTTCTATTCAGTCCGATGTCCATGCACATGTACAAACTCACTGAAACAAGGAGCTCACCTCGTATGAAACGAGAAATAGCAAAGCCGACATTGTCTCGTCTGTCGTGGCGGCAACAGATGACTGCATACGTATCTGTAGTTCGCGAAGGACTCTCCCTTTGAACACTACTTCAAGCCCGCTCGGTCGACTCACGTCTGCAGCATCAAGCCCACCCACAGCAGCTAGGCAGTTGGCAGCCAGAAGCATGGGGCAAGGAGATACGTTCCAGGCCTGATCAATAGGCTTTCCCGCAAAGTCGGCTTTGACATCTGGTCTAAGAAACTGGAACCCTACTGCAAATCAGCAGGGCGTGGACTTGCATTGAAATATGGCTTACATTCTCGACATAGGCCAAACATCTGCTGTAGTTGAGCAGGCGACCGGAAGATGTCGGTGTTCTCTGTGCCCCAGATAGATGGCAAGAGCAAGAGGGGCGTTGAAGTCTGTTTGGTGTGCACGCCATTCTCCGAATAGTTCGAACAGCCGTCAAATTGCACGACTTGGAAGGTCAGACGGCTGGGCTTGCAACGTGCTCCGGAGGTGGTTTGCTCTGCTCTGGCTCGTCCTTGTCGTTCGCTCCTCTGACGGGATCGATAGTCTTTCATGGCATGAGAACGAATCTTCCTTTTCGATAGGACATCATGATCGAAGTTGTTGGTGGTCGAAGTCACAAATTCGAAAACCATCGTCGCTGGTCACCCAGCCACCCGCGCATTTGTCGTAGTGACGAAAGATCGGAGGCTTTACACTCTTGTTCCACGTATGAAGGAGACGGCGAGAGGATGTTCCGCTCGAGCATAAGCTGTAAGTGGTACAGATCCACAAAGCCAAAAGAGGGAACCTTCTTGAAGATCGTTCGCCTCGGTCATGAGCTGTCTTCCGACAAGTATCCGGTGCCACCCGTGGTATGTGACAAGATGAATCGGTGGTGACCCGCTACTAATGTTTGCCTTGCTTCAGAGAGGCATCATCTGGCAGCAAGCCTTTTCATATGCCGTCTTGGGATTTCTGTGAGATCGATCATCAACCGAATGTATGTTGAGGACGATGGAGCTTTGCAGACAGGCGCTCAGGCAGAGGATATGGTCTCCGGTGGCGACGGTTCGATGCATTGCTTACACTCGCATCCGAACGTAAACCCAAGCTCACCTTCAGGTCATCAGTTGCTCACATTGGATCTAGCCCCCTCATAGCAGTACTCTCATAACAAACCCACTTGCCACTGCTCTTCTTCCACTTGTGCACAATGACCGCCGTCCTCTTAACGTCCTCAGACCAGCGCAAGATTTCTGTCAAGAGGTACACAGTCCCATTAGCATGGTTGTCGTTGACTTCAGCGGTAGCGTTCACGATCCGATTTCCCCAATCAGGATGCTGCTCGCCCCAGAACTGCTGCGATGCGAGGAATTGTTCCCATGAGCCGACCGACGTGCCTTCAAACTTGGCTGTGAACGTCGGCGAGACGTGCTGCTCTCCGAGAGCTTGCAAGAGGTGGTATTGACGTGGGTTGCAGGCATCCATTAGTGACGTTGAAAGTCCCAGTATGTGCTGCGCGGCTTTGCAGCTGGCGCTGGTACACGAGTGCGGCGTCCATAGAAGAGGCTTGTTACTCTGGTCAACCAGTAGCGGTAAGGACATGTTTGGATCAGGTAAGTGATCTCTCGTCGGCTTCGATCAGTATAGGTGGTTGATGTGGTATGAGAGTGCGAATATGGATAGCAAGATGCAAGATTGTGTTGATAGCGTCGGACCCTCGGTCTCCGCTAGGTCGAAGCTGGCATCAGGAACGACCTGACACCTCGGGACTGCATAGGAGCAACAAACAAAAGAGTCCAACCAGTGTATGCATTGCCTGTAGTAATACTCTGTTGCGCGTTTAGTAATGCATCGTCGGTTATGCTACTTCTTGTATGCGGTTGCCCCTGAAAGCATCTCCAACAGGCCCTTCGAGCCACTCTTCGGTCACTCCAATCCGACTCCCAGACGCGTTGCTCACCCACCGCAGGTATAGAGGATCTGGCTTCTCTTCGGCTTCGGCTCCAGGGCTGAGTTCTGCGGCTCTCGCGGCCTCCATCTCTGCTCTCGTTCGGCGCTTGGGCGCAGGCTTACTCAGGAGTTTGTTGATTGTGTCCATCTACAATCCTGATTAGTATCGCACAGCCGGATAGAAAGCGCGTTCACGTACCTTCTCCTCTTCGTTACGCTTCTCGCTTAGATTCTTCCGCCGCCGAGCCATTTCTGCACGCCGCATGGCATGCTCCTCTGCTGTGAGATGCTTCTTCTTCTGAGCCTCATTGGACAGTGCCATCAGACTGTTCTCGGCCGCTTCGTCGTAAGCACCACGTTGTCGTTTCGTGAGCTTGGTGAGGTCCGGAGTGGCGCTTCGTGAATTCTCATCATCCTCATCTTCGCTTTCCTCATCATCTTCCTCATCCTCTTCTTCTTCGTTGTCGTTAGATTCAAGCTCGGACAGCTCCTCATCTTCGTCGTCTTCCATTTCCTTGGCCTCCACCGACTTGAGTGGGCCTTCGGGTGGTGCTGTGACTGTGACGTTTGGCTTTGCTTTGCCATTGGTTCGATCTTGCTTGATGATAGGGGGCGGTGGATGGTCCTGTTGCAAATCGTCCATGTCCTCGTCCTCGCCCTCCGCATCCTCCTCACTATCCTCATGGTTCAGCAATTCCTGATCCACATCCCCGTCCGCATCTTCTTCTTCGTCCTCCTCCTCGCCCTCAGCATCTTCGTCGACCTCATCTGAGTCAGGATCAACAACTGTTCGCGGGTTGCGCGTTGATCTGGCTACTCGTGGAGCGGGCGTCGCGTCGCTTTCGCTTGGGTTATCGGCATATGGGTTGGGTGGGATCGAGGAGCCCGAAGTAGCTTGTCGGAGCTTGCTAGGAGGCGCCTTGACGGTGAGTCGTAGAGATGTCTTGCCGTTGGCGGCTATGGACGCTGACGGCCGCTGTGAGCCAGGGCTGGTTCGAGTGTTAGCTCGTGTGTATGGCTGGGTGGATTCCCTCGCAGCGGTGGAGGAGACGGTGCGGGCGGATCGCCGTGCAGGAGGCATGGCGGTAGTTTTGTCGCAGTGCCAGGACGCAGGTGGTACAGGAGGATAAGGTGATGCGTTTGGTGGCGTGGCTGCAGCGAGGAATGCTGACTATTGTCGGCTGCCAAATCAGGTCGTCGCACGCTTGCGCGCTGGATTCGTATCGCGCCTATTCTAGTGAAGCCCGCGATGCGAGAGCTTGTTGCTTGTGACGATCTGCTGTGCTGTGCTGTATCGTGCATGTCTCGATTGCTCCTTCGCACCTGCCTTGCTCGCTCGTGGCTTCCTGGTCGCTTCGCCGTCCAGCCAGCCTCGTCTCATCGCGCGTGGGCCATGCATCCATCCACGCCCAATAAAGCTTGTCCTCGCTGCAATGGAGGAAGGAAGGGTGTTGACTTACCCAATCGACGACGGCGGCTGATACGCCGGCAGGCTGGCGGCGCCTGCCCTACTGCGTTCGCTGCTGCTTATAGGAGCGCCCGTGGACGACTTTAGGCGTTTGTTGGAATCCATTGAATCTTTCGATCTGTGCTATGTGTGTGAAACGCTCCTGGATGGATGCTTGCTTCGAGATTCGTGCATCGACTTTAACCGGGCTTCACCCGACCCGAGGCCTAGAGACGACGCCGATCTAACATCACTCGACCTCGACCATCGCAGCAATCCGCCTTCTGCTCGTTCAACAGAACAACCACAACAATGTCAGACGGCAGACCGAAAGTAGCGATCCCCGCGTGGCAGCGTGCAGCGCCCTCTACGCCACCAGCGACTGAGGACCCGGTCAGCAGCCAGCCAGAGACCAGCGACGAGCCATCTACGAACGGTGCTACAGAGGAGCTCTCGCAGGGCAAGGACAACGATGCCGAGCCCGCCGACGCCGACGCCGCGACCGAAAGCATAGAAGAGAAGACGCCTGCATTTGGCATCAGCGACTTCGAGACATTCAAGCAGCACGAGCAGCAACTAGAAGCCCGCCCAAAAGCGGCTCCACCGCTCCAGCAGACACGTCCAGCCCCACCGCCCATTATTACGTACCCCGAGTTCCTAGTAGAAGCGCACAAGCCGCCTCCATTCATCACACCTGCTCGTGTATTGAACACCGTATATGCTGCGGGTGGTGCTGCAACGTTACTCTACGCTGCTAGCAAATGGATCATCAGCCCAATGGTCGACAACCTTTCAGGAGCGAGGCATGAGTTCCTTGGCCATAGTAACAGCAAGATAGAGGAGATGAACGAAAGGCTGTCCAAGATAGTGAGCAAAGTACCGGAAGCAAAGAAGGAGCTACATGCGTCCGAAGTTGATGCGGACGATGCAGAGAGTGAGACCAGTGATCCCACTGAGCTCTACCATAGAGACATGGGCACTCAAACATCGCCTACGATAAGTCCTACTACACCGGAGTCGCCGGAGGACAAGAAGAAAGATGCTGTCACCTACCAAACTGGCGCACTCGACATTATGAGAGAACACCTCAATGAGCTTACCGAGGGGTCTGAAAAAGCTGCCGAAGCGAATAAAGATCGACAAGACACAGTCAACAAGCTCAGACATTACCTTGACGGGTTGACCTACTCAAGTTCGGGAATCAGCACCTGGCAAACGAACGAAGACGCGATTTCCATGAAGAACGACAAGTCCGGGGATGATGCGATTGAAGAGCTCAAGAAGGAGATTCGGAGCGTGAAAGGAGTACTACTCAGTGCGAAGCGATTTCCAGCTAGGCCCGTAACAGGTGCTGTGTAGCAGCAGACATCCCAGCTGCCGACGTCTGGTCGAACCCTCTTACTCGGATCAGGCGCTGAAATGCACGGGACCGTCATCCCCGAATAGGACTGAAGAGTTTCGGATACATTCTGTGATGCTGTTGTCCGAATGGAAGTGGAAGACTGGCATCGTCCATTCGTGCCGTGGCAAAATTGCCCGCTGGAATGGACCAGCTCGGCGCTAAAGCATTGACCGGCAATTCGCTACCTGAATCTGATATACTCAGTTGGAGACCCACTATGTAAGGCTCCCACTGCGGCTCCTGCAAGCCTTGACCGAGTGCGACCAGAAAGAACGCGAAGGAGTAAAGCCCGAACGGCGGAAACTCATAGCCTGAACGCTTGGGTCAGAACTGCAAGATTGATGCTCCGATGATCGCACCGCCTATGCCCAGTGTGACCCTTGCGTAGCCATCGACCAGAGCTGCGAGAAGCCCTCCAGTGAAAGCTGCGCCCTAGGGTATGGCTATCCAGGGTGGCTGAGAATATGGGAATCAGGGCACGAAGAATTCCGTCTTTGATACCTGTGCTCTAAAAGCAAAATGCACCGCTGAGAATTCAGTTTGGCAATTCCTGTCATCTTGAGTGGCTGGTTGGCCACTTTCGTCACGTTCAAGTCGGCAACATAGCCTCCCTCGCCCCGCCGAGAATGTCCGTCGCTTGTGGCGTGGTCGGTGTGCAACTCGACCGCTTCTGTTGAGAAGCCGTGGTGGAAGGTCGACAAGTAAAGCCGCACGGGCGTTGGCGAAGGGTTGCACCGCGTAGACGACTGGAACCTGAATGAGATCGAGGACGGCCCGGCGACCCGATCACTCATTCACGCATATACCTCGCCGGTACGACAATTACGTGCATGTGCAGGATATTCGCCGGGCAGCCTATCTCATGAGTTCTTCAACATTACATGCTACGAGGCCTGTTGCGTAGTGGCCGGTGAAGGTGTTGTCTCTCGAAGGCGAATGTGGGCAAGCAGCATGATGCAGGATCTTGCTACACCACTTTGTTCAGCTGTGGTAGCCCGTTCAAGCCACGTGCTATGATGTTGGCAGGGCGTGCGGAATTGCTATGAGGTAATGCACGATCTCTACAGCTCCCTTCTCTTGAGTTTCTCCTTGGTCTCAGTGACGCAAAACGCAAGGCCGTTGATGTCAAGTGGTTTTCGGGTAGGAGGTCAGAATTCGGACCGGGCCGTACGAAACCTCCGAGACAGCTGAAGCCGGCTATGCAATCGCCGACGTCTTTCTCAGCTTCAATCCTTCCACATCACACCTACATTCCTCCACTTCCCTGGCGCCGCGAAGCGCACCCTTCAAAGACATCTGCAAAGGGACCTCACTTACACTGGCGGTGACCTTCCTGCTGTGGTATGGTGTGGCCGAGTCCACATGACACAATGACTGCGGCCCCAACCTTCACCCCACCACCGCCCGCCACTATAGGTGATCCTCCCACCACCTGCGCCATAGAGCAGCTATAGCTGGAGTATAAGCGTTCGGGTCTCCAACAAGCGCACAGCAACGCTACGAAGCATGGAGCAAGAATGACAGCAGATCGAGGCAAATAGGCAAGGGGCCTCACTTTGTCACGAACCTGGATCCTGCCCGATGGGCATCACGCGTAATGGCCATCCTTTGCTTCCTTCCCATTTCTGGCGCGGCAGTGCAACTCGCGAGCCGATGGAGACTGTCGATCGTTGGTAAGAATTCTGTTGTATAAGAGGCGATGGAAGCCATGGTATCCTGCTCCTGTCCTCACGACGGTTTCACGGGATTTACTTGTTATATACTACTTATCATGTACAGCAAACTTTTGCAGGGATCTTTGACTTTTGCAGGCCTTCTAGGCTTAGCACAACCTTCGCCCATTGAGGCACGAGCTGTCACCACCTCCAACGCTGAGGCGGCGTATAATCAACTCCAGACTTGGTACAATCACAACAATGGACTCTGGATCCCATCTACGGGATGGTGGAATAGTGCAAACTGCTTGACGGTCATTTCCAACCTTGCGGCCGTCGACGGGAATCTCAAGTCCGCCATCACAAGCGTTCTATCGGAGACCTACACCAAGGCTCAACAATACAACACTCAAGTAGCAAAGGTCCAGGGCATTTCGAGCGATCAAGCTTTTCTGCCACGCACTTACTATTCCAATCAATACCCTGAATTCCCTTCATGGCTTCAGGTCAAGCAAGCAAGCGCCCAAGCCACGGGTGGATTTTTGAATGGGTATGTACAACGAGGAATGAAAGCCGAGCCAAGCTGACACCTCTAGCTACTACGACGATGAAGGTTGGTGGGCTCTTGGCTGGATCGCTGCCTACGATTTGACGGGAAACAAGACGTATCTCTCGCAGGCCGAGACTATCTTCAATGACATGAACGCTGTCTTTGGCAAGACCAACTGCAGCACCAACAGCGGCGGGACTGGTGGTATCTGGTGGGACAAGTCCCATACTTATGTCAATGCCATCGCAAACGAGCTCTTCTTGAGCGTGGCATCCCACCTTGCCAACCGTGTGCAGGGAGGGAGTGTCAACTACCTCTCCATCGCCAAGCAGCAGTGGGCATGGTTCAAGGGTTCAGGAATGATCAACTCAGGTAACACCGTCAACGATGGATTGGACCAGTCGACATGCAAGAACAACGGCGGAACTGTCTGGTCGTACAATCAAGGCGTGATTCTTGGCGGATTGTCTGAACTTGGCAAGGCTGATTCTAATAATGCCGGATCTTATGCTACGACTGCTACGAACATCGCAAACGCAGCCATCTCAGCCCTTGCTCCAAACGGTATCTTGACGGATCCATGCGAGCCCAACTGCGGCGCAGATGGCACTCAGTTCAAGGGTGTTTTCACCCGCAACCTGCAGGTCTTGCAAAAGTCCAACCCGCAATCCAGCTGGCCAACGTTCCTCGATAACAACGCCAACAGCATCTGGAACAACGACAGGCAAGGCAACTCACTAAGTGTGAAATGGGCTGGCCCATTCGTCTCGCCAGCGAACGCGTCCACGCAGAGCTCGGCAATGGACACTCTTGTGGCGTCTCTAGCGACATAGAAATATGGTGATGCCTACGGGCTCAAGCAAGAAATCAAGCCAAATGCAAACACATTCTCAACAACACACCGAGTGCTATACCGCGGATCCCGCGCTGCACACGGTCCATTTCACGTGTCACTCACTAGATCTGTTTGCTGCTGCCTTTCCGCTGTGCACTATCTCATCCAGCCAATACAAGTCCGCAAAAGAGCAGTCGACATCGTTCTCGGAATCGGGTGTTCCCGGCCAGGACGGCAGCCACATGTTCGCCCGCTGCGGGGAGGACTTCACAAGATGCAGGCGCGTAGAGAGACTCGCGCGAGTTTCCTCGCCGCCGAGGTATGTGAGGTGGAATTCCACGAGCCCAGCTTTGGCTGCTGGAGAGGAAGATGAGTTTGGGGTTGTGGGACGGGGCTAACCGCTTGTGAGACAGGTCTAACCTTCTGGGGCAATGCCACCGCCACACACGACAGCGGTGGTTGGTTGATCGACAACGACCGAGGCCTGTCAATCCGACTCGATCGCAGAAACACCAGTGTACAAAGCTACCTGCATTCGCGTGACGTCGAATGCAATATATTAATTATATGCTTGTGATCGCCTCTCGACGCGTTGTCAACCCTTCAACACCTTTCCTGCTCAACTAACGTCCTCGAGTAGAAGCACCACCACCACAACTAGCAAATATGGCGTGGCAACCATTGGAGAAGGGCGCCGACAACTACGATGTAGTCATTGTCGGAGCTGGTATTTCAGGCATCAACTTCGCATACCGCATCCAGGAGCGATGTCCCAACCTCTCATACACCATTCTCGAGGGTCGCCATGAGATGGGCGGCACCTGGAGCTTGTTCAAGTACCCCGGCATCCGATCCGACTCAGATCTTTTCACATTCGGTTTCCCGTGGCGACCATGGAACGAGAACACCGCGATTGCACAGGGTGACTTGATCAAGCAATACGTGAAGGACTCGGCCGCCGAATATGGCATCGACAAGAAGATCCAGTACAAGACCATGGTCAATGGCGCACAGTACTCGTCCTCGAACAAGACCTGGAGTCTCGAGGCGACGACCAACGGCACCGAAAAGCGATCGCTCAAGTGCCGCTTCTTGCTCATCTGCACTGGTTATTACGACTACGAGACACCACTGCAGACCGACATCCCTGGCATCGACAACTTCAAGGGAGAAGTCATTCACCCACAATTCTGGCCTGAGAAGCTCGACTACACCAACAAGGAAGTCGTCATCATTGGCTCTGGCGCAACTGCCATCACGGTGCTCCCAGTCATGTCAGAGACCGCCAAGCGAGTGACGATGCTTCAACGATCACCCAGCTATGTCATGGCCATCCCTCAAGAAGACGCCCTCGAGAAGTTTATTCGACGGTATTTCAGCTGGTTCCCAGCCTTCCAGCACGCCGCGATCCGTATCAAATGGATCCTCGCACCCCTCCTCCTGACCACTCTTTCGGCCAAATACCCAGAGCGAGTCAAGGCAACGATGCACAAGCTCACTCAAAAGCAACTCCCATCCTCGATCCCTCGCGACCCCCACTTCACGCCCAAGTACTACCCCTGGGAGCAAAGAATGTGCATGTCGCCCGACGGTGACTTCTTCAAGAGCTTGCGTTCAGGAAAGGCAAACATTGCCACAGGCACAATCAAGACCATCGAAGGCAACACCATCAAGCTCAACGATGGTCAAGAGATCAACACAGACATCATCGTCACCGCGACGGGTCTCAAGCTGCGATTCGCTGGTGGCATGAAGCTCAGCGTCGACGGCAAGCCCTACGATGTCTCAGAGCACTTCGTGTGGAAGGGCCAGATGTTGCAGGATCTGCCCAACGCAGCCTTCGTCGTCGGCTACGTGGACGCTTCGTGGACTCTCGGCGCCGACGCCACTGCACAGCTCATCACTCGCATGATCAACCAGATGAAGAAGGAGGGTGTGGTAGAGGTCATCCCCCAGCTGAACGCAAAGGAGAAGAAGTCGATGAAGCAGTCCAACCTCCTCAAGCTTAACAGCACATATGTGAAGAAGGGCGAGAAGACACTTCCCATGGCTGGTGATATGGGCCAGTGGGTGCCGCGCTCGAACTACATTCGGGATATCTTCATGGCGTGGTACGGAGACATCAAGTCTGGAACCGTGTGGGTTCGTGGTGTGTAATTGAGACTACGACAGAATCTGTTGATGGCGTCAAGAGGAGTCATATTGGTAGGGGTTTCGCGAGGTCACAAGCGTCTTGGTGGGTAGCGACTTGCATGGTAGAGTCTAGAGCGCTGTTAGACACAATTTGATACTCCTTGAAATACGTATTGTCGATCGCATGGCGCTCCACGTATTCATATTGACTCAAGTACATTTTGAGCCTGGTCGGGACAATCTCATGTTTATCGGTACCATGAGCCATCTGCAATATCACCTCCACCCTTGCTCGATCCAAGGAAAGGCCCTAGTCGAAGTTCTAGACATCTTTTGATCCTTCTTCGTAGTGCCGGAGTTGAGACTTCATCTCGGCAGTTTGTGTAAGGTCGATCCAGAAGTTCTTGCTCGCCAAATATCTTGAACTCTCCGTGCAGAGCACACGTAAAGCTCGCTACCAACTTCACCGCGGCCTGGACGGCTGATTCGAGTCTAGAGGCCTTCCGTATCTTCTCGGCCTGGCCACGGTTGTAGGACCGCGAGATGGTGCACAACCTGATTGCATGCTGCAGATTCCATATGACCGACTCCCTGACATTCGAGTATATGTTGGTAACATGGTGCACGAGCGATGTCATAGAAGACTTTGAGGATTTGCCCCAGCGGGACGAGCAGACAGATGTGGACTCTGCGAGATACGTCCAAGGCTGCAAGGAAGTCATCATCTTCATTCAGCATCCACTGCAGCTTCAGATCGAGCAGTACTTCGGCTCGAGCCAGGACGGGATGGGCAGAATGTGAGTGGTCGAGGTTCAGGAGAACCCCTTCACGTCTTCGTATGCGTCAATTTGATGTGGTCGTTCGTGAGGCCTGGCATCGGACTACGTCCGGATCTTGCACTCCACGCAATCCCATCATCGCCTTGTAGCTGGTCCAGCGCCAATGCTTCTTCACCAGTCTCCACTCAAAGATGCCAACGATCTGACGCACGATGCCATCTTGGGCACCCAGGAAGCAGCCTTCAACATGTCAGCTTCACAAGTCATGACGAAGACTCACCAAAGACTCACCAAAAGCCTCAATGTTGGCAAAGGAAGTTGCCCACCCACATGCCTCGTCCACTTTCGTCGTAACGTCTAGGACTTTGATGTGAAAGTCGGGATAGCCTTCGGCAACTTCGCGATAGAGCTGGAGCGTCTCGTCGAGATCCAGGACGGATCGTGCGGCATATTCGAATTCAGCTGTGAAGAACGGAGAGCACAGGTCCCAAATCGTCGGAGAGCATTTCTTGGGAGCGTCCAAATTAGTTGACACGTAGAATTTGCGCTCATTGACCGTCTCTTCCATCGACCAGACCAGTGATTTGAGGTGCTTAGCGATAGCAGCTTCGTTAGGCGTATGACTTGTCGTCGTTTGTAGAGCATCCATGACTATCAGCTGTATTGATGGACGAATGAAAAAGACCGATGCTCTTTGATGTGTTAAATAAGGTACCCCGGTGAGCTTCAGCTTTCGTTGTCACTGCGGGAGTTAAGACAGCTGCTCTGGCTTAGCTCCACCACCTTCATAAGCAGCAAAAGCGTAGCCAGGAGTCCGGCTTTCATCACCCTTCCCAAAAAGTAGCTTGTTCACGTCGTTACAACGTGTCGTTCAATAGATTCATACTGAGGTCGAGTTCTTTTTGTCGGCCTCCTATCTCCTATCCTCGTTGCAGCAGGAACATGTTTGACGAACCTTGCGAAGCAACCTCATATGTCCTTCTGCGCCGTCGAACGCCTTGCCTTGCGCCAAAGGATGCGTCGATGCCTTTTCTATTGTACACCAGCGTCCGTCCACGCTGAACTTCACCCTTCTAGTCTTGTCGGCCCTTGAGTAACCGCTTGGTGACCTTGTCTTTCTCGATGATGTAGACGTGCGCACCCCAACCTGAGAGGGCGTCTCGGTCGACCGCGTTGAGGAGTGCTTGTGAAACGGTCTCGAACAGGTCCTCTGGACCGAGATCTGGCTCCCAGAGACCCTCGCACGTACCGAATAGCTGGTCAGACGCAGTTCCCGAGACGATGAAGTCTTTCGCGAAATCGATGCAACCGATTGAGTCGAACCTGAGATGATAGCAATGTCAGTACAGTTCCCCGCTCCTTTCATGCACCTGCACTGGACTTTTGCTTCCACGCACCCGCATATGAATGGCTTGCCCGTTGTCTGGTTGATGCCTGCCACCACTGGGCTCACGAACCATGGCCCAAACCGCTTCTCGTACAGACTTGACGATACCAAGTTGGCGAATGTCTGAGGGCTGATGTCACGCTCTTCTCTTAGTCGATACATGTTGACTTTGTAGCGGAAAAGCTCTGACACGGTGCTGACGTCGGTCGCGAGCCCAGTGAGGCCGAGATAGCAGCTACTGCCATAGGACGAGATCTTCGGGAAGTTGTTGCTGACGGTGAGGGCTTGGAGACCAAGTCGGAGATCGCAGGCAATGGCAACGCAGTCCTTGCCGACCATGGCCACGCAGGCGCCGCCATCTGTTCAGTACATTAGCATCTTCATACGAACCATGGTTGCATCGAGTCGTACTGATGGCGAACGGCGAGGACATGTTGCCGTTGAGGGTGTTCGAGGTGTCGTGTGATGGACTTGCGCGCTCGCTCTATCGAATCGTGGACTGTGATGCGGTCGATCGGTGTGCTCGGGGTCGATGAGGGCCGTTGATGCTGTGAGATTGAAGTTCGCTGCAAGTGTTTGGTTGTTTGATGTCTAAGTTCAAGAGCAGCAGCTGCCAGAGCTCAAGGCAGCGCGGTTGACGACGTGTAGAGCTTCGCTTGCGGGTAGGGCGGGCTCTTGCCGAGCGAACGCCGCGACTGGCGACTTCACCTCCGAAGTCGATGGCATTGTGTCTCCTTCCAGCTACAAATTCATCAATCTACCGCGATGGAACAGCATATACGCCTGGCCCAACGGCTACCTCCTCGTCTACTGGACTTTTTCAAGAAGTTCCCACCACCGCAAGTAGCTGGAGCGGCCACGGCAGCAAGGACGACCCCTCCCAGCGAGAAGACGGAAACCATCACCATTGCAGAAAACACATCGTCGATAGACCCCAACGCCGGCGCCTCGACCACTACCACAACAGTCTCGGCGTCAGAGTCTCAAGTCGCGCACTCAGACCTCCTCTCGAAGCCATCGCGCAATCCTTTCCTCCCCTTCAAGAACCCACGCACCGGCAACTGGCATGGCGCGCAAATTTCCCTACGGCGGCAGGCTGAGCTGTTCAAGCTCGCCGTGGAACATAATGTGCTTCCGTTGATGCCATTAAGTTCGAAACATCCCGAAGTGAAGGAGCAAAAGCGTATCGAGAATGGCCTAAGGGTACAAGGCACAGGCATTGGAAAGAAGGTGAAGGGCAAGCATTGGGAGAGAGCATTGAGAGGCAAGTTGATGGAGAGGCAGAGAGCTATGGAGGGCATGCCAGAGATGATACGGCAATGGAAGGAGAGGGGCCATGGAAGAGGATGGAAGAAGTGGCCGAAGTAAGCGATTTGAGGCTGGGAAAGACCATATTTGTGCTGCGAGTTGCACAGAATCAACGGCATGATGCTTCTCGCAAAGTGCTCGACAAAACTGCCTTTCCTGAAGCATGGACATGAAGGGTGACGCAAGCCGACACTGGGGTCCGCGAGGGATCGCAGAAGCTCCGAGTATATGTTGGATCAGAGAAGAGCGATGCAAACGGCTAATGACACCGTTTCGAACATGTCGGTACCCGCCACACGACCACTCCGGCAAAACCTGGATCGACGACGTCACAAGCAAAGTGCCTCAGAGGATGTAGAATATGTAAGAGTACACTCGACACTCAAATTGAGAAAGAAATCAAGCACGGGTTGCCTGGTCACGAACGACTATCGCCAGCTTGAGACTCATTCGAGCACCAAGTGAATCTATGCCAGCCGTCTTGAACCCCACACACGCTGAGATTGGAGGCACAAACACGAAGATATTGCCTGCCTCATCAAGATCCACCAAATGTCCTCAAGATCGCCAGGTACGTGGTTGCCGACTGCATTTTCGCACAAGGTGTGAAAGCAACCCTGATACCGACGTCGATTTGAACGGAGCCAGTTCATTAGAGTGGAGTTCTCACCATTAATTTACATGCACTTCGGATTCAGTAACAACCTTGCCCTCCATTGATACCATTGGCGGTCCTCTCGACGCCAACTTATTCGGAAACGCCCCAACCATCACAAGAAGTCCCAAGTCGAACCGAGATTGTGCGGCCGTCATGTTCGGGGCCTCCACGATTCTCGCCATGTTGCAGCATGATCTGACTCAAGTGGAATGTGTCGTATCTCGGCTGTGCAACCTCTCTCGTTGCCACGCCGTCCGCAGCACTCGTACACGAGAACCTCCTCATGTGCAAGGTCGTCGATCTCATCGCTGTCCCCCATGCTGGGGGGATACGAGTCCATGTCGGCCTCATCGCTAGCCTCGCTTGCCGACGTGCCCGCGGTGGGACATGTTAAGATTCCTGTGACACAATTATCAGAGATGGGCGTTTGGGACGACTTGGAGTCTTTTCTAGCTTACCTGGGTGGAACAGACAAGGCTGCGTGAGCTCGTAAAACGTGAATGAACGATAGCAAAGAGCGCATTGGATGCGCTTCCAAAGTGGACGTGTGTGGAGGCGCCTTGTGTCAACGTCCACGGCTGGATTGTTTACTATTTGGGCAAGGACCAGAGCTTCGGATCCCCAAGGATGAATCATCAACAGGAACTCTGGACATTCGTCAGGCCGATAAAAGCCAACCTCTTCATCCCTCAGCCGTGCACTTCCCAACGGCAAGGCAGGTCCTGCAGGACGCACATTGTCCCCGGTCTGCTTGGGGCGCCAAGTACTGCCTTGCTGCAAATTGGTGACCGCCCAAGCTTTTCTAAGCCCGGGTTCGAAGCCTTGCAAAGTCGACACCAGATCAAGGAATGACGCTCCTAACAATCCCCGTGGCTCGCTTTCGATGTCTATGCGGATCAGCCCTAAGCAAGCCGTCTGTCCCCGAGACCAGAGGTAGCGCTGGACGTCAAGGATCCGGTATCCTAGGATCTGGTCCTTGAGAGCTGGCGTGGACAGGGACGCCACTAGCTTGACCTGTGCCATATCCCTCTCTAGTTGTCACTACATTGATAGCGGTCAGCTCTACACGCGATCGATGGTCAAGGTTTTAGTCTCACCTGCGAAAGACTCCTCAATTCAACAAGAGCCTCGAATTAAAGAACCTCAAAACGATGGAAGCGAAACGAAACCTCGAGTCTGGAGGGTCCTCGGAGGATCCAGTTCATATGCAAATCAATCGACACATACATATGGCATACGCTTGACATTCTTGACCATGGGTGAGCTCACTGTGCGACGACGGAATCCAATCGTGACAGAATGTCTACGTCGGCCCCTTCGTTGCCTGGTGGCACGACCGTCTGTCACTCGTGTCTCGGTAGCTACAATTCCGGAGAATGGACATGTCCTGCGAGGTGAATCGCCCCCACGACAGCAACAATAGCGAATCGATTGCGATTGTCGCCATGTTCGACGTCAGGCAGGTTGACGGGGAAGGCGGGAGCCACGCTCGACACCTGTCAGCTATCGATGGAGGTGGTGGTTCAGAACCCACTGCTGCAGAGCGGGCCGTCCCATTGTGATGCGAGGTCAAACATATGTGAAGGGTTGTTGGCTGGGCCGTTCAGGCCCGGCTTCCTGGTCAGGATCCTTGGTTGACTTAGCGGTGAGCGTGCGCGACAGCGGCAATCGATCGCCCTTACTAGACATGTGTCTCTACACAGGAATGTTACAGAGAAGTCGTGGCTAACGATATGGAGTCAGTCGTAATGGTGCTCCACAGGATGCCTGCTGCACTAGCGCCGGGAGTGACATGTGAACCACTGCGCTTGTCCGGCTCTTGACAACGATTGCCTAGCAGCCTCCCATGCGAATGCAGGCCGACTGTGACGTGCAGGTTGATCGTGACACAGCGCGCTTGCCAGCTAGGCTGCTGCTCTCACGTGCCTGCCAGCGCATAGCAGGCCCACTGATATGCCTCCACAATCGCGCTAGGCGTATGGATGTGCCTCCCCATAGAAGGCCCGGCTGGGGTGCCTTGATTGTTGCAGCGACTCTCCCGACGGATCGCATCGAAGAGCACAGGATGACAGCTGACCCAATGGACACTATGTGCGACTGCAGCTGTGTTCGTCCTCTGTGGCCTCAACGAGTCTGGCGGTGTAGTGTCTCTGGTCGTTGTTCTGCCTTGCTCAGCAGATGTTGGGAATACAGAGGCGACTGTCCTGGCTTCGGCCCACCATCGACAGCTGTCGAGCAGCTGTTGTACGACCATCATCTTACACGCCTCTGCAGATTCTGCATTCCTCGCGGAAGCTCACGACATACCCGCTGCTCGTGCGACATGACCAGCATCTGCCGACGCCGACGCCGGATGTAATGGCTCATTGCGGTACATCCTGGAGTCCCAGACGTCAGCGACGTGATTTCGAGAGGTCGGTCGTCCCAGGCATGCTCGGGAGAAGCTCAAGTTGTCCTTGCAGCAGACTTTCAACCCTGATACTTGATGATCGTGCTCGTCGATTGATGAAGACCGACCTACAGATCAATCAGTCACCAATGCTATGCGAGAGAGGGCTGCAGCAAAGTACCCTTAGGCCGTTGCCAAGAGACGCATCGTTATTTCCCTGTGTAACATTCACCCTGGACTGGACTCGAGTCGTCCAATGTTCCGCATTCCGCGAGTGCCCGACAATCGCCCATAATATCGTCGCTGCGAGAGGTTGGCGAGAACGACATGGGTCTCTAGAAGCCGGTGCAGCCTTCCCATGGCGGTTGATGGACCTGGGGAACACGGCTTCCCTTTTCTGCGCGTGCTTGACAAGAATGTACAGGCAAAGCTTTCAACCTTGAAGTGGTCAACAGATCTGTGTCGTACTGTAGCACTCCACCACACTACTGGGCGAGCTGCTCAGCAGAATCAGAGCCTCCGCCGCAAGGATAAGATGGGAAGATGGGAGGTGGGGCTTTGGTGATGTCTATGGGCGCGGAGGAGACATACTAGTAGGCGATATTCGGCAAGTCCATCGTATTCTCTACCATCATGGGTCTATGCCTTCCAAAACATCAAATCAATTCTGAAGTCGATGCCCCCGTTCTAGGCGTAAACTTTCTCTTCCAACTCATATATGATCGCGCTGACTGTTTCACAGCTCCTACAAGTCGAATAGCTTCTTCAGCTCTGCCATGGTCTCTTCTGGGTTCTTCACGCTGTGTCCAACAGTGCGTGGATCCTCGTAGATCTCGTAATCGTTACCGCCCTTGTATGTCTTGTCGCCAAAGAAGTGGATCGTCTTGTATTCGACACCGCCGGGCAGCGTCTTCTCGTTCTCAACGTGCTGCAGGCAGTAAGTCTTGTCCCAGCCCGCGGGGAAGACGTCGAAGGAGATCTGGCCACCGATGGAGTATCTGAAAGGAATCATGTTAGCACAAGTATCGAGCAAAGCTGAGTGCTCATCGTCTCACGTCAAACCCAGATCTGGGAAAGCCTTCTTGATAGCCTCAATGAACTGAACACGAATCTTGTGCTCGAGATCGAACTTCTCATAGTCCTGACGCTCCTGCACACTGGCGTTCCTGCCAATTGGGCTGACGTTGATCATGCCATTGCGGAATTCAATGAATGTTCCTCTCTTTACTGGAATCTCCAGATCCGCAATGTAGTGCAGGATGAACTTCACCAGCTTCTTGTAGTTGTCCTCTCCAATCCACTTAATGAACGAGTGGCTCGCCAGTGGTACACCCATACGGTAGGCAGTCAGACCATTCTCGGCGAAGCAGAAGTCGAAGAGGGAGGTAACGGGTATCGAGGCGGTGCCGAGTTGCTCTTGCTGCTTGGCGAGGTCGGAGCCACCAACGAAGCCAATGGCGACCTTGTGGCGGAGTTGGGAGAGAAGCTGGAGCATTTCGGGGGAGACGGACTGCAACAAGAATCGTTTAGTTTCGTGCGACTGTCTCGTATTGCTCGAGCACACTGACTCGTCTTGCTGGCGTGAGTGTTCCATCGACGTCGAAGAGACAGATGGTGTTCTTGACTGGACGATCTGCCAGACCTGGCACCACGCTTCCTGCTGCCGCTGCCATATTCGTGAAGTCTTGTCGGACGGAACGAGCTCTTTCAGTGGTCTTTGTCGAGGAGTCAATTGCTCTAAGGAAATTCTGTGGTCGAATGCTCTGGTCGACTGCGGGGGATGCGAGAGCTGAAATATGCTGTCTCCTTCACGGTTCTCAACAAGCCAAATGGCAATTTCGTCGGTATGTACAGGTGGTCGTTGTCGAAGAGAAGAGCACAGCCGAGTGTACGCGCAAGCACACAAATGTCTCAAATCGATTGTGTCAACGTTGCGGTGAGTATTATGGACGCCGAGGCGGTTTTCTGCAGGTCCCCGATTAAGCTTCAAGCCAAGGGTCGCCCTTACCCCACGTGCCCCTCAAAATAGTCTCTCTATCACGTGCAAATTGGACACATATCAACAACAACACCTCAGGATGCACTTCTGAAACTCGTCTTCGTAACGTTTTCTATCAGACGTGGCCACATCTCAACGCTGACCCGCTGGATAACAACAAAATGCGAGCTGTGCGAACGCCACCATGGTGCAAGGTCCGTTTCATCGTGAACCCCCTTTCATCAATGTTCCCTTGCTCAACCTTCTTCTGCGCCTCGTGATGTGACATGACCAAGCCAGCAACGGATACGAAATTAAGCCGTGACTGGATCGATGGTTTCACCATTCGTAATGGTCGCCCACCCAATCAACCGCCAGTGCTTCTCGATTCTTCGGCTCAGCGCGATCTTCTCGTTGACTGCCGTGCAAGCCGGACTCGTCAGCTGCAACTTCGCAGCATCGGCACGGACAGCCACCACCTTGGCACCCGTCGCCGTCGATCCAATGTTCACCATCAGGACCTCGTTCTTCGTCAGCTTCGCCACCTTGGCCTGCTTGCCGTCTGCCGTCTTGACACCCAGCAGTCGTCGCAGGAGGTAGTAGTTGGCCTCGATCTCCACGTATACGCTTGGAAGCTTGCCCTTCAGTCCGAGCACGAAACCAACCAGACGATCAGCACGGCAGAGCGTTGGGTCGATTCGAGTTCCCACACCAATGAGACCACCGGGCACGGCGAACTTCAGGCTGTTGTTCTCGGCAAACAATGAGACGACTCGAGAGTAGATGGACCTGCACACAATCTTGCCCTGCTCGTCCCTTGAGACGATACCTGGTCTGATTTCGATCTCGTCGCCAAGCTTGAGGATACCAGTCAATATAGAGCCACCAGCAACACCACCCTGCAGCTCATCGATCTCGGATCCTGGCTTGTTGACGTCGAAAGATCGAATAACGATGAGGTGTGGGTCGTCCTGGAAGTTTCTTACGGGTACCGGGATCCTGTTGACGAGCATCTCGTTGATGGCGTCAATGTTGAACTTCAGTTGCGCGGAGATGGGGATGATGGGTGAGTTGTCGGCAACCGTGCCTCGAATGAACTTTTTGATGGACTCGTAATGCTGAGATGCGGCCTCTTCTCGCATGAGATCGACCTTGTTCTGAAGGATGATGATGTGCTGCAGCTTCATGATTTCGATGGCTGCAAGATGCTCGGATGTCTGGGGCTGAGGGCAGGTTTCGTTTCCTGCAATCAGGAGAAGCGCGGCGTCCATGACCGCTGCACCTGAAAGCATAGTGCTCATCAGAATATCGTGTCCAGGGCAGTCGACGAATCTGCAAGAAGTCAGCTTTGTTGCTCCGATCAAAGCCAGTTATACCCACGAGACATGTCGAAGTAACCGGTAGGTGCCTTCACAGCCCGCACGCTCGCATGGAGGATCGACCTCTTTTTCACTCTTGTAGCTCCTATAGCATGTCGGCCGCGGGCACTCTGGGTTGTCGCACTTGTAGATTTTAGCGTTGGCATAGCCAAGCTTGATGGTGATGTTTCGCTCCAGCTCGTTCTTGAATCGCACGGTCTGCACGCCCGATATTGCCTTTACAACCGTACTCTTTCCGTGTGCTACGTGGCCGATGGTGCCAATGTTGATGGTTGCTTGCCGCGCAATGATCTCGGGTGACAGTGGCGTGAGCGAAGCGACATCAAGATCTGCTGGTTCTGGTTGTTCTGGGAGGTGCGGTTTTGCTGCTGCGGCTGCGGCTGCTGCGTTGCTCTTCTTGAGAGCTGATTTGGGCGCGGGCGCGGGACCCTTTGGTTTCGACTCGGCGACATCTTCGTCTGGCTGCGCTTCGATCGTAGGCGATTGAGGAGGAGTGTCCTCGTCTGATGGGTAGTCGCCGTTGGTCGCCATGATTGCGGTCGGCCGGTGAGCGGCGGCAATGATACGATTTTCGTGGAGCGAGATGGCGTGAAGAGCAGTTCTCGATGTGGCAGAGTTGGTGGAAGGGGCGTGACACGAGATCTACTGCCACGTTGGTGGTCAAGCCGTCGTCGAGAAAATGTGAGCTGTAGAGTCATGGATTGCCAAGATCTCGAGGCCCCACCGACCGGCCACCCCACATTACGGTTGGACCTACAAGCGCGCCCCTTTTCCGCCTCGTCTTGCTCGTCGTCACGTCCTTCACTTCACATCTTCGCATCACACACAGTATCTGGCACGCGACAACACCAAAATGCTTCAACCTGGCGGAAAGTGCCCAAGATACGCATAAGCACGCGGGCTGTTACCTTCCTTCTTCCGCTCAAAATAGAACAATGTCAACACAGATCTCCGTCAGTCGCAACGCGTCTATGCAGCTCTTACTGCGGCCATAAGCAGTATTTTCAAGGTTACAGAAAATCTCTTCAAGAAGCACTATCCGTTGTAAACAGAACACCGATGTGATGGCCAAACTTCAACGGCGAAACCACGATCCTGGGATGAAAGTGAATCTCCACAAGCTGCTGCTTGAACAGGCTATGACCCTATACAGATCAAGCACTGGCGGTGTTGACCACGCGATCGATCACTCCGGACACAGTTATGAGATCCTCGTCACGATATGGTCGACCGACGATCTGGAACGTCATTGGTTGGGTCTTCCAGGTCTCGGGGTCATCTAACAAGCACGTCGTCAGCATCTGCGTCTCGTGGGAGCCAGAACTTCAGTAACTCACAAATCTCCCAGTTCTCCCGATCGAAGGGATTCGAACGTGGCGAGTATTCTGCCACCTTGGCATCTTGCTCAGAATTGATCTTGAACCCCTTCAATGGCATGATGATGGATGGATAGTCGAGCAGATTCCACAGCGTCGTGTAACCCCACCACAAAGGAAAATCATGCGGAACTCCTGCAAGTGGAGCTGACGGACAGATTATGCAATCATAAGACCCATCCGCATCCCACGCTTTCTGGAACGCTGCTTTATACGCTGCTTGGGCTGCATTGTGGCGGAACAACTCTGTCACGGTGAGTGGCTTGATGTTGAAAGTCTTCAGATAATGCGCGAAGACAGGTATCGGCTTCTCTCCGCCAGCATCCAGCAATGCAAGAGTCTCTGCCGCGCCAGTCTGGAAGTATAGTGCCCAAGTCGTCAGAGCCGCTTCCCAATAGTCGAAAGGAGCCGGAAAATCGACGACGGTATGCCCAGCGGCTTGGAGTCTCGTACGTACTTGTTCCAAGGCACGGAGCACTGGAGGACTGGGGTCGACGACGTTGTCAGTCAACATCATCCCGATTCGCAACTTCGATCGAGGCCTCGAAACCGCACTTTCATCCCAGAAAGGTAGACATGCAGTCGGCTCGAATGGAAGGGTCGGGTGAGTCAACAGCAGCTTCACCAGCATCTTCAAGTCTGTCATCGAATGGCAAACTGGTCCGGTGGATACTTTGATCGAGACGTTGCCTCTCGCAGGACTGGCAAGACCGGTTCGAGGTACTCGCTCTGCCGTTGGCCGTATACCGTAGAGCCCGTTGAACGCTGCCGGAGCGCGAATACTCCCTCCGATATCTGTCGACAAGCCACTGGCAGGAGAACCGCGCATAGCGACCAGAGCTCCATCGCCCCCAGAGGAACCACCGGCGCCGAAGACTGTCGGGTTGAAAGGGTTCAGCGTTCGACCCCAAAGGTGACTGACTGTCTCCAGAGCCATTCCGGTCTGACTGTCCGCAGAGGTGGACATTAGCCATGAACCTCGTGCATCTCAAACATGGCCCATATACTTCGCACTTACGGCATCGTGGTGCGGGCAAAGAAGACTACCCCGGCGTCTCGCATAACTTTAACATTCGACGCGTCCGCATCGGCCGCCGGCCGGTCCAACCACGTGGCGAACGCCCAGGTGATGCTCTTCCCCTTCACATCCATCGTGTCTTTGACCGCCATAGGAAGACCATGAAGAGGACCGGCAAGAGTATTGGTCTGGCTCAAGTGTTGATCAAGTTCCCTCGCACGTTCCATAGCTTCGTCTGGGAAGAAGTCGACCAAGCAATTCACTACCTGATGTGCCACAGCTGCGCTAGCACAGAATGCTTCTACCACGTCGACAGCCGTCCATGTCCTGTCTGCCAGCTTCTGCACGATGTCAGAGGCATTATGGTTGATAATGTCTATCTGTGCAGCCGTGAGCAGACCACAGTTAGGGACAATAGCTCTCGCGTCGCCTGTCGCGAACTTGGTCTTAACATTGGGCGGCAAGATCCAGCGTGAAGGAATGGATTCGAGGACACGCCTTTGTGCACGCTCGGCTTTCGTCTGCAAGTCCTCCGCCATCCCGAAATCAAGAGCACAATAAGCGTGCGTGGCTTGAACTGGTACGAGAGACATCTATACATGTTACGACCACGGCGTGCTTGGCCGTCGGCCTGGCTACGGACGTCTCCACCGTTATCAGCATCGCTTCTGTGATTATTCAGGCCGATGCTTCGACAGCGGAGCCGAGCTCTCTCGACGGGCTGCAAGAAAGAGGGGTCACGTGGATTCGGCGCCGTAAATACGAATCGGCATAGCAGCTGGTGGGGTGTGGGTAGAGCAGTGTCCAGCATCAAGTATTGAACATACTCACAGCATGCGTGTGAAGATCGCTCGCCACGATGTCGAACGCTTACCATGATGTGCCAACCCGAGCCCAGGCTGGGGTGCTCGACAGCATCCCTAAGCAATGGCGACTATCCTCTGCTCAACTGAAGCTCGCAGACGACGCCAATGTCATGGACGTTCCAAGCACTTGCGGTATCTTGACGCCCAAGCAGATCACTATCACTGAACAGACGGCAACGGAGCTATTGTCCAAGCTCGTGAAAGGGGATTTGTCCAGCGTGGAGGTGACTGAGGCATTTTGTGCTCGAGCAGCCATCGCTCATCAACTAGTATGTATTGATCAGTCCGCAGTCCAGAGACGGGTGTTATGCTGATTGGTGATGGTAGACGAATTGCATCATGGAGTTCTTCCCAGAGGAAGCTTTGCGTACCGCAAGAGGCCTAGATGAGCATCTCGCGAAGACTGGAAAGCCCGTCGGGCCACTTCATGGATTACCAGTCTGTTTGA
Source organism: Zasmidium angulare (assembly GCA_002786045.1). Taxonomy (NCBI): domain Eukaryota; kingdom Fungi; phylum Ascomycota; class Dothideomycetes; order Mycosphaerellales; family Mycosphaerellaceae; genus Zasmidium; species Zasmidium angulare. The sequence continues at coordinate 462,596 of NHNX01000021.1, forward strand.
AGGACATGTGGGACTGCAAAGGTCATCGAAGTACCTTCGGTTTCGTGGCATGGTACGATCAAATCGCTGAGAAAGACGCTGTTCTCGTCAAACATCTACGGGAGTCTGGGGCGGTGTTCCACGCAAAGACCACGATGCCACAGACTGGAATGATGTTAGAGACCAAGAGCAATCTCTGGGGAACGACGCACAATCCTTACAATCGAAGCCTGCTCTCTGGAGGATCCAGTGGCGGTGATGGCGTCCTCGTTGCGATGAAAGGAAGTCCGATCTCGCCCAGCACTGATATAGGAGGCTCAATCAGAGTTCCAGCTGCATACAACGGAAACTATTCAATCAAGCCAACGGCTGAAAGGGTGCCACGGCGGGGGTTGAGAAGTCCAGCTCCTGGGAATTTGTCCATCAAAGTCTCATGTGGTCCTCAATGCCACAGCGTTGCGGACATGAAGATGTTTACAGAGCTCATCAATGCCTCTCCGGCGTCGAAGTATGATTACGAGCCTGGCATCGCGAGTGTGCCGTGGAGAGACGTCTCTTGCCCCGAAAAGCTCAGCATTGCCCTGTGGGAATTTGACGGTGTTGTCAAGCCACAGCCACCAATACAGCGTGCTTTGAAAGAAGCTGCGCAGAAACTGACCGAGGCTGGGCACGAAGGTACGTGTAGTCTCCAATTGGAGTCTCGCCAACCAGGCTGACAAGAGCACAGTCATTCCAGTCACCATGCCTTTCGACTGTTGGGAAGTATTGGTGACCACGAGGAAGCTGTTCTTTCAGACAGGGTTTCAGGTCAGTATCATTCGCGATGTTCGAAATTTGCGCTCATTACAGTCTCAGGAGGGCAAGGTCGTTCTCGACTCAGCCGGCGAAGAAATGATGGCTGGGGTCAAATTCGCTTTGGAGGCCTTCAACACGAGGATGCTGTCCGTTACAGAGCTCTTCGCGTGCAACAACCTTATGGGCAAGTACAAGGTCCAGATGACGGAATGGTGGAACTCGACGATATCAAAGACCTCCACAGGCAGACCAGTCGATGCAATCCTATGCCCCTCGAGCGCTGTGGTGGGCTCACGACACGATACTCCAGGCTACGTTGGGTATACGTCGTTGTTTAATATTCTAGACTACCCAGCCGCCACCATACCTTGGAAAGACTTCAAGATATCGGAAAGCGAGGATCCAACGGATGTGGCTTATACACCTTTGCAAAGTAATCCGTACGATGCACTTGTTCATGAGGCGTGTAAGTGGATGAGAGGACCTGTTGACTGAGGGCTACCCTGACCACTGCACAGATGATCCGAAGAGTCTCGCTGCGCAACCAATGTCGCTGCAAATTGTGGGAAGACCTTTTGAAGACGAGGAGACAATTGAAGTGACAGGAGTGATTGACCGCATTCTGAACTCTGCTTAAGGCGCTCTAGGAAGTATGATCAGAAGCCAATATGACACCTCCAACCACCACCTGGTCTCGACCAAGAGCTCATGTGTTGGGAAGCTTACGCACGGCAGACAGCCCCGTCCACCACTCCACGCTCACTTCAGTAATTCTGGGTACGTTGTTGAATCTTCTGTCAGGCTCGGTGCCGGGAGTGCACCTGACTGTCATCTCACGCAGAAGGCGAAGGCGAGGCTCGGGCCCGCATCGTCAGCTCCGCTCGTTGACGTGATATGCTCACACTTTCGCAGCCTAATCAGCAGTAACGCAGACTGGACAGCGATTTGCTCGTCGTCGTCTGAGTTTCACCAACAATCTAGACAATGCACTATGTCTACTACTACGTTGACCACGATAGATGAGCAGCCCCAGAAACAGCTCAAAAAGTTTACTATGTCTGCCAAAACACAGGAACTAATCGAGCTCGAGCTCAAGTACTGTGCTGGCGGATTCCAGCCATTGCCTGCCTTCATTGTCCGCGGTAAAGGCGCGAGGCTTTGGGTGAGTTGCTGCAAGCCTTGGACATCGACAAGTGAGACTCATCTGCAATGTACAGGACGTTGATGGCAAGGAGTACCTTGACTTCATTGCAATGTTCAGCGCTGTAAATACAGGACAGTGCAACCCCCAGATCATGCAGGCTGTCACCGAAGCCATGCAACAGAGTAAGCACACTGCTGCCATTCGCTTCAGTAGGCTGACTTCGATGTTATAGTCACACTGTCCAACCTCGCGACGCACACAGCCAGCTGGGGAGCACTCGCCAAACGCCTTTGCACACGCTTTGGCTATGACAAAGTGATCGCTGGTACGTCAGGCTCTGAAGCAACGGACCAGGCAGTGAAGATCGCTCGCAAATGGGGACACGTGCGAAAAGGTATTCCAATGGACGAGATGATGGTCTTTGGAGTAGGAGACAGCTTCCATGGTCTGACGTCCGGCGTATGGAATCTCCAGAACCCATCTCCGAAGCGGAGTGGTAAGACCATACTCAGTTCCATGTCTGCGTTGCTGAGTCTTGTCCAGGATACGGACTGGACAACAAGATGCAGAGTAACATCAATCCATCCACTGGGGAGAGCTTGACGTATGGTGATGTGGAGTCGATCACTCGATGCTTGGACGCCCACCACGAGCGGACAGCTGCAGTTATGATTGAATGTCTTCACGGCGGGTTGCGGTCAGTCAATATATATCTGCCTGTTCCTTGAATGGTCCTGACCGAACGCAGTACATCCGTCGAGATTCGATATTCCAGAGGTACGGCACAACTAGTATACGCCGTATCAGCGCTGACATGACATAGCTGTGTACGATCTTTGTCGAAAGTATAATATCCTATTTATAGCGGATGAAGTTCGGCAGGGTGCTGGCAAGACTGGACAGTTCTTCTCCTTCCAGCATCTTGGTGCAGATGTGAAGCCTGACATGGTGTGCATGGGAAAGAGCATCTCGGTACGTGTCAAGAGCCTCGTCCAATATCTACCCCTATGTATCGTCAATACTCATGGCAGTCGACAGGGCGGCATTTATCCTTGCTCATATGTGCTGGGAATCGAAGACTGCATGTCACTAGTCGGCACGTCTGAGAACGCATGCACGTTTGGGTTCACGCCAATGGGCATCGCGGCCACCAATGCCACTCTCGACATCATCGACAATCCAGAGTACATTGCCCGTGGTGCAAGACTCGGAAAGTGGTTCCAAGAGACTGCCGATGCCTGGAAGTACCCCTTTATCACCGCCGCCGTCGGTTGTGGGACAGACATGTGTTTCTGGGTCAATGAGAATCATCCTGACTACCCTGTCACGGCACGGAAGATTGGAGCTCTTTGCGTGCAGAAAGGGCTTCTTCTCATCGTCATGAAGAACCGTGTCCGTATGAGTCCCCCTGTCGTGCTGACTGATGACGAGATGCGGGAGGGCATGAGGATCTTGAGTGAAGCGTTAGATGAGGTCCTTGAGTGTGATGAGGTGCCAGGCGAGTACTGGCCTGGCCCGGAATAAGACTGAAACCCACGCGAAGAGATACGAACCCTGCCACAAACGTGCGAACGTTGACATCCACTGCTCAGGCGTACAGCTGAGCACAACGCCGCAGAACTGAGAACGCGGCTTTCGTCCCCATCCTCGCCCTCCTCGCTCCTCGATTGTCTCTCCTTTCTTCCCGTTCAGACACACCATTGTATCATCTTTCTGTATTATCCACGGCGCGCACTGTTAGATCCTGAACATCTATGAAAGACTTGCGATATGGCAGACGGCCGCTCCCACACGCGGGTTCGCCTCGCTTCCGCTCCAATGTTGGACGCGTTATCTCTCCCAAAACACTGCCATGTCTTCCTGCGCGGCCCGAAGCCTGGCTCACAATGGATCTCGTCCGTCTCGAGGTCCCGATTCCAGATTGAAGATGTCTGAGACAGCAACGGCTCCGTCTCCTATCGGCCCCGATCCAGGTCGCAGATACCACACCATGCTTCGATAGACATGCTGATCCTCACTGGCCGCATTGATATACAGCTGTGCAGATCAGATGCCTTCGGCCGCGCAAGCAGGGCATCCTGTGCTCCATCAATCCAAGCACTTGAGTATCCATTATATCTTACGACTCGTCGTTGTCTGCCAATGCAAGTTCTGGTGCCGTGGCCCTTGTATGAGCAAGCTGATACCACAGCCTGAAATATTTACACAGTGACACGAAGCCATCGCCAAGGAAGCATAGAACACTAGCACTGTTCACATCAAGTGCGAACGTGGCAATGGCAGCACACGAAGAGAAAGAAGTCCAGCCAGTCGCACCTACTATCGTCCCCGACGAGAAGAGGCCCTACTCAGCGATCACTCTGCCAGGAGACGTCCCAGGCAAGATCGAACACGCGGACGCGGATCTTGGTCTCCGTATCCTTCAAGATCGAGGCGATGAGGGTGGGTATGTGTTGGATCCAGAATTGCGCCGGCGAGTCCTTCGCAAGCTTGATGTGCATCTGATGCCCATCTTGACGTAAGTAATTGGCAAGACTGACTGTGAGCGATGTATGAGTACGGTAGGACTGACTTGCAAAATAGAGGTACGACAATGATAGCTTTCCTGGAGCTTGTAACTCTGAATTATGCGTCAATTTTTGGGCTGCTCGAAGATGCGGTATGTTGAGCAGGCTCGTCGACAAAGGCTCTACTCACGTATTCATAGCATCTCACTGAGCAGCAATTCGCTTGGCTGGGAAGTATCTACTACTTTGGTACGAAATGGTGAAGTTTGAACTGAGATTTGAAGCTGACTGCGGAAAGGTTATCTCGCTATGCAGCCTTTCGTCGCACGCTTGTTGCAATACGTACAGCCTGCTCAAACGATTGCAGGTGCAGTGTATGCGCCTGCAGTTGAGTTCGTCGATCCTCATATTGACTTTCGTCAGGTTTCTCTGGGGTGTGATTATCTTCCTCAGCATCCTATGTGATAGCTTCTCCAAGTTCATGGCGGTGCGGTTCTTCCTCGGAGCAGCAGAAGCATGGCACGTTTCGAAGACATCCCACGTTGTTTTGATTCACGAAAGCTGACACGCGTTGTAGCGTCAACCCGGCATTCATTCTCATCAGCAGCTCCTTCTACCCTCGCGAAAACCAGACCTTCCGAGTTGGCATCTGGTTCAGTGCCAACGGCCTTGCGAACATTGTCGGAGGCATCATGGCTTACGGGCTGGGACACATCCATGCTGGTGGTCTTGCTCCTTGGAAGTGGATCTATCTCATCATTGGCGCCATCAGCATCCTCTGGTCAATCGTCGTCTACATCTTCCTCCCGGCGTCTCAAGGCAGCGCCAAGTTCTTCAGTGATGAGGAGAAAGTGGCAGCTGTTGAGATGGTCCGCGACAACAATACTGGAATTCACAACAGAACGTTCAAATGGTCGCAGCTTCGAGAGGCCCTCCTCGACCCTAAGAGCTATTTCTTCTTCTGGTTTGCGTTCTTTGGTAATCTGGCCAATAGCATAGCCACTTTCGGCAGTCAGATCATCTCGCATTTCGGCTTCTCGCCACTGCAAACGACCTTGGTGAGCCGATGCTTCTCTTCATGTGATGGAATTAACAGGTGCTAATGCTTTGAATCCAGCTTGGCATGCCGAACGGTGGATTCGAGGTCTTGGTAATGATATCTTTCACCTGGATCTGCATTCACTACAGGAACATCAGGTCGCTGCTGATAGTCGCTTCCAATGTCATTGCTCTAGTCGGGTCGATAATAGTGTTCGTTTTGCCTTTGACCAACAAGGCTGGACTTTTGATCGGCTACTATATGGTATTTGGTGTACACCAATTTGACTGTAATCATTCTTGCTGATCTGCTGTCTAGTTTACGGCATGGCCGACAGGCTACGCTATCTCTCTGGCCCTGGCTGGATCGAACACTGCAGGCTTCACGAAGAAGGTCGTTACAAACATCTTCATTATGGCTGGCTTTTGCTCCTCAAAGTATGCTAACGGAGCATACTAGCTTAAACGGCGAGCGCTGACCATTTTTTCCAGCATCATCGGTCCTCAATTCTTCAACAAACCTCCACGGTATCGTGAGTACTCCTGCAAGACCTGCCTTGGCCAAGTCACACTGACAAAAGCTTCCACAGGACTCGGTATTGGCTCTTGCATCTTTACGTTCGCTGGGATGATTGTTGTCAGCATTCTCTTCCAGGTCTATGTCATGTGGCTGAACAAGAAACGTGCTTCTGTTCGCGAGGCCGCCAAAGGGGTGCTCGATGGTCGTGTGGAGACAGGATTCGAAGATCTAACAGACAAGGAAAACCCGCTCTTCGAATACGTCTACTGAGAACAGAGGAGGCCAGGATGCTGCTGAAACGTTTGAAATCTTGTGATCTTATTTCGGACTGGCTCAAGAGTAGGCCTTCTGAGTGGGACGAAGTCCAACAACAATGCACCACTCTTCCACCACTGTACCCATCGCAAACGCGATCAGCGATACGCACAACCTTTCTTGGAACGGCCAAAGCGGCATGCGACGCTGATAACAAACCAACCTGTTAAAGAGGGGAAAGAGGGCCCCGCTCGAAGGATCTAAAGCATGAACTGGCTCAACCTGGTCTCTTATCTGCCGTGTGCCGACTACGGCCAAGGTCGACTGCATATGACAGTCTCGGGCCCGATGCACTACATTTCTCAAGAGGTAGACTACAAGGGCCCGAACAACCGCAATGGAGATGAGCATTCATGGCGATTTTCGACGCAAGTCGGGCACTGCTTGTGGTCCCTGCAAGAAGCGTAAGATCCGCTGCGACCGGCTCAGCTCGGATAGCACAGATCAGCCTTGCAGCGCTTGTCGCCGACACGGATGGAACTGTTCTGCTGCCCCTTCTCAAGATGGCACGAGCAAGGCAAAGCGCCAACAAGTGGATAGACGTCCTCGACCAAGGACTGACTGTGGAACGAGCGGCACGGTAGCAGCTGCCACGGTCGACATAGCTACGCCTGGGACGTTACCTACGAACGCTCTGGCGTCTGAGGAGAGCTCGGTATCAGCACCACGTCCTTCCCTTGCGACCGCAGATTCTCTGAGAGAGTTCTACGAGCGCGGTATTAGCTCTGGTGACTGGGAGGTCTTCGCGGCTCCAGACAAAGACCCTCTTCGCATCGTCTACACCGGAAGTGTTATCGCAAACCTCAATCAGCTGGTACGAAAGTCTAGCCTTGCACTTCATTTTCCCTTCCCATCCATCCGACCACGTCTGGGATGGGAGCCCACGCCAGCAGGTCGTGTATACTTGACATCTGCCGCCGTACGAGATCTCAGTAGCCTTCCGCCGCGGCACATCCGCGACTCCTTGGTCAACACATACTTTACCTACATACATCCCGGGCTACCCATCGTTGATCCCGCCGAGTTTAGATCCCAGTACGCTTCCGCAGATCCGTCTCCGCCGCTGCTACTCCTTCAATGCATGCTGTTGGCTGCCGCCCGAATCTCTACACAACCAGAAGTGGCTGCTTCTAGGCCGGAGCTGACATCGACACTATACAGGCGGGCCAAAGCTCTCTTTGAGATGCGCCACGAGAATGACCGCGTCATACTGGTACAAGCTGCGTTGCTGCTCACCTGGCACGTCGAAGATGCCGATTCCGTAAGCAACGGGCCGTACTATTGGGTTGGTCTGGCGACTCGTACGGCCTTGGGGTTGGGCATGCATCGCGACCTTTCCGATGCTTCTGCATCAAGAATGCCTCCAGCAGATCGCAGGCTCTATCGTCGCCTCTGGTGGACAACCTTACGTTTCGAAGTCTACACCGCCTTGGAGTTCGGACGACCATCAGTTATCCGGGCAGAAGACTTTGACCAAACGACACTCGAGCTTGCTGACTTCCTTTGCGGGGATGGTAGCGACGATAGCCTCGCCCGCCCCGAGTTCTGCATCCTCGATGCTCGTCTGTGTGTCCTAGCTCTAGAGATCGTTCGCCTTGCTGCACCTGGCACAATCTCTATGGTTGCGGAAGAAGCAAGCATCGATCGGCAACTGGTACTCCTCGCAGCCGAATTGCCTGCAACGCCCGACTTCTGGTCTTGCCAGCTACGCATCACGCACAGTCTCCTGACACTCATGCTCCAGCGTGCTCGGCAGCGACCCGATGCTGACTCTGCTTCTACGGCTCAAGAAGCGGTCTCGACCATCCTTGTCTCCTTCGAAACGATGCTGGCCCAAAATACGATGGCCAATCTCAACTACTATGCCAGTACGCCACTTCTGGCTGCGGCCGTCCACTTCGCGCAATCAGTAGCATCCAATGAAGCCACAGCATCAAGTATGAAGGCATACACATCCCATGTCCAACTCGAGCGTCTTCTAAAACCGATCGAAGCACTAGCGCAGACGTGGCCTCACATGGATTCGGTGTACAAGCTTAGCAAGCTCTTGTCGTCCCATTGCCGCAGGACTGTCTTCAAATCAGCACCCTCGACCGAGCAGGCGCCTTTCGATATAGGCGACATCACGTTGGATGACCTCCTGAGTGAATACTGCTTTCCGAGCTTCGCACGGCCGTTCGACGATTCGGAGCAGATTATGTTGCCGATGGTTTGAAGACTTCTAGCCACCGACGATCTGTCTTCCCAGACCTCCAGACTACCCAACCGTGCCGTAGTCATTACCAGCAGGTGGACGATTGAAAAGATAGCCCAGGTCTCACGCCTCATAGCATGAAGTCAGCCGTGACCAATCAGAATCCCTGTCGATAGCAACCCGTTCAACGGCTGGGGATCCTACGAAAACCATCGTCATGAAATCTCGCCCGTGAAACAACATACTCCATCCTACATCGCCTGGCATTACAACATCCATCAGTCAGAGGATGGCCGCCTTCTCGCCTTCTCCCCTCGTACAAAGCCCATTTGCCAGCTCGCTACCGCCAAGCGACTGTAGACCGACGATTCTGACGTAATCTCGCTGCACCAACACCCACATCCACCGAGGCCAGCACGTTCGTTTGGCTCTTGGTGCGTGTCGGTGAGCGCCACGGGTGATCATCCTCTTCCTCCCACTCGTGAATGTACGATTTACGAGCATCGACTCAGCAATGAACAAAGACATGCTGTAACTCAATACGACCTTGCAACCCATGCCGCCGGTTCTGCGTTCGCAGACGATCAACAAGATGCCGCCGACTCTACTGCTCATTCGCCATGCTGAGGCATTGCACAATCGAACAGATAAGTGGTGGTTAACGTTGTGGGAGAACGAACAGGTGCTGATCATCGTTGCACAGAACTACGATTTACCGGATCCCAAACTCACGGATGGCGGCATGCAACAATGCGAAGACCTACAACGACACCTGAAAAGCAGCTGTCCTCTTGCCTCGAGAGTCGAGCGGATCATCACCAGTCCAATGAGGAGAACAATGCAGACTACCTTGATTGGCCTGCAATGGTTGATCAAGAGTGGTGTCCCTGTTGATATTGATGCCATGTGGCAAGGTATGTTAGACCGAGTGATCAATCGATCCAACTCCTTCTGGTCCCCTAACATAGTCATTTGCTCACTCTCCTTCTCGAAGAAAACTCCAATGCCGCCTGTGACACAGGCAGCAACCTAGAAGTCCTTGCGAAGGAATTTCCAGATTTGGACTTTTCAGAAGTGGATACCACATACCCCGATAAATCCGACGGCACCCCATACGCCTTCACTCGCAAGGCCAACCAAGCTCGTGGAGAAGCGTGTCTGAAGGCGCTGTACAATCGACCAGAGAAAGTCATCGCCATCGTCAGCCATGCCGGTTTCTTGCGGACGGCAATAACTCGACGGCGGTTCGAGAATGCCGACTATAGGATCTTCACCTTTGCGAGGGACTCGGAGGGCAGGTTGGAGCTGTTTGAAGATGCCACGACAGAAAAGAGAGGCGGTGGAATGGGTAGGAGTGCGAAGGGCATTTACTTGTTGAACGACTGGGACTTTCCACCGGAGAACATTGAGGAGGTAGAGGAAGAGGAACAAGAAGCCTGATACAATGCCTGTGGCCTTTCTCAGACCACCCGGCCATCCTTACTGGTCATTCGTGCTGCCGTCGTCGTCGTCGTCGTAATCCTCCTCATCGTCATCATCATCCAAATCGGACCACTCATCGCCCATGCAACACCACTGCGCGCGAACAGCGTACTCGGCCATAATTCTGATCCTGTCAGCGTGGGCCTGCCAGCCATCACTTACCCAAGTCGAGCCATGCTCGCGATACCAAGCCTCTCCATCCCCCAACAACTTCCACGACCTCACATCCGCCGGCACTCGTCTCGGCTCCTCCCTCGAAGGCAGAACCGCACCCAACAACCGCTTCCGCAAATGGCTGATAGTCCCCATCCACTCGTCATGCCAAAACAACTCGCGATCCAGCGCGTGAATGACTTTGATCCAGTCTCTCTTGAACATCTCTCTGAGATGCGGCTCGTAGTCTTCGTCGACTTTGTTCCAGAACCAGATGCCAACGGCGACGATCGTCGGCTGCACTTTGATGTAGTTGCCGGTGAGGTACCAGTCGTCTTCGAAAGGCGGTAGTGGCTGGNNNNCCAGCCAGTCCCAGAAGTCGAGGTCTGCTTGGACTTCCTCGTGGTCGTGGACGGTGTATGTGAGGAGGTTGAAGAATCTTGGTGGGATGGTGACAAGTCGATTGGCGGGAATGTCGCGTGCGTTGTAGAGCTCCTTTCGGCATGACGGGCAGGTGTTGTGGGCGTCTGTCCAGGTCTGTAGGCACTCGCGACAGTAGAGATGGAGGCAGGAGGTCTGAACAGGGTCTTTGCAGTCTTCTTGACAGATCGGGCAGACGTCTTCGCTATCATCGAGCTCCATCAGGTTGGTCAATTGGTGTGAACAGAATTCCGCGTGCTGAGGAAGCGGAGGGAGTCTTGGAAAGTGGTTCGGCGGCGGTGTACGCCTCGAGGAGGGATCGCTCATGTCGCCGAATTTGCTTCTGTCTCTGCTGCTGCTGCTGTTGCCACTGTGCGATCAATGCTGCTGTTGCCGCGGGCGCTGCTGCTGCCGCTGGGATACCTTGTTAGTTGTGGACTTACTTTGGTCTATGCTGTTGATGTGATTATGGCTCTCGTATGCTGCTATCGCCGCCGCCGAAATGTGTTGTAAAGCGCGGATGTGTTTGTTGTTGGCGCTAAAGATTTGGTACAAGCGCGCTAGCGTGCGAGACAAAGTAGGAAGGAGCACACTCACTGTTTATGCTTGGCTCAAGTGCGTCAGGCTGGGTCGCACTTGAATTGAGACACTTAACATCATCTGACTTTTCGATCGGGATCACTAAGCCAGAGACTGGAATTGTTGATGAGTTAGGGAGTGAGGTTAGCAATGAGCCAGGGAGTGAGCGTATTTATGAGGAAGCAACTGACGATAGCAGTGAGCCAGCAACTGACGGTAGCAGGTAGCCAGGTACTGACGGTGGCCAGGTAGACTGACGGTGGCCAGGTATTGACGGTGGCCAGGTACTGACGGTAGCCCACAGCTGACGGTAGCAGGGAGCCAGAGAGTAAAGGCACCAGTGAGGCTACACAGCATCCTGAAAGTGAGTCCAACCTTCGGCGAGCTAGGCGTACTGACGTCTTGTATTCTAGTGCATGTAGTCAGTAATCTAGATCACTGCGAAAAGGGGCCTCATCGTCTTCGTACCTATCGAACCAGCATCGAGCTGTCTCGGGAATGTGCATGTTTCTCACTCACACCGTGCCTGAGACTAAAACGACGGCCAAAAGCATAGGACACTCGCAACAAAGTCTCTCAATAATGCATGTTTCCAAGAAGGCACTGACTATCTGCGACCACCTTTTCTCTTCCTCGTCTCGTTCACATTCGGCTTCTCTTTCGTAGGCACAGGCACCGATCCGGTGGCAGCAGGTGCGCTCCTCACGGTGTACCCACCATTCTCATCCGGCACGATGTCGACCTGTACGCCTTGATCGTCGCTGCTACTCGAACTGCTCGTCTCTACCCTCCTCAGACCGCTACCCTGACCGGGCGTGGCATTCCTTTGCGCTAAAGGGGAGGAGCTTGGAGGAGCACGGCGCAGGCCCGAGTACCGCACATCAGGCGGGCCACTTGCGTGGCGCCGCCCTTGCGCTGCAGGCATCGGCGGTGCCATGTCGTAATCCTCTGGTGGCGGTCCTCGATACCCTCCGTACTGTGCATTCGAGGCAGACCGAGTTCGCGGTGGAGGTGGGGGATACCAATCAACATCGTCTGGGAGTGACCGATTGGAGCCTTGAGATTCCGGTCGGACTGAGACTCCGTTCGGGTAGTATCGCGGAGGCATTGGCGGAAACTGCTCAGGTGGTGTCGACTCTCGTCGACTGTGCTTAGAAGAGGATCTTGAACCACCGCCTGATTGCGAACGTGCAAACTCTGGGCTTGGAGGGCCGTAATATGCGATCGGAGCGTAGACAGGAACGCCATTCGGTCCAGGCACCATAATTCCAGGCGGCGGTGCACCGACAGGAAAAGCCGGCGGTTGCTCCACAGAATTCTTTGGTCGCACCTTGGCCTTCGAATTGGACTTGGCAGGCGAACCAAAGATCCCACCGGTACTCTTCTTCCTCGTTTTCTGGCTCGTCAGGCTGCTAGCACTGCTCGTGCGGCTGCTGGCTTTCACCTTTGACTTGGCAGGGGTGGCGGGCGGCGACGCAAGGGTCGACGCAGGCTCCGGCTGCTGGTTTCTCCTGCGCTCAAGAGCCTCCATCTCATCCTGCGACAAGTTGACATTAGTCTTGCCCTTCACCCTCGCTCGTGCAATGCGATCCAACGCCGATTGGAGCAAAGATTCTTCCTTGTCCCTGACTGCCGTCTGATATGCTGCACTCCTCTGGTCCAGATAGTCCTCCTCTTCTGAAATGTAGTCATCATATCCTGCATCATCGTACATGCCCCTTCTGGGTGTTCTATCCCGTCCCAGATCGTACCCATCAAAATACAAGGCATCGCCCGCGAAACCGCGCGGGCGAGCGTCCCTTACACCGTATCCATGTGTATCCAAAACAACGCCTTGTCCATCGTCTTCGTCACTGTCTATTTCTTCAACGCGCTCGGCATAGCGAGCACGTGGGTCACGAAGCTCCCAGTCCTGCGGATACGCCCTTCGCCTATTCCCGCTGTGAGCCCCGGGTGGTCTTCCCATTCCATAGGGCGAAGAGTGCGCGGCCGACCACCTAGACCGCCTCCTCGGAGAAACTAGCCGCAACGTCTTTCTCCATGAGCGCGGCGTGGCCCAGGATGGTGACGCCTGAAGCGCCGATGAGCCAGAGAACGGTAGTCACAGGACTCGCCCAGAAGAAGAGCGGCTGATATAAAGTCAGAAGTGTCCTCATCTTCCACGAAATGTTTCGATACGTACCACTGAGATAACAAAGAGACCGGTATAGAGCTGGGATACACTGGCACGTGCAAAGCCCACATCCAGGTCCCTGCCTTCCAGCTTGCCGATCCCGTACATGCCACCAATAATGAGCACTATGGCGAAGAGGAGGGTCGGGTTGGTGAGCAAGCTGTATATGCTGAGCATGACAAAGACTGCAGCATAGTTGGAAGAAAAGTATGAGAGGTTGTAGTTGACACGATTTTGCACCATGGAGAAGTCGGCGGGCTTGGAGATGCGCTTGATGTCGAGGAACTCGCTGATCGGTCGCAGGTTGGCAAAACGCGTGCCGATGGACTGACTGCGGACGGCATCGAAGCGGCCGGAGAGGCTGAAGGAGTGTAATATAAGCACGTGTTGGTTATGTATTTCTCTCGGGAGACTCACTTAAGACGGCTCGTGATGGCGTCGAGAGGGATGTTAATGCGAGACATGGCTGCTGTGGGGCGCGGGGCTGTCGTCGGCGGTGTCGTGTGAAGGAGTCGAAGCTGGGAGGAGGAAAAAGATATTAGCCTGCGGTATGCGACTCGACCGACGTGCAGCAGCGTGCAGTAGTCGCCGTCGACGGGCGGAAGCAGGACGAAGCCCGCAGAAGAGGACTGAAAGGAGCAGTCGAGCTTACCGAAGCTGAACGAGCGACTGTCGTAGGGACTTTAAGGCGTGACTGTGGCTGCGGACAAGGGGCAGGAGTAGGAGGAGGCAGCAGAGGAGACTTTGGTCGCGAGTTGAAAGGTTCCGTGTGCTGCTGAACCGATCGCCCCAGGGATGCCCTGAAGCTTTCACGCCATCCTGCAACGGCTTAGCCTGGGGGTGTTCCCCTTTCACGTGAAAACAGCCATCAATAGAATTCTAGAGGAATGCAACGCATGAATGGCAGGTGGGTGGAGTCAGAAAGCAGCAGAGCAGACGACAATTCTCCGCACGCAGCTATGGCCCTCTTATAAGTCTTGATGCAGCCCGCCAACGCACATCATCGGCGGTTGGGCTGTCCACGTAGCTTCAACTAGCTGCAGCCACGGTCCCGTCAATTTGTGGGATTTGCTGCCCTGCTCTCAAAAACCTCCTCGTCCACCGCTGCACCTCGCCCGAACCAACACCTCACCCACCCAATCCCACACCATGCGGGTCCTCTCGCGTGCAGCTTCACTGCTGCTGCTGCTGCTCGCACTCACCGCATTCGTTGCTGCCTGGTCCAAAGAGGATCATGAGATCTTTCGCCTGCGAGACGAAGTTCTAGCCAACGAGGGCTCCAATGCCACTTTTTACTCCTTCCTCGGCATCCACCCCTCGGCGTCACAAGACGACATCAACAAAGCTTACCGAAAGCTGTCGCGCACTCTGCATCCCGACAAGGCACGCAGCACTTGGTTGGCCAACTACAATAAGCCGAAGAAAGCTTCCACGAAGCCTGGTGCCAAGCCGACTGTGCATGTGCAGAAGAATAAGCAACCCAGTCAGGGAGAGATCAACAAGTTCACTAAGGAAGCTGAGAAGCGCTTTGAGATACTCGGTCTGGTGGTCGGAGTGCTGAGAAGTGAAGGAAGAGACAGATACGACCACTTCCTTCGAAATGGCTTCCCCAAATGGCGAGGCACTGGGTATTACTACGAGCGCTTTCGCCCTGGTCTTGGCTCTGTCCTGCTCGGTCTGTTCGTTTTCGTCGGTGGAGGTGTGCATTATGCCACATTGTACCTGAGCTGGAAACGTCAACGCGAGTTTGTCGAACGATACATCAAACATGCGCGACGCATGGCGTGGGGCGATGAAGGCGGCATTGGAGCAATCCCAGGCCTGGGAGGACCGACGAATGGTGCTTCAACACCGCAGACAGGAGACGAGCAAGAAAGCATGCAGTGGAACCGAAAGCAGAAGAGAGCGATGGAGCGGGAAAAGAAGAGAGAGGGCAAAGGTGGTGTGAAGAGTGCAAGAGCAGCGGAGAAGGCGAAAACCTCTGGTATCTCGACACCTCAAGAGGCTGAGATCACGTCTGGACCCGTGGGAGCGAAGAAGAGAACAGTCGCAGAAAACGGCAAGATCTTGATCGTGGACAGCGTGGGAAATGTGTTCCTGGAAGAAGAGTCCGAGGAGGGTGACAGACAGGAGTTCTTGCTCGATGTGAGTACATCTGGTGGACTGTTCTATCTCCCTCAGCTGCTAACATTCTCTAGCCCGATGAGGTTCCAGCACCGTCCATCAACGATACCTTCCTCGTACGCTTCCCGGTCTACCTGTACAACCGCTCTCTCGGCAAGGTTCTCAACAAGCAGACTCCAGAGCACATCGCCTGGGAAGCCAGCCTCGGTGAAGAACATGAGGAAGTCGACGAGGCCGAAGCGTCTCTGCGCTCGGCAATTCCGCCCAACGCAAATGGCGAAGCCAGGAAGCGCAAATCAAAAGCCAAGTCATAGTAGCTGCTGCTGCTTCGTGTTGAGCGTGCAGTCTCATAGTAGTGTAAATTCAGTCAAAAGTCTCCAGAACGTGCTCCTGTCCCGTTGTGTCACGCTTCTGCCGTCCCAGTACTGAATCGCTTTTGCTCGAGGAGTTGCCTCTGATGTTATCCTCTTTTCTGGCCGTGAACAAATGATCCATCCCAACGCCCGCTGATGCCTCAAATCCATGGAACAACCAACCAAGCAACCGCAACTTGCTGTACGAGTCGGATTTAGAAGAACGACGATCCGGCACCAACGATCATTCGCACGAGTTCGAATAGGACACCGCCGCAGACGACGAATATGAGCATGTCTGTCAACAACACACAGTCAGTCTCCTGATACCCAAGACCCAATATGAACCCATTCATATTCATTCTAGGGGAAACGTACAAACCCAAAAGGGACTTATCGGTGGCTTCTCTTTCTTCTCCTTCTTCACCACATTGCTTTGCGGCTTGCCCATCTTTTTCTCTTCTGATCGTGCGAAGGCCGCGTTGGCGCGACGTTGTTGGGGTGTTTGCGCCTGGAGAGAGCACACGAGCGCATAAGTAAGGAGCTCTGGTATATCGCGGCGATGTTAGAGGTGTACATACCATTGTGCTGAAAGTGCCCTGGCGGTTGTCAAGATGTGGGTGTAGAAGATGTCTTCTGTTCGCCGGTGTCGTGGAGATGCTCGAACGAGGAGAGTGTGGAAATGTCTTGGGGAGACTATTGGACCCAAGAGGCCAGCTTTACACGGCATGTGCTTCGCCGAGCAGACCCCTGCAATTCGGTCGATCGGTCAGGTCGGCCCGAGTGCCGTTCGCTAGACTCAGACCCACCTCCCGTCGATATGAGCTTTTCGACCGACAACGATCGATCATCAACACCGCACTTTACATTTGCGAGACTTTGCAGTACGGCATATGTGTCTCTGAGGGCATAGACATCGACTACTTCCTCGAACAAGCTTTGGCGACATCGACGTATGGACGCCTCCACATCATGATCAAAGTGCCTGGGGGAAAAAGATTCTCGAGAATATGGCCCGCTATCCCACCTTCGATGAATATGCCAAGAAGGGCGCCTATGCCGAGGGAATCAAGCGCTGTAATGAGCTCCTTCAACGAAGCCCCAAAGATCTGCAGCTTCTCCTCGTAAAATTACAGCTCCTTTCTGCGTCTGAGAACAAACCCGACGAGACGCTCGACCAACTCCTGGCCATCCAACCTCCCGTACAGGATCTTCGGGAACTAGTGCCGATCGAAGCCGCTGTTGTCGATGGCAACAAGGATACATGGCCCAGACCTATCTCTGCCGGACCTCAAGTGGCTAAGCTCTGGGACAATGCTTTCAAGGCAAATACAAACACAAATTATCGGCTGGACCTTCTTACCGTGCGATTCTCTCGGGCTGTGGTAGACAACAGGATACAAGACGCTCAACAAGCTCTCATCGCCCTGAAGTCGGTGCAGCCAAAGAATCGAGCGATCTACATGGCTCACTGCGCGTACACCCAGCTCCTGTCGACCAGCAATGATGATCTCCAATCTCGGCTAGCTTTAGGCTTAGCGAAGAAAGCTGTGGCTGACATGTTCGATGAAGATCGATCTCTGGACTGTAGGGTTGCTGGACAGATCTTTGCCAGGCAGGGTGCGGCGAGCGAACTGGAGACGATTCGTGAAAGATCCGCATTCAGGGAGAGCAAGCAAGTTTATGACGCTCTAAAGCTGAGCCAGAAGGTGGAGGTAAACGGGAGCGCGACTGTCGAGAAAGCGGATCCCAACAAGGACAATCCCAGGGTATGGCTCGAATCCGAAGTCGAAGTCTTGAAAGGTGATTTTGCGAAGTTGATCGAAGGGAAGGCTGCATCTGATGTTCTGACGGCTTTCGTTGCCAACGCTATTCGCCTCTTCAACACATCGATATCAAGCTTGAACCTGGGAGGAAGAGATCGCGGCGCGGCAGATGCGTGCTTTCTAGCTGTCTCTGGGCTGGTAAAGCTGTATGCCGAAGGCAATGACACGACTTATCTCGTACAGGCTGCATTCCTCTCACAGCGTCTAGTCCAGCACAACGAGCACATCCACGAAGCTCGACTGGTACTAGAATACCTTTATGTGCGCCTAAACCTTGGGAGCCTCGCCATGCGTCTCTTCGACAGCTTAAGCGTGAAGGAGATTCAACACGATACCGTTGGACATACAATATTTACAGGCCTTTCGACCCTGCATCCCTTCTGGACCGCTCTGCCAGTACGAGACTGGTTCGACCCACATGAACGAATGCAAAAAGCTCTGGGTGTTTACCCGCGGCACGAAGACAAGCTTGCTGATACAGAGGCTGGTGTACTTGAGCATTCTCAGACGGGCATGGTGTTCGACTTGCAAGAACTGAGACAGAACTTGAGATCCAGCTTGGTCAGGAGAATGATACTGCTGGAGCATCGTCGGGTAGCCCGCACGATCGGTAAAGCTATCAGTAAGAATGTCAGCGACGTGGGACCAAGGGTCGTGGCCAATTGGGTCGCCACCAAAGACAATCGAGACTTCAATGCCGCCTTCGACTACGGCTTCAACGTCGAGGAAGCTCTGTTTAAAGACAATGATCAAGCATCAGCGCAATCGTCTCTGCTGGCTGACCTGACCGCGGACACAGCATGGTCTCTCGCAACAGGCAAACCAGACGCTCTCATTCTCGATCCGGAAAACCTGAAAGAGGCTCAGTTTTCATTGAGTCGTCTAAAGTCTCCAACCAGAGCTCTCGCGAACGTCACCGCCGGCCAAACAGTGAACGTCTTATTAGACGTCAAAGCCGGCACATCTCCGTCCAAAGACACCGTCATCTCGCTCCAGCAAGCCGTGGAAGACCTCAACATCGAGACCCTCACCACAACGCAAGATCCTCTGGCCGAGCACCTTCAAGACCACTACCTGATCATCGATACCCTACGTATCGTTGTCGCAGCTTGCACCTTCATCAAGAAACATGCAGAACACATCCCAATGGAAGTTGCCTCAGTTCAGGAACTTGCGCGGAAGAACATCGATGCCCTGCAAAAGCATGCAAGGGAACAGACCAGGACCGTCAGGGCTGCAAGTGTGATGGGAATGCTCAACAAGCACGATGAGCTCAAGACCGCGATTCAGCTGTTCGGCGAAGAGCGTCTGAAAACTTTTGCGGAGAGCCTCACAGAAAGTGCAAAGGAGGGCTGGGAAGGCGTGTGCAGCATCAATGCTTCGGCGTGACGTGCTTTCGTGGCTGCGAAGGCCAGGAAGTTGATGATGCTCGTGGCGATCGCAGCAAGCATGTTGACCGGCTGCTGGCTTTGGATATTGTCACGGTAGAGCTGATGCTGGTGGTGCTACATAATGCTGCCGATGGTCATGACCAATCCACGAACGCTAGCTCAAATCGAAATGCAAATTCCACACCCCAAACGCGCATTCAGCGGTCTTGACGCTCCTCTCCCGTAAACGCCTTCGCTCTGAACGCTTCAATTGAAAACTCAAGACTGCCTCGCAATGCGTTTCAAGGCCGGGTATCTTTATCTTTGTCTCCATCAGAGGTAGACTGTTGCTCGTGAGCTTCTGTCTCTCCCTCTTCATCATCTGTCGCCAGAGGCGTCGGTAGCTGACTAGGCTCCTCCTGTTTGACGGGCGTCAATTGCGGCGACGAACCTTGCCGTGGCGTCGCCTCCTTGCTGGACAGCACCGTCTGCTCTTCCACCAACCCCCGTTCTTGAGCGGCCCTCAGAGCCTCCAAGCGTTTGCGCTCGACTCTCGCTTCTTCCTCCATTTCTATTCGTCTCTCCTCAATCTTCAGGTCCTCCAACGACACAACCGGCTCGGCGTCTTCGTCCTCATCAATCGGTAGAGCCGTACTGTCTGCCCTGCTCCGCATAGAGCTCTTTCGCACCCCTTGGCTTTGTATACTCCTCGAAGACGCGGTTCGTCTCGTGCTCGTCCTACTTCCCGCACTGGGTCTCTTGCCGCGTTTGTCTCTCGTTTTGCCAGAACTGCCGCTTTCCGTTTCTTGAGCTGAAGCCCCGCCACTCATGTTCCCTGATTGCGTTGTCCTCCGTTCCAGCACCATGGCGAACTCATCGTCCAAGGGTATCGCGTCATCTTCTTCATCCGAGGGGAATAGATCGCCGCGACTGCTGAAACTGGATTCAGAGGCTGTTGTTCCCTGTGTCCCGCTGCGATTTCGTCGATGCGTACGATGATGGCCTGGGTCGTCGTCGATATCATCGAGCAGCGCTTCCCCTTCTGTACGATCACGTCGATGTCGTTTCGCGCCCGGGTGTTCTTGCAAGTCCGCAGCAGAGGGCTTGTAGCGCGCAGGCCTTCCACCAAAAAGCTTACTCCAGAAGCCGCCAGAACCTGGGATGACTGCACCAGCCGGTGCGCCATCGGCTGGCAGCACTGCGCTTTTCCGTCGTCCTTTTGGATAGCTCATTCCCCTCTGCCTCCCAGGCTGTTGCGTGGTGCTGCTGGTGACAGTCCCGTAGCCAGCACTGCCACCAGCGCTCACCAGTCGATCGAACTCGTCATTGCCCCACCCCAGTCCATCGCCGTCTAGCTCATCATCCCAATCATCATAGAAGTCAAAGCTCAACTCAGCCCTCCCGCGACCTCTCTGATGCCGTCTCCTTCGTTCGCGGTCGCGCTGGGTCTGGCTGATATTCAGCGACGGGCATGAGGCATCCACACAAGAGGTCAGACATGAGCCGACCGATTCGAAACACGGTCGAACGTAGCGCTGGCCGAAGATATAAAGCGAGGACTGGGCGGATTCGTTTGCCGATTCGAGGGTCGCGGAGATGTCGTGGAGACGGCGGCGGAAACGGGGATCATTGGTGCGGTACATGGCTATATGCGATGAGGCGACATGGGTGTTGAGTATGCGCCGACGATTCGAGCGACGAGGAGAGGGATGTCTGGACGCTAGTCATCAATGATGCTCGGAGCGAGGGAGGTGAGGTCTGGAAAACGGCCCTCGGGGCTGGGGAGCTGCGTGCTAGCGTGGAATTCAAAGCATGGATCAACGGTGGTCGAGCGCGCGTGGTGAACATGTTCTCGGCACCAACAACCACCAACACAGCCAGGGTCACATCGAAGCGGCTCCGCCATAGCGCAGGCTATCTTGATAATGCATCGAATAACGCAGCAATTGCCGCAAAGCTCTTCGGTGAGCCGTGGACGAACGTCTGCCAGGAAGGTGACGTCACAATGGCCAACTCTCCTTGAGAACGGCGAGGTATCCACGCGACTGGTTAGGTGTCTATATTGCTGTTACTGTGAAAGCGAGCCTAAGGAAGAGGGAGAAGTCTACCGAATGACACCAAAAGCGTCTCACTTGAATTGCTACAGCCTGACTATCATTGCGCCAAAAGCAACACTCCCAAGTATCCTGGTCTGACCTCTTAAACAGCTTATTAGATTAAGTCATTCGATATGCTCCAGCTTGTTCCTTTTCATCATTCAGGCAGTTCCACTTTCAACCAAGTCATCGACTCCAAGATGAGAAAAGACTTCGTATCGACCATGAGCTTTGACCGTACAACTCTCGAAGGACGAAGATCGCAACACTCGTTCGCACTGCTATGCCTTTCACGGGCTGTGGGTTGTCAGCCGGCAACGCCTGGACGTCCGTTGTCTTTATTGACTTCAGACCATGAGTCCAGCGGTACATGTATGGAATGTCCAACACTGTTGGAATGAAATGAACACGTGGAGAGGTCGATCAGTGTCAGTGTCAAAGAATTTGAAAGCATAAGCATTGGTATCTCGGCGGAAACAACTCTGCCTTGGTCTCTTTGCAAGTACTTTCCGCCCCAGATCGTTCCTTGAACACAACCCATACCATCCAATGCAAAACGCCACTCGCTTGCTCGAGCTCCCTGCCGTCATCGTTTCTGCCGTGTATTGCCCTACGGAATCATGCCCCGAAACGCCTCAAAAATGCACCATATCATCACAAGCAATGCTTATGATGATCTCGACCGACTGCCTTTCCTTTTCGCGATCTTCGACTGTGGAACTTCCTCTTCACTACCATTCCTCGGCGAGAGACTCAGTCGATGCTCCTTGCCGCGGAAGAGATGCATGCCGACATCCGTCGCCGAGTCGGAGTACCCGGTGCCGGGTTCACCGGGTAGTGGCAACCGCATGCTCCCCTCGTCGATGAACCCAGCGTTCTTCATGAGGTCGAAGAAGGCGGCTTCGCTGTCATGCCTGGTCTTGGTGGAGACCACGATGACGGCTTTGGGAGAGCGGGTGATGAGCGAGACGAGCATGCCGACGAGGGCTTCGAGGGTATCTGTGTTGTATGTGCACTCTGACACAACGATCAGATCGTTGGTTCGTGTTTGGAGTTTCTCGGGTAATGGTGCGAGCCAATCGAGGGCTTCGAAGCGGACCTTGGAGGACATGGCGGGTTTCATGCGGTCGATGTTGGCTACCACGAGTTCGGTGACTTCCGGAAGGTCGGTGAGGAGGACATCGCAGTCGGGTATTGACTGAGCAATGCTGATACCAACGGTGCCGCAACCACAGCCGAGTTCGATCACGTTCAATCGACGGTACGTTGCTGATATCAGGACATACTCGAGCAGCATTAGGGTGGTGGGGTTGTCGAGGGAGATGGTCCGGTCGATATGCTGGGCGAGGGCTTGGCTACCGTCCCACAGATGTCTGGCGATACTGTCTCCAGCGTCTTCCAGCAGTGATACAGGTCTCTCAGATAACGATGTGAATCTTCGCTCGACCCTCCACCCCGTCTCGAACCGTCCTTTGGTGGGGTTCAAAGTCCCGCTCCAGATATCTGCAATCGGCGGCAAGAAGCCATAGTTCTTCTCGTGGCCCTTCACGGCAACATGTACACAAGCTGGGTATTCAATATCTTGTCTCGAAAGGTCGAAGACCAGATTGAGCGAGCGAGCACCAGCCTGCCACTGGGCCTTCTTTCTCAGGTATATCTCTCCATCGTCTTCCGAAGCGCGCAGGGTGACTATGAGGTCGAGCTCGTGGGGGTAAAAGGTCTCGCCCAGATCGGTAGTGACGGTCACGACGGCCTTGAGCAGCACAGCTCCCCTGTCGACCTGTATCTTGGGCGTCTTTAGGAAGCGAACTGTCATATCAGTAAGCAAGCAAGCCTCCCGTCACGGCGACATCCATATCACTCCGACTCACTGTAATGCATGGCTGACCGATCTTCAGCCCAGCGCCGTCTCCAGCAGCCACCGCAGAAAAGATCACGACGCACACTGGGATGCGCGCGGGGGTGTGAAAGCAGGTCGAGGGCGCCAAACAGCGGGCGGTGGTGAAGAACTGAAATTGGGCAGCTTACCGCGTGGTGGCTCGCTCAACCACTGCTCTGTAACAGCAGCACCTCAGCTACTGCTACCTTACTCACCTTACTTACCTTCTTCTAGCTCTGAGCCTCAGTGCGACGGACCCTACGGTCTGGCTCGGTACCTGCTACAGTGGGTGGAGGGAGAGCACATGCAGGTGTGCAGTTGGCGGAGCCGTATTCCGACGGGTCTAGACCACTCATCGCCCTGCGATCCTCGTCGCACTGGCATGCAGGGTCGAAGATCGAGACTGGACCTAACAATCGAGGCAAAAGGTTCGGACCGCTCCCCGACTCTCTCTCCAATTTGACATGCCTGGGACGAATCGCGATTTGCTCGTGGTCCAGACTGTTTCGAATTGCTCGGAGTTGCATCTTTCCAGCAGGCCAGACGAAGTGGCAGTTTTGATGAAGATCGCAGCACTCGACGGTCGAGGACTTGGGTACTAATCTTTCGATTCATGCAGCTGCGCTATCGAACACGCTTCGCTCAGTCATCCGCTGGCGTCTAAGAATCTGCCGCACATCCAGAATTCATCTTATCCTGCATCGACGATGTTACAATTCTCGACCTCTGCTCTTTCTATGCTTTGCCGGCCGTCAACACCATCAACCAGAACCAAGCCCAGAGCGCCCCTACGACCACGATAACCAAACTGGAGATCGTCGGGTATTGGTTCGCGATGCCAAACAAAATCTCACCGATCCATATAATCCACGGCTTCATCGCCTTCTCCTCCGCTTCCTGCGCTCGAAGCTCCTCCTTCACCTCCTCAATCGTCATCTCCACTCCTCGACCTCGCTGCTGCAACAACGCCTTCTTCCCTTCGCCCGTGTGCATCGATATGCACATCGTCGACGCGAACCAGCCGTTCGTAAAAGTATCGACGTGCACTTCGGCGTTTGCGTACTTCTCGAGCGTGTGCAAGAACCCTTCGTACGTTGCCAGGACGTCGGTCTTGCGGCCGCAGAGGTTGAAGAGAAAGTTGTTGTAGAGGTAGTCGGTGGCTTCGGAGTGGAGCTGCTGGCACACTCGTAGAATCGAAGCATTGATGCGACCCCTTCCCTCGAGACCTCTACAATTTTTGACGCGGCCCTTCTTAGGATATCCCTGAAGGATGATTTGCTTGCCGAGTGGACCTTCTGGAAAAAGGGCATAACCATAGATCATGTCGCGAATCTCTCGTGGTAGGTCGAGGAGGTTGACCGTCTGCTCGTTCGTCGCCATTCTGCTTAGTGGTGACAAATGTTAGCTAGAGTACGAGGTGGAGTGACCAGTCCAGGAGTCCAAGAGCTGTTGGCAAACAGTCGACAGGCAGCTGGCAGGCGGGCTGGCAGGCTGGCAGTAGGCTAGGCTGGCAGTCGAAAAGGTCGTTGCCGTGGCAAGACAAGATCAAGAGCTGCTAGACTATGCAAAGCTGGCGTAGTGGGTATTCGTTGATGTTGTCGCCAAGTCCAAATCATCCAGGAATAAGAACAGGAACAGCCAGCGGGTGTTGATGAGTCCAAGAGCAATTGGCAAGCTGGTCGGTGGATGCGCTAATAGTCGAAATAGTCGTTGCCTTGGTAAGAAAACAGTAACAGCTGGTCGAATATGCAAACTTGGCGTAGTCGATATGTGGCGATGCTGTTGCTGAGTCCAAAGGATTGAGGAACAGCCAGCGCTCAAGCTGCGCCTTAGAAGTTGCGCACAGACCAACAGAAGGCAACAATCAACAATCATGCAAGCAAACGGTGCATCAACACGAACGAGCAAAGGAAAGAGCAGGTCCAATTCGTAAATGTCTTGAAAATATCTTTTGCTTACGATTATTCTGCAATCGCTAACGAACTTTTAGATCTGATCTTCCACTTTTTCAACTCGTCTCAGACATTCACTTGGCCAGCGCTCAGGCTCCAACGTCGCAAGGGTTTCTCGGGCGCCATGCTTGTGAGATTTGACCACGTAGCTCCTAGGCGTCGCGACACGTAGAGCGCTTTCATCATGCCAACAGCTTTTCCCTGGATTCCAACTTCTTCTCCATGTTGGGCTCTTCAGCTTTCCTCGCCAACACATCTGGTGATCTCGATGCCATCCTATCCAGAGCAGTTAGCCAACACGCCAGGCTAGACGACACCAAAAGGGGATCAACTTACCGGAACACCCGTCGGCTCAAAGCTATTCACCAACCTACTCTCATACTTCAAATTCGGATTTCCCTTACTCTTTCCCAACACCTCCTTATCAACCCTCTTAGCATACTGCGCCAACTGCCTCGCCGCAAACCTCCCGTCCGGCTCCCCTCCACTCCCATTCGCCCCATCCTTTCCCTTTCCCTCTGCCGCCTGCCTCTTTCCTTCCACACTCATCCTGACATACTCCAAATACGGAGGATTCCCCGGCTTGATCACATTATCGGCCGCATACACACTACCCGGACCGACGAGTTTCAGCTCCTCGCAGAGTTTGAGGTCGGTCGTGTAGGCGGGCTTGTAGTGGTCGAGGAAGAGGAGGTCGATGTGCGAGAGGTCGCCGGCCCAGTGTAGACGGGCGAGGGATTCGTCGCTGGAGCCAATTTCTACGTGGACGATGTCGGAGAGGCCGGCGAGGGAAATAAGGGCCATGATTACGGCGCCGAATTCTGGGTTGCGTTCGAGGGTGTAGTAGCGGGTTCCTCCTGCGCGGCGGAGCGCGTCGCCGAAGAGGATGGCGGAGTAGCCTACATAGCCGCCTAGTTCGACCTGACTTATATTAGTATTGGTAGAACCGCTTCTTGTCCTTAGGAATTTGACTTCTTACCATTGTCTTGGGCTTGACCTCTGCGATCAGATCCGTCACGATCTTGCCCTTGTCCTCTCCCACATTCATCAGGTACTTCTTCGTGCGTCCGAACAAATCAATCGCCTCCAACACTTTCTGCGGCGAGCCACGGATCAGGTCGATATCTGGAAGACTGTAGACAAAGTGCAGGAGCTCGATCTCGCGGCCATCGTCGAAGAAGACATCTTCCTGCTCAGCGTATGCTTTGGTCTGATCGAATCCACCCATATTGGTTATCTCGGCAGTGCGTTCGAAAGCGACAGGAGTGTGAAAGGGTGTGAGATGCAAGAAGAAATCGAAATGTGGTGGTTAACATCTTTCTAGTGGTTCTATTGCACTTCATGACGTCGGCGATTGGGTCGAGAGCTCATGGTCGGCTCTTTATCGGGATTGAAAGCGAGAAGAGAGGAGTCAAAGGCCGAACTTGCAATGTCGTGATGAGAGAATGCGCATGATGTTATTCAAGGCGCTGATATGAGTACTTACTGATATTGTCGTGTGAGGACCGAAGCAAGTGCTTAAGCACTGAATCGCACCGTAGTCCCTGCGACCCCACGTAGACGCGGGGATCAATCCTGTCCGTCGCAAGACCCATGAACGCAGCAATCGATATTGCATCGCGGTCAGATATTCCCAGCAGGACGGATCAACCGTATTGCATGAGTCCTGATCATCTCATCGTTGACGAGTTGAGGCTTACTCGCATACTCCTATGCGAGCATTGCCATGAATAAGATCAGGGATTGCGACTACCGTTGAAACGGAACTGAAGCTGGCACCGACTCTTGAAGGTTGCAACCAGTGTCAAGGCGGACAGAACGCCGCGCAGCTGTTGTTAATGTCCCATGCAGTCAGTGCTATTTCTCACCTCACTATGTATGCACACTTCTGCAGGAGAAGCGATGAAGTCATTTCCTGTGTTTCTCCACTCTGGGCGTTTTGCCGTAAGATTCTGAATCTTGGGTCGGCAGGGCGGCCGTTGAAGCCTTCAGCATGTGGCCGGAAGGAATACGAATAATCTGGTCATGACCGGTAGGAATGTCAGATCTGGGTCCCGAGCGTGAGGGGAGTCAGCGGTATCCATGTTTTGTGTCGACTCTTCTCCAGTTTTCCGTGGCACCGTTGCGTCTGGGGAAAGACTGGATCCGGTGGTAGGGACGTATCAAACCATGATGTATTGTAGTGTCGATTAAATATACCTACAGGTGAGTCGTGTATAAAATCACTGTGGTGCTCTCTGAATAGTGGTGTTGCAGGAATCGAAGAGGCGCTGTTGATCAGGGATAGCGAACGCATGGTCTGCTCCTTCTTGGTGGCGGCTGATGGGGCGTGGTCGTTTCCTGATCCCGCGTGCTCTTGATTAAATCGAACATTCTTCCAATTAATCTCGACATGGGCACCGCGGAAGAGGCG
Source organism: Zasmidium angulare (assembly GCA_002786045.1). Classification (NCBI taxonomy): domain Eukaryota; kingdom Fungi; phylum Ascomycota; class Dothideomycetes; order Mycosphaerellales; family Mycosphaerellaceae; genus Zasmidium; species Zasmidium angulare. The sequence goes on from NHNX01000021.1 coordinate 489,908, forward strand.
TGGTTGTTGCTGTTGTCCTACCATGGGATGGAATCGCCAATGTCAGTGTCAGGGGCCGCTTAAAGACGAGCTTGTCGACACTACTGCTGGCCCTGCAGATGTGGTCAAGAGTCAGGCGACTGCACCGTTCCTGCAGAATGAGAGTGTACAATTTCGAGAGGTACTGTACTTCTGTAGCGGAGCGCGTTTCCTCAACCAGTCAAGTGCGCACATGAAAGCCATGTTGGTTCTTTGGAGTGAAGTGGAGGCGATATGTATTGGCTCACAGGAACTGAAAGATGGGGGACGGCGGAGCCAGTAATGACAGCTCTGCCAATGGAGAAGCGTTTCACACAACATCACCAACAACCCTGCACACCACCAGCAGCGAGGCACGCAGGACGCACTGCAACGCAGCACAGACTGATGGACGGGTTGTGGGAGTACCATCGTGAAGACGGCTGTCCATCTCCAGAGCTTCCACAGTCGCACACGTTAGTGGTGAAGAACAGGAAAAGGCGTGGGTTTTCTTGCGCTTCCCTCTTGGAGGCTTTCGAGGCGCGTTGCCGGGAGGAATGGACCGACGGGAGAGATCCTAGCGCGGATCTTCTGGAGGCGTGTGAGACGGGCAAGAAACGTGGCGCCCGTTGATCGGAAGGGACGTCCTTGGTTGCGGTGTACAGGGAAGACACATATGAGCAGAAGGAACGATGGCAGAACAACAGAAGTGATGGTGACAAGCATCAAGTATCGATTGAACTGAACTGCCGCTTGGGTGCAGCCATTTATCAAGCTTCGTCCCGGCTGTAGCTAGGTTGCAGTAGAGGCCGTGCTGCTGCAGGTGGTCGCCGCGCTAGACGTTTATCACATTTAACCAACTCCTGATCAGGAGCACCACGGTGCACGTCCGTCCGTCTGGGACTGCCAGCACGTTTCTCTGGTTCCGCGTGCATCATTGCATCGCATTGCATTCTGCACCACTCCACACATTCATACACACGTCCGACTGCATCTCCATCATTCAGCCGACGCCGACGCGACCAGAAACACCGTCTCCTCCACCGCCGATTCCACCACCTCCACCGCCTGGGATCCCCTCCACAACCACCGCCGACTAGCATCCGCCCGCGCTTGTTCTTCGCCCTGCTGCGATTGAACAGCCTATCCCTGCACACGAACGTCTGCACTGACACTCACTTCGGCACCTTGCAGTAACCCTCGGAGGCCCATCCCCATCGGCCATCGCTCCACCCCCAACTGCCACTCCTGCTGCTGCCACTCTCTACCGCGCCGTGCAGTGAGTGCTGTAGTACCCGCCTGGCCGGCCGCATGGAGCGGTGCGCGAATTCATGACCAGCACCACCATTTCAAGCCCGAGGTGACCGCCGCCGTCGCCCATACCGCTCGAGCGCAGCAGGCGTAGGGGTCGCGGATCGCTGCAGTAACAGGGAACTACTGTCGCTGTCCGTCCGAGCATCTCCAGCTCATATACAACATGGCCTCCGCCAGCCAGCTCCCACGTACCCCGCGACCACCACCTACGGGGCCACTGCCAGCACTGCCAGTCGCCAAAACTCGCAAGTTGTCCGGCGACAGTATTGCTTCGAGTACGACCCCCGAATCGCGCCGAACGTCGACAGCCTCACAGATCCCCCCGCCCTCGTCCAAAAAGACGTCCATTCCTTCTCGATCGGTCACTCTCTCCGGCCTGCCCACGCCGCGCCAACCTACTAAGGCCAACTCCACGCCTGCAGTCCCCACGCTACATTCAAACGAACAGCCACACGCTCCTTCGCCGTCCCCGCCAGTCGGCACAGGCATTCCCAAAACCGTGCGCAAGACCACTAGCATTGGTTCTTTCCCTCTTCCACCAAAAGGCGCAGCACGAGTAACCAGCCTCCCGCCGAGTCCCCTCTCTACTTCAACATCTTCAAACGAGCCCAATACTGCACCACCACAACCAAGGCAGAAGCGCGATGCCTCCAAACACAGAAGCGCAGACACCGGCCTCAAGAAGCCAAAAACCCGTAGCTCTGGTTATGGGCTGCGCGCAAGAGGATCCATCCCAGGTCCAGGCATGGGAGGATCACCCAGCTTGCTCAACGGTACTGGCGAGAGCTCTATGATTGCCGGTGGGCGCAGTGTAAGGCAGTCGGACAGTCTGCTTAGCCTGCCATCCCCACCGCAAAGTAGAAGCTCGTCGGCAGAAGGATCGTATCAGACAGACAATACCGCTTTTGAAGATGGTGGAGACGATATGCGAAGGGGACGATCGCGGAACAATGACAAGACTTTGGATTCGAAGCGTGATTCTGAAGGGAAAGATGCCAAAGGCAATGTACTTGTCAGTGTTCGTGTGCGTCCTGACGCTGGAAATGATGGAAGCAAGCCGGAAGGAGAATGGATGGTCGATGGCAGACGCTCTCTTATATCCTACAGAGGTCGCGAGGGCGGCGACTACCGTTACGACAACGTCTTCTCACCCCACGATAACAACTCACGAGTCTACGATAACGCCGCCAAACGGCTAGTTCGACGAGTCATGGAAGGCTACCACGGCACTGTCTTCGCCTATGGCATGACAGGTACTGGAAAGACGTTTTCCATGCAGGGAACCGCCAACTCACCCGGTGTTATTCCTCTCGCCATCACTGACATCTTCTCTTACATTCGTGAGAACCCAGCCAGAGAGTTCCTGTTACGGGTTAGCTACTTGGAGATTTACAATGAGAAAATATACGACCTACTCAGTCAGAGCACGCCCGGCCAAACACAGGAAGAGATTAAACTTCGGGAGGATAGCAAGCGTGGCGTTTATGCGACTCCACTGAAGGAAGAAATAGTGCAGTCCCCGAATCAGCTGCTACGAGTCATTGCACGCGGTGACATGGCAAGAAGGACAGGAAGCACGCAGTTTAACGCGCGCTCTTCTCGGTCACACGCCGTTGTCCAGATCGTTGTGGAGTCGCGAGAGCGAACACAGAATCACGGCGCTTACTTCGAAAAGGAGACTCGCAGGACGGACAAGATCTTGCCAGGTGGCGTGCTGGTCTCAACTCTGTCTTTGATTGATCTTGCGGGATCTGAGAAGGCGGCCGAGAATAAAGAGCGCCGAACGGAAGGTGCTCACATCAACAAGTCCCTCCTCACACTCGGCACGGTCATTGCGAGGCTGTCAGGCGACGACGAGGAGGACGAGAAGAAGGGTGCGAAGAGTGCTGTGGACAAGGAGAAGGGTCTGAAGCACTTGCCGTACCGAGACAGCAAGCTCACGAGACTGCTGCAACCAGCACTGTCGGGTAACTCACTGGTGTCCATCCTTTGCACGATTCAGCTGTCTTCTGCAGGAACAAGCGCAGCGCATGCCAACACCCACACCGGCGAGACGCTCAACACGCTCAAGTTCGCAAGCAGAGCCAAAAACAATATCGTCAGCCACGCGAAGCGCAACGAATCGAATCCCAACCCTGGTGATCCCAATAGTAGAGCTCTTCTGGACAGGTACCGATTGGAGATTCAGGAATTGCGAACTCAACTTGAGCAGCAGAACAAAGCCAAGGACGAGGCCGAGCAGCAGGAAGAGATCGAGAAGGATCGTAAGATGGAGGAAGAATTGGAGCGGCAGGAGAAGACCAGGCACGAGGAACAAATGCTGGAGATGCAGCTTGCCCGGACGGCATTGAAGGAACGAATCAGTCATCTGAATCGCCTAATCTTGTCCTCGAAGTCGTTGGGCGTCAATTCTGGTCGCTTCTCCAGCTCCAGCTTGCCATTCAACCCTCGCATGAGCATCTACAGCATCTCGCAGTCGGAGTACGGGAGGCCTGTCAGTGTCCGAAGTCGCGAGAGCATGGCCAACAGAGACAGCGCAATGACGCTCGAGGTACCCTCTCCGGACGAGAACCATCCCAGGGCAATGTCGAGCGGTTCGATCACCATGGGTACATTCCCAAGCCCGCAGGTCTCTCACATGATCACTGAGGATGAGACCGTTATGGAGGAGGATGAAGATGGCCAAGGATCCGGGGATGTCGATGTTGAGGGCAATGCAAGCATGGCGCAGCAGAACCGAATGCTGCAGGCAGATCTGGCTGATAAGAATCGATATATCGCGACTTTGGAGAAGCGTCTCTTGCAAGCACGGAGGACTAGCCACAGCCGTGTGAGCATGCACTTTGCATCTCGTGTTGGTCTGCCTGAGGAGGGAAGCTTGGAAGGCCTGTTGCGGGAGAGGGACCGTGAGATCGAGGAGCTGCGGATCAAGCTGGACGATCAAATGCGAATGGTGACAGCACTTAGGAGCGCAGCACGAAAACGCGAGATGGTCGACAAAAGGAAGAGCCACGCAACGACGACCAGCGAAGACACGGCTCGTCCGGCAACATCCAATGGTGTGGCCGACACGGTTCCAGATCTGTCATCGATGCCTTTCAAGAGGCAAACCAGCTCCAGGGCGTCCAGGCACAGCTCTCGCTCAGCAAATGGCGGTCGTTTGAGCGGTTCCAACCACCGCAGCACACCATCAACAGCAAGTCGATCCTCTTCTGGAGTGGTGAACTTTTCCAAGACCCCGTTGAGCCCCATGGCAATCCTCAGCCCAACCCATTCATCCAGCAACTCCCGCGACTCCATCACCAAAGAAGGCTTCAGCACCGTCGCAAACCGCCGCAAGAGCGTCGACGAAATGACGCAGCTGCTCGATCAAATGATCCAGGACAAAGTGGAAAGCGGGCACGTCGTGCGCGGCGAACGAGGCTCCTTAAGAGTGCGACACGACACAGTCCTAGCGCAAATCAACGACGCCACGGAGACGCCTGACGAGGACGGCCCCATCATTCCTGGACAGCGCATCCCGAGCGAGGAGTTGAAAGCTGCGTGGTAAGATTGGCACGGCCCCATTTACGTTTTCGAGGATGCTTCTGGAGATGCGCGGATCGCGGAATGATTGGTCGTACGGAGCGGTTTGTGCGATGCAGATGGGGTGCGGCCCCTTGCATGGTATGCGGCCTAAGCATGGTTCATGGATTCACGGGCGACGACGCATCAACATCAGCTCTCTCAACGGCGCAGATTCTTTTCGAGTTCGATTAGCAAGCGAGCGAGCGAGCGACTTCACCACCACCATCCAGGAACGAGTTTTCTTTTCGTTGCAGGGCGTTTTGGGAAACACTGCACCTCCCCACAGGGATTTGGACCTTTTTTTGACTCTTTTCGGACACGACTTCACACGGCACACCATCGGCGGTGTATCTCTTTTTGTTATTTCGGTGCTCTCATCACCTTTCGGACGGACACGGATGGGTCGATGGCCAGCGGTGGATTGATACCCAATTTTCGCGTGCAAAAAGCTAGCGGGAGAGCAGGAACATCATCAATCAGTCCAATGCTTCTTGTGTAACACTTGTGGGGGCGGGAATTTGGATTCCTTACTCTTGGGCTTTGATAGTGTGGTATTGTATAAGTATATAGAGATGAGAAAGCTGGAAATGTAAGATCTTTTGAGAAATGAGATGAATTGGTCTAGACCTCTTATTGTTTTCGAGAGGAGGCGTATCGCTTGTGTGGGTGACAGTGTGTGGGCGCTTGATGTGATGATTCTGCCGTTGGCGGCGGCTATTGATCAGGAGATGAGGATGAAGTGCACATGTAGACGCCGGGAGAGAATTGGGTTTGGCGCTAGGGCGTTAACGCTCGAGTGGGTGAGTGACACTGTTCCTCTTCAACTGCTGAGGTGGGAGAACGAGAAGTTCGTGGGATGCTATTACGAGACCGTAATGCAGAGAAGGGCTGTTCAATGCCGAATTGGCGAGGCTGAGGTCCCATCACAAGTCGGTGGTGCAGGGATCAGGTGATGTCTCTGCTTGCCTCTGGAATGCGGGAGAGTCGGCAAGAATTCACATCTCGTGGAGACGACTGCGGACACTTGGGCAAACGCTGCTCGCTGCGTCATGGCTGCGTGAACCAAGACGCTGGGACAACGAATTCGCTTGAAAGCGGCATTGAAGCTTGTCACATGAATCTCAGCGAGGACAACTTTCGTGGACTTCATCGACCGAGCACCCACCCACGGTCAACGGCTGAGGTGACACATTCCTCTTGATACAACACCGTCAACGTCTCGATCGCGGTTTCTATCCACCATGGCGACCAAAGCGACGACGAAGCACTCCTTCCAAACCCTCGCACCCACCCGCCACATTGACCGCATGCAACGCCACAAATCCGAACACAACCACCACGGCCTCGCCCTCTCCGAGCTTTTCCTCGGCATCGCCATCGAAGAGACTAGCACCGGCACCACCTCACCGACCCTCGACATCGGCTTCGCGTGCCACGATGGGACCTACAACATCGACTTCGCCGTCGAGACCCTTGCTGGAGCACAAGATGCCTCCTCCATCGCCGACCATATCACCACCTCGATCCGCGAATACGAAGGCAAGAATCTGTACAAGTTCGTAGGTGCGGGTTTGAGTCAGCAACTCGTCCAGCGGAGTCCACAGACGCCGGTGAGGTTATGGTTGGAGTTGGACATCGTGCCGATTGTGGTCAAGGGCGAAGAGGGTGGCTGTTTGGAGGTTGCGAGGAGGATGTCAGGCGTGCTGGGTGTTGACGAGATGGCGGATTCGCTGGCGAGGAAGTGTTTGATGTGGTTTGGTCCTAGCTATCAGCCCCGTCTGAGCGTCGGATTCAGTAACGAGGTGGAAGTCGACCTTGGCGGGAGGGCGAGATTGACGTCGATTGGGGAGTATCAGCGAACGGTCAATGCGGCGACTTGGGATTCGGCTTTGAAGTTTGCGGAGTCCTTGAAGGGACGGGGGACGAGAATCGCATTCTTCAGTGCGACGCCGCAGGGAGGTGGTGTGGCGCTGATGAGGCATGCGCTGATTCGTTTCTTGAGGTTGCTCGGGGTGGATTGTACGTGGTGGGTGCCGAAGCCTAAGCCGGAGGTCTTCAGGATCACGAAGACGAATCATAATATCTTGCAGGGGGTGGCTGATCGTGAGGAGCGGCTGTCGGAGGAGAGTGCGAAGACGATTCATGAGTGGGTGAGGACGAATGCGGAGCGCTTTTGGACGAGGGAGGGAGGTGTGTTGCTGCCTCGTTCTCAGGGCGGCGCGAATGTCATCGTTGTCGATGATCCTCAGATGCCGAATATCATCGACATTGCGAAGAAGCTGGATCCCGACAGGCCTGTGATTTTCCGATCGCATATCCAAATTCGAGCGGATCTCGCCAATACTGCTGGCACGCCGACTGCGGGAGTGTGGGAGTGGCTGTGGTCGAGTGCGCAGCAGGCTGACCTGTTCATCGCGCATCCAGTCGAAGACTTCGTCCCTCGAGATGTGCCGAAGAGCAAGCTGGGATACATGCCAGCAACGACCGATTGGATGGACGGACTGAACAAGGAGCTTCGTGACTTTGACACCGAGTACTACCTACATCAGTTCAACACAGAATGTGTTCGTCAGCGAATGGTCACGCTGGAATACCCCAAGAGAGACTACATTGTGCAAATTGCTCGCTTCGATCCGTCGAAGGGGATCCCACATGTGTTGGCGGGCTATGCTGAGTTCCGTCGAAGCTCGCAATACTGCAAAGGCATGGCCAAGGACGCGACGCCTCAATTGGTCATTGCTGGACACTACTCTGTCGACGATCCTGACGGTGTCCGCGTGTTGAACGAGACGCTGGAGCAGCTGGACAACGAGTATAGCAACGTCAAGGATAGCGTTGTGGTCATGCGACTTGGCCCAACAGATCAGCTACTAAACATGCTGCTGTCTAATGCTCGTGTGGCACTCCAGCTCTCGACGCGGGAGGGCTTTGAAGTCAAGGTCTCGGAGGCGTTGCATAAGGGCGTACCCATCATCGCCAGCCTGGCAGGCGGCATACCCTTACAAGTCGTGCACGAGAAGAGCGGATTCCTCGTCGAGCCAAGCGAGTACCTGAACGTGGCCAAGTTTCTGGATGTGCTCTTCAGCGACGAGGAGAGGTACAAGAGCATGAGTGAGTACGCGGCCTCGCATGTCAGCGATGAGGTGGGCACGGTGGGCAATGCAGTCAACTGGATGTATCTTGCGGACCAACTTTCTCAGGGCAAGAAGCTTCAACCGCAGGGACGCTGGATCTGGGATATGGCTCGGGAGGAGGCCGGCGAGGGGAAGATGGAGGGTGAGGTGAGGCTGCCGAGGGATCGGACGACTTGAGGTGGTATGTCGTTCTGCAACAGGCTGGTGACCCATGAATGGTTCCAAGGGAGATGTGGTGTTGCACTGCGACTCTGGCATCTCTTCCTGAGACTGGGAGCATGCAGCGAAGGACGGAAACGGCCTTCGGGAGTCGCGAGCTGACAGGCCTAGAGCCAGGATGTCGGGATCTGGAGGTGTAGCAGCAGCTGCGACTGCCATCAATCAACGTTTTCAACAACTCCAGCGTTCACGAATTAAGACTTCAAACCTGCTCTGTCCCTCCATCCTCACCCTTCAAACATGCCGTCCGTCCATCATCCGTCTCCGAACTCTCGGGATGATCTCCGCGTAAACCCCTGCTGCTACAGCATGAGGATGGAATGATGACGTCCAGCAATTGCCGTGGCGTGCATGAGGACGTCGGCGAGTCCGGGTGGGAGGGCAAGGTAGACACGACACGAAGCTCTTCACTCCTGTCTTACCGTGCTGCATAACGATGATGTGAAGTCAGAGAAGGAGTGTGGGAGTAGGAGCTCTGTTAAACTTTCGTCGGCTCCGAGAAGAAGCAGGAGGCTGGGCGGGCCGATCAGCGGTCGTGTGCACTTTGAAACGATGGATCGGCGTGCATCAATACGGGGAGGAAGTACGAGGATAGTCTTCTAGACGGTGAAGAAGATAGGTGTATCAAGAACTGTGACATGTGATGGAAAGATGAAGCAGATATCGAGCACAATCTAGACCGTCACCACTCCACGGCGGCTACATGGGCAGTGATATAGAATTGTGTGATGATGTAAAACACGCCATAGCCTCCAAACACTAGGGCCGGGGGTGGTTTCAGGTTGACGACTTGGCCCGACTCCACCATTCGTCGTGTCTGTCTGATGTACGTCGGATCTGCGTCTCACCACTCTTTTGCAGGTGTTGCATGCTGATGATGATGCAGCGGCAAGAAGCACATGCACACCACGGCCACCGTAGCAGATCGTCGCTAGGAGGGAGCAGGAGCTCGCCTCGTGGGTCCATCATGTGTGACTTTTCCTTTGCCTTCACCCCTCTACCACTTCTCTCTCTCATCATTGAATGTGACGATGATTGATGCTCGTCCTCACGGAGCTGGTCTCTGCTTCTCTTCTCACCACTGACGATTGATTTTGATCCCGAGCACCTTCCCGTACACCACGCGTCAGAAGTACGAGAGCCGTCGTCAGCTACCTTATCCTCGAACTACGCACACTCGCATTTCCTGCATCTCTGCTCGCCTGGCGCCTCGTTTTCTATTTTGGTTGGGAGCTTTCCACCTGCAGCACCCAGCATCCACCACCAGCAACTGCAGCAGCCCGGCTCCTGCACGATTACTCCGATTACTTGGCCTGCACCGACACCTGCTTGTTCCTCATCAGTGCCAAATTCTTGCCCGACTGCTCTCTTGATTGCTTGCGACAAACGAACAGACAAACGACTCATCCATCCATTTTGTTTGATCGCGAAACCCCAATGGCCACGAAACACCAATTTTACCCCGTGACATCACTTGTACACACTTCTGTTTGATCGCAGCATCGGACCAACGCAGCGAATGTGAATGTGGAGGGAGTCGCTTTCCAAGATGCGGGACCGCCGGAATACCAACCTGTCGGTGTCGTCGACCGATTCTTCTACTTCTTCGACTTCGAGATCTTCCAGGAACAGTCTCAATGAAAAGCGATACTCCAGTCCGCCGCCACCTTCGCCTACACTGCCTGCCCCGGTGACGAAGGAGAACAGGCCGAAGGTGGTGTCGAAACGCATTATGGTCATGAAGTCTTTGACAGTCATCTGTGTTGGTCTGCTGGTTTGGTGGCGTGTGTTGGACTTTTTCATCAAACCGTCGTTGCTCTTTGGTTCGAGTGAGGAGGGTGTGGATGAGAGCACGGAGTTGGTTGCGGGCAGTCATCTCCCAAGCGAACCTACCGCTTTCATGGTCGATTTGGATGGCATTTCGAGATGGACTGTTTCGATCCCGCATAATCACAGCTTCCCCTCACCACTCAAAGTGTATCACGATATCTGCTCGAACGGCATGGGACTGCAGGCAACTCTCGCACCCAAATCTCGATACCACAACAAGCACTGGTTGCCGAGAAGACCAAGCGGATACTACGACATAGACAAGACCTTCCTCGACATCGACGCCGCCGAGCATGCTGCCATCTTACCAAAGCTCAAGCGGGAGGAACTGTCGAATGTCTGTCCCACAAGCCTGACCTTCGTCCTCGAGTCAGACGAAGCCAGCTTCGGCAAAACCCTCCTACACCTCTGGATGAGTTACGGCCTCGCCAAGCACGAAGGCAGAGCATTCTTCATCGACGACTCGCGATGGGCATGGGGAAGATACACCTCATACTTCGCGCCGCCGCCCAAACCGAAGTGCTCTCCACCACCATCCCACCACATCGTTCCATGCCCACACAGCGCCAAGCACATCGTCGTCTCCGCCGCCACAGCACCCTGGTCATTCGGGCCCCTCTTCCACAAAGAGTTCTTCCAAGCTCGAAAGCATGCCGACATCTTCCACCTTTTGAGGACAGGCTACGAACACCTCTTCCACCTCATCGGCGAAGACTCCCTCTACGCGGCCGCCCGCATCGCCAAGCTCAAAGAAGACGCCGCCAGCACCGACAGCCCCATCCTCGGCATACAGATCCGTCGCGGCGACCTCCATCCCCTCGAGTATCAATACAGCAAAGACTACCTCCCTCTCGAACGCTACGGCGAAGGCGTCCTGGCCCTCTTGGACTCTCACCACCCAGAGGAAGATATCAAGCGATCCCAAACCCCTGCAACCGTGATCCTCGCCTCCGACGACCCAGAGATCATAAACTCTCCTGAACTCCAGCTTTCCCTCACCACCGACATTGCCATCCACCGCGCTCAAGAACGCATCCAACTCGCCACAAAGAAAACCCTCGACCAAGCCAGCCCCATCTCCGACCTCCGCGAGCCTGGCTCCGCCTACGTCAAACACATCGATGAGAATTCTGGTTGGGAGGGTGGGTTCTACAGTGCGTTGTTCTTGTCCCTTGGTGGTGCACGCGCAGGCTCAAACGACGAAGATATCCCTTCGCAAGCGCTGAGGTTGAGGGAACTGGTTGGTCGAGCGTATCTTTTGGATCTCGCGGTGTTGGGGCATAGTGCAGACGGAGTGGTTTGTGCGGTGTCCAGTGCGACTTGTAGGGTCTTGGGGGTTGTGATGGGTGCGGAGAAGGTGAGAGAAGGGAAGTGGAGGAATGTTGATGGTGGGGGAAGGGGATGGAGTTGGAATGGGACTGAGAGGAGGTGATGTTGAGTGAGAGAGACGGGTTTCTGTGTCCGGAAAATGGGAGTGTTCGAAGTCTTGTTTGATGCATACGATGCTCGGTGAGGGTTTAGCGGAGCATGGCATAGCGCAAGGCGTTCTTTCGATCGATCGTTGAGCGAGATACCCTTTTATAGATTCGAGGATGCACAGGTAGCATATGTCCACAGACGACACTCACTGCTCATGGTCATCACGTCTTCCACGCCTTCCAGAGTGAATGCAACCTCCCGCTAGCCTCTCGACTAATACACATACACCCATCGACCTCCTTGATCCCCTCCATTCCGGTCAAGCCTAACGCTGCAAGTCCCAAACAACTATGATACAGATCCGGCAAATCTCCAGGGAACTTGCCAAAGCCGCCCAGAGCGGGATGCTGGGTTTGCTCGAGGAGGTACTTTTGTAGGGCTGAGTGACTCCAGGTGTTTGGGTGTTGCAAGATGGAGAAGGAGGCGCAAACCCACCAGGCGTAGCACGTGTCGGCGACTTTGTTGGTGCGGCCGTTCATGCCTGCTGCGGAGGAGTGTAGTGAGAGTGGGTCCGATAGAGTGGACGAGGTTAAGCCGAACGGGGAGATGAGGGTTGTTTTGTCGGGGCTTTGGTGTAATGGTGGGGATTGCTCGGGTGCAGGGTCTTGTTCGTGAGTCTGGGAGGTTGGGTCGTTTTGAGGTTCCTCGAGTTCGGCGTCCGGGTCAGAGAGATCGGTTTGGCGTTCGATGAGCCAGCGGAGGGCCATTTGAGGATCTCTCGGCGCTGTTAGGTGTGATGTATCTTCTGGTCCATCGGGAGTGCGCAGACGATTGAGAAATTTGAGACAGCCCAGCGAGCAGAAGGTGTAGCCTGCGTGTGGTTCGTGGAAGGGTTCGTCCGCTATGCCGCCGTCGTAGGATTCGGCTAGAGAGATGCAGTTCACTAGTCGGTCCACGTTGATGTCCTCGACTAGTGTGTTGTCGATGTTGAGCGAGCCATCGCTGTCGCCTCGAAGGATGTATCGGACGCCTGCAGCGCAGTAGCCGAACCGCGGATCCCGCCCACCTTCGATCTGTCCATCCACCAGCGTCTCGCCAAAGGAGCCGTCTGGTCGCTGCATTCGAATGAGCCATTGCAAAGTCTCTTTCCTTCTGACTCGTTGCATGTCGTCGCCAATGATGAGTAGAGAGGCCAAGGCAAAGTAAGTAGCAGGTATGTTTGCGGGATCCCACTTCGCGTTCGCCTCGCTAGCCCTCTCATCAAAGTTGGTCCCAGGCCACATTCTAAAGCCGCCATTGGGATGCTGGCAGTGGTAGATCCAGTCTACGTACTCGTTTTTCTCTGCCTCATTCGACACAGTGCTCCAGGCATCCAGAATGTCGAGGGCAGATATGATCATGAACGCCAGGTACATGCGGTTGCTCTCATTTCCCGTGTAGTGGTGGGGCAGAAGCGTCTTGAGACATCGTGTCCAGTACTTTACATGCCGAGCCTGACCATGACATGTGATCAGCTAGCAGTCTGTTCAGCAGTGTATGCTCATCATCACCTTGTCCAGTCGAGGCTCGGAGGATTCGTCAGCGGGCTTCATGGCTCAATCAGTGGCCGAGCACATGCTCCGTGACGTGTACTGGAGACGAAGAAGTGGGTCAACCAACGCCAATCGCCATACCAAAGTGGTAGACGCTGAGCAGTATATGTGGTATCGCCACACAGTAGAGAAGATGCAGTTTTTGGACGCGAAGTTGAGCGTTTTTGGTTTGACTTTAGCCGCACCACTAGCTTCAAACCTTAAAACGCCTATCGATACCCCAGAGGCAACGGCGACTCGGGAAGCTGCACCTCACCCGTGTCACCTCGAACGACTCAACACTTGCCACTGTGAAAGTGCATCTTCACCAACAACATCAATATGGCACCACGCAAAGAGCACGCTTTGGCGACGGTGCTATCTGCACAGGTGCGATCGAGTGACGAGAAGTCCATCTTGGTCGAGGCCGGTGGCGTCACGCCCATGCGCTGGTTCATAGAACATGGCCAACCCGATACCGAAGGACCACCCAAGAAACGACGAAAGGTGACCAAGCAGGACAGCACTGAGGATCAGCTACAAAGTCATCCGTCTACCGGAGAACAGATCCTTCTTTTCGAGGCCTCCATCGACTTCCACTTCCCAGAAACACTTCATGCAAAGACACCTTCCAAGCGGGCCTTGGAAGATGATAGCGTCTTCGAGCAGGCGTCTGCCCTTCCCGTCGTGCTGTACGGAGTCGAGTCAGATGTCACTGGCACCAAGCTGCGTCTCGCCCTTCACAAGTCCAACGGCCCAGTGCTTGTCTTGGAGTCTCAGGAGGTCCCGGACGCTGTGCTGGAATCGCTCCGAAGCATTGCCCTGCCGGGCCAGCTCAAAGCCGCCTTTGCAAACAAGCGCGCGAATTCTCATCCAGCATCTCTGATCTCGTGTACCCTTTCACGCTCTGTCGGAGAGCTCTATACCGTGTTTCGTCTGAAGGCTGCTTTGCATTGGCGATCGGACGTTTCGGCGTTTCCGGCGGGCGCACCAGTCGGTCCTCCCAGGGTCTACCACGATTACGAGCTATTGCTGCAGGCCTTTCCTGACCATGTCAGAGATGCTGCAGACAATACTCAGCCTTGGACACCGCAGGATTTTTACGAAAGTGTTCACGCACCGCCCGGGGACCTCGATGTCGAGAGCAAGTACAACAACGTCCTGGAAAGCGAGCTTTATCCCTTCCAGAAAAGAGCAGTATCTTGGATGCTGGGTAGGGAAGGCGCTGAGGCTGAGGCAGATCAGTCACCAACTTTCTACCGGACGGTAGAGGACGCCGACGGCGGCAAATGCTATGTCAATCACTTGGAAGGCATCATGACCCGCGAGATACCCATGGATGTGGCGCAAGTATCAGGGGGGCTGTTGGCTGAGGAAATGGGACTGGGTAAGACGGTGGAGATCCTGGCATTGTTGTCGCTCCACCAACGACCGGAGCTTTCGCTGTATCGAGTGCTCGACGGTGATTCGGGAACCATGGTCAAGCCGTCGAAAGCGACACTCATTATCACACCACCTACGATACTGCGCCAGTGGCAATCGGAACTTCAGCGGCATGCTCCTCAGCTCAAGGTGTACCACTATCAAGGCATACCGAAAGGCGACAAGAAAGCATACTCAGAAGAGGAGCTTGTCGAAGACCTCGCAGCGAAGTATGACGTTGTACTCACGACATACCAAGTTCTCGGTCATGAGATTCACTTTGCTGAAGATCCACCCGATCGGAACATGCGGCGTGCGCCAAAGTTTGAGCGGAAGAAGAGCCCACTCATCCAGTTGCAGTGGTGGCGCATTTGTCTGGATGAAGCGCAGATGGTCGACACGGGCGTCACCGCTGCTGCTCGTGTTGCTTGCCGTCTGCCAAGGGTGCACAGCTGGGCAGTGTCCGGTACACCTTTGCGCAAGAACGTGGAGGACCTTCATGGCCTGCTCATCTTTCTGCGATTCAAGCCGTTCAGTTTGAGCTCCAAACTGTGGGGCCATCTTGTGGTGAATCACAAGCATCTCTTCAAGAGCATCTTTGGACGAATAGCGTTGCGGCACACAAAGGCCCGCATTCGTGACGAATTGCGCTTGCCACCTCAGAAACGTGTCGTGGTCTCATGCCCTTTCTCGGTCATCGAGCAGCAGAACTATGCCACGCTGTTTGACCAAATGTGCGATGAGGTTGGCTTGAATCGGGACGGGTCTCCTCGAGACGATGGCTGGGAGCCGAAGCAGCAGGCTGAGCGCATGCGCTCATGGCTCAGTCGCCTACGACAGACCTGTCTACACCCTGAAGTCGGTACGAAGAACCGCAAGGCACTCGGTCGCCACAGTGGTCCTCTGAGGACCGTGACGGATGTCTTGGCGGTTATGGTCGAGCAAATCGAGACCGACCTCAGGATACGAGAACGAGAAGCAATATCGGCTTCTCTGAAGAGAGCGCACATCATCGGCAACAATGGTGCAGATCAGCATCGAAGCGAGAAAGCCTTGAAGATATATGAAGACGCCATAAAGTCGACCGAACGCATGCTCAAAGAGGCGAGACAGCAGCTTTCGGCTGCAAAAGCAGTGGAAAACGAGAAAGGGGAAGCGGCTATTGATACCGACAATGAAGACTCCTCATCCGAGTCGACACCAACTCTGGGCCGATTACGCAACGCTCTTCGGGTCGCGTTGACCTTGCACCACGTCAGTCTATTCTTCGCTGCAACCGCCTTTCACCAGATCAAGTCAAACGAATCTCTGCACGAAGAGGGGTCAGACGACTTCAAAGCATTGGAGGCCAAAGAAACCGACTTGTACGAACGCGCCAAGATCTTTCGAAAGGAGATCATGAGGGCTACTGCACGAAAAGCTGAGGGACTCATGTCCCAGGTGAAGGACGTTGGTGATAACAAGACGAACGTCGTGTTGCCTAGGATCAAAGACCTTCAAAGCTTCGGTGGCATCGAAAGCAGGAAGATCGTGGAGAAAGCTGACGAGCTTTTCGATGAGATCCGGACACAAGTCTCCTTGGTGAAGCAGTGGCGATCAAAAATTGTTGACTTTCTGATCAAGCCGCTTGTTGATGAGGAAGGCGAGGGCATCGAAACCACCGGAGACGAGTACGAAGATTCGACTAAGCAGCAAGACGAGCTTTATGTCTACTTTGACGCCATGAAGTCCGTACACGCCGACTTGAACACTTACATCACCGGCGAGAGCGCTCCATTGGTGGATCACGAAGTGAAAGAGTTGGTCAAAGCCGCGAAAACATTCCTGGACCCAGAAGTGGACGAGGCGATAAAGCCCCAGGGTGTCCATGCCCCTCAGCTGCTTCTGGAGCTTCTCTCTGGTCGAATGCACAACTCATACAAGAAGCGCAGAGCTGATCTTGGCTCTGTTCGTAGTCTCATCCAAGAGGCTCGGGCGCAGGAGACGGCGACGGAATGGAGTGTACCAGGCTCTCGAGCAGCCACGGAGCATGCTATTGTGACTCAGCATCTGCATGCGCTGCAAGCAGTCTTCACCTCCTATTCCAGGACTCTAAAGGGGCTCGAGAAGGAGATTGACCTGTTCCGTGTCACTCAGAATCAGCGAGTCGAGTTCTACCGGCAGCTTCAAGAGCTATCCGATGATGTTGCCCCTTACAAAGAGGAACACGACCCACAGCTCGACCATCGCGCGCTTCAGCTGGTGATGAACGAAGAGGAGCAAGCAAATAACCAAGTGGCTCAGTTGCGGACCAGACATCGCTTCCTGCTTCATCTCAGAGACGAGAATGGTGCCGACGAGGAAAGCAAGATCTGCATCATATGCAGAGACAACTTTGAGCGCGGAGTACTGACCGTGTGTGGCCACAAGTTTTGCAAAGACTGCATGGGCCACTGGTTCGCCCAGTCGAGGTCCTGTCCCGTTTGCAAACGTCAACTGACGAGACACGAGCTGTATGACATAGCATTCAAGCCGCAAGAGCTTCGCGCCAAGGAAGAGGCACAGTCTTCAGACAACTCGCCTTCTCGCACCTCGAACTCATCAGAGCCTCTGGCTCAGACGTCGATCTACTCTGGCGTTGATCCGAGCTTGATGTTTGAGATCAAGTCCATTGACTTACCAAACTCATACGGTTCAAAGATCGACACACTGGGTCGTCACCTTCACTGGGTTCGAGAGCATGACCCTGGAGCCAAGTCGATTGTCTTCTCCCAGTACCGAGAGTTTTTGGATGTGTTGGGCTCGGCCCTCCGAGAGTTCAAGATCGGCTTCAAGCGGTTGGGACGTGCTGGAGCTGTTGAGAAGTTCCGCAACGATCCCAGTGTCGACTGTTTGTTGCTCGATGCCAAGACCGACTCTTCTGGTCTGACCCTCGTCAATGCCACCCATGTCTTCATATGCGAGCCTCTAATTCAGACCGCAGTGGAACTTCAGGCGATCGCTCGTGTCCATCGTATCGGTCAGACAAGAGCAACAACAGTCTGGATGTACCTCATCAACGATACCGTAGAAGAGTCCATCTACGAGATCTCCGTGGCTCGGCGGCTCTCACATGTTCAGTCTCGCCAGCAGACACTGAACATGCGGCAGCAGAAGTCACGCGCAGGCACGCCGGCGCCATTGGAAAACGCACTCGATGCCGCCAACTCGGAGGAGTTGCAAGCGGCGCTCCTGACCAAACTGCTCGTTGCTGGCAAGGCGGAGGGCGAGCTCGTGGGCAATGATGATCTGTGGCAATGCTTGTTCGGCAAGGCGCAGACGGCGACTGCCAACCCTGCTGTCGCTCAGGAGGTCAGTCGCCATTTGCGTGCTGAGGCGGCTGAGCAGCGTAGGGGAGGCGAAGGTTCATCGGCGTGATGTTTGCGTCGTTAAACCGTAGGTATGTAGGCTTTTGACAATCCATCTTCTTGCCCATGTGAGCTGCTCTGCTATGCAACTGATGTTTGGTCTTTAGATCGCAGGTAGGTTGCCTTCTAACAAACGTCTTCTTGTCCGTATGAGCTACTCTGCTGGTGAACGCTGATGTTTGCAACAGTCGCAAGGACAAGTCAGTCGCCAGCGAGGGAACGGCCTATATCAATCGCTCTTCTGTACGTTGGATCGTTCTTCTTCCCTTCAATACGTCTCTACCAATACCAAACACTCGAAGAGCACAGAACAACCCTTGAACGACCCGAATTCACGGTACCCGTTGAACAACCCTCGATCACTTCGACTTACCACAAAAAGACCTTGCGCCATGTCCTCACGCTTCGGTCTCGGTGGTTTTGGCTCTGGTTCTAGCTCCGGATCTGCTCGGTTTCGCCCTGCAGATTCTAGCCCTGCTGGTTCTGGTTCTGGCAAGGCTCCTGCTCGATCTTACATGGCGCAGCCTATGGCCGTTGTGAAAACTCTTCCTTTTTCTGAAAGCGGGGCACGGATGTGCGCTTGGATGCTCATGACTGCAGAGCAATTGGAACGTGTAGCAGAAGCACCCAGGGAGTCGCCATTTGACGGTCATGAGTTCAACCACTATGGATGGGACGTGGAGGACCTGCCACTTCCAAGCGAGAAGCGCCAGCCTTATGCAGAAATCTTAAACGGTCTCGCAGGCGTGAACGCCGGCCCCGATCGTGGCAGCCGTCGGCATGACAAGGTAGTGCAGCTGGACAGCGACTCGTCAGTAATCTGGTCGAAGATCTCGCATCCTGGAAGGGGCAAGGATGCAAGCTATGATCGCACAACACAGGCAAGGTGCCCATAACAGCTAGCGAATTTCTTTGCTTACAGCCCTTTCAGCCTCCTAGCGCCTACTATGACCAGATCTATAGTGCGACAAACCGACTCGTCATAGTTGAGAATGTGAGGAGTCCGGCGTCCGCGACCATGGGACCAGACTACTCTTTGCCCAGTTTGCAGCACTGGTCCGACATTACTTGGCTTCGATACGTCCGGCAATTCATGAGGCCACGATCAGTAAAGGTTCCTCCAACATGGATTTTGGCGCGAATGTCAACAGCCCCCATGGAAGTCTTGCAACTTATCAGCTATTGCGCGCAGACATACACGCAACAACCTGAGGCGGCTGGGCTGCCCCATTGGCCAGGCATCACATTTCCAATCGGCACGTACCCATTCAACTTGCTCCTGGGGACAGACATTGGCAAGGCGGTGAGCATGATGATGATCACACACAAAAGAAGGTTCGCGGAACAAACGAGTACCAACCTCTTCACGGTGGACTCTATCACCATCTTCATGATGCCTGGAGACGACAATTATGGAGACAAGCTCGAGTCACCAAGTCTCCTTTTCCATGTTGGAAAGGTCGATGGACCCGCGGACGGCACGTTGACAGTGAGACAGATCTGGAACAAGCACTGCAACAAGGACCACCTCGAGGTCGCTGGCATGGGTACATTCAGACCATTCCCGCATCCCTTGGTCCCGGTTGTTGTTAGTCAAGAGTCTTGAGAGGGTCAGCGTCCTACCAGCACACACACCCGACGGTGGATCACAGACACATACCCAATTTCAGTTTCCAGCGAATGCGAACATCCTCTTGGCAGGGAGCCTGATGGGAGGCGTTGAGCTTGAGATTTGGAGTTGGTTTGGGCGATAAAGCGAGCATGTACATGATATTTCTTGTGGATTACGGAAGCGATGTGTAGCGACCAGTACTTTTCCATAACGAAGACATTTTCAGGCTGTATCTAGCCTCCATTGTGTAATTCATGGGCTTGGGTACACAAGACTTTCGGTCTTCGACTAGCTGTACCTACATCTCAGCCTATGAGACAACAGATCAGCATGCACTACGTCGCTCAACGTATCAGCCTTGACGTTACACTATTACGACGTCAACGAACAACACTGAGATGGGTATAATACTGTTTTTTTGCCCCCATCGCTCATTGCTGCCTTCACTCTATGCGTCTTTAGTCTTCAATCCGTCGCTCACCGTTGACTTCACTGTATTGCTCACTGTACTCTTCACTCTATCGCTCACTGCTAGCTTTACTATATTGCTCACTAGTCATCACACGGTTGTTCACTGCTGGCTTCACCATGCCCCTCTGTCGTTCATTTCAGCGCTCACTACTCGCTTCACTCTGTGGCTCACTACTCTTATCCCGTGACTCACTGCTAGCTTTTTTTCATGGCTTTCTGCCCATCACCCCACAGCTCACTATTAAGTTTCGTCTTTGAGATCACTTTTACCTTCACACTATCGCTCAAAGCGCTCTCCCTGCTAGTGCTCAGTGAAGCCAGCAGTGAGACCCTCTACGAAGACACTGCGAGTCGCGGTACCAGCACGCGACGCTCGCGTAGTAGAGTTCGAGGTGTTCTCTGTGCCCGATGGCTGCTCCTTCCGACCTTCAAGAGACCTTCAACGATATTAGCATTGGCGGTGGTATGCAGAACAGATCGCTATGCGGTAAAGCTGGTAGTGAACGATAAGCCATAGAGTGAAGCCACGGCCAAAGAACCAGTGAGCCACGAGTTGAGGCCAGGAGCATCAGCGACTGCTGTCACCCCTAGCGCAGCCTGATCGCACAATCGACATCAGAGCCCCAGCAGAGCCAATCCTCTCCCCAACCCCGGCACGGGCCTGAAGCCGGCAGAGCACAAAAACGCGGAGAGTTCAGGATTTGGCTTCAAGCACCAGAATCCTTCTTGCAAGGAAAATTCGGACACCCGTTAGTTTCAGCGATTTGCCTGCCAATGAGTTTGTTTAGGACTGGGAACATGGGATTTGAAATCGGTGTGGTTGGCACGGTTGGTGCTGGTCGGCAACGATCAGAGTTTTGTTGGTTGATGCGACGGCGTTGGCTGCCGGGGCTTGGAATTGGTGGTTTGGCTTTGAGTCGGTGAGGTTTGTTGCGGGTACTTCGTTCGCCATCAGTCAGTGAGGATCATTGACATGTTTTAAGGTGGATCTCTTCACGCATATATAATTCGATATACTCGTTGATATACTTGTCGACAACGACTCGGCACCTCTACTCGTGTAGGGCCAAGGCTGCACGCGGGCACGAGTAGCTTCTTAGTGACTCGCCAGCAGGACTTCAACTGCCGCAAACTGGCGACCAGAGGTGAACTTCCAGTAGCCGTACCACAGGTGAGAGCGAGATATGTTAGGTAAGGTGCTTGGTCGTACATGAAGCCCAATCCAGTCGAAAGATCGGATCTCTGCTGCGCAAGTGCATGTAGTCGCATATTGCAGTCACATCGTCAGGCTTGGGACGCGAACCCGACCATCATCTGGAAAATCGAGCGGATCGAAGTCTGTACTCCGTGCTCTCACGGCAACACTTTTTGAGTCAAGTTGTGTCTTGGCTGGCTTGCCTCGTCCCCTTGATGCACAAGGGACATCCGTGTGCGCAGGATGCAGGGAACATGGGCTAGTTGTGTCACCTCGACGGCCAACAAGCTATAGCGGGCAGGCTCCAAGCTCAACCTGCCGGTCTCTCTGCCGTGCAGCGACAGTCGGCAGACGACAGAGAGTTCTCCTAGCGGTGCTACAGTGTCGTCCAGTCGGTCGAGTTCGTTAAGAAGATGGGTCCCAAATAGGCAATGCATTGTCAGACGTCAAGAGTCGACTTGTGCTAGTTGTACGACCTCGTCGACCACTCGTTGGTGCCTAGTTCCTGCCGTCCAACCCGAAGTCAGGCCTCAACCTCTCTTAGCTGCACCACAATATCGTCCAGTCATCGGCATTCGTCAATACGTTGGAAGGGTGGGTCCACAAAGCGTCTCGTTGCACGAATATGATATATCACACAGGAATGGCCGACCTGCCCTAGTTGTGCGACCTCGTTGACCACTCAATAGTGCCTTGGACGAATGATCGTCGATTGTATGATGCTTTTTTTCATGTGATGGCAAAGCCGAGCGGCGCAATACACAGCGAGCCTGCGGCCGCGGTGTACCTGGATGATGAGCGTTTGCCCGTGTTATCCTGCCCACGTAATTGCACGCACCGAGACTGTCTTGCGCAAGTCCGCTTCTATGTCGACGAAGCCAGTGTGTCCAGGCAGCGGTCAATGAGATGTTGAAGTTTACTCTCTCTCCAACGAACTGTACATCCAGCGCGTTCGTCTCCATTCGCCAAAGCACCACCAGAGGACCGGCCAGAAGTCCGCACCCAAGACGCCTCCGTTCTGCATGGCTGCATGACCAAACGCCCTCTCCATCGATGGCGCGCCTTCAGCACCCCTTCAGCCAGCCATGTTCGTGGCGTCAACCATATGCAGTCAGCCGTTAGTCTGATGCCCTGTCAGCCCACCCACTTCTCTCGCCTTCGAATACAAGCTCGCACTGCTGCAGTATTGCAACACGAAACCAGAACGAACAAAGCATAAATGTTTGGTTACGCTGACGCCGTGTTTCCCCACTACGTTCTGTGGCTTCGGTACATGCGGCCAGCCGCTAGTTGCCGGCCGTGAGAGGCCAGAGAGTAGGCGGACGGCAGAGACTCTGGTACGACGACGGGACGATTTGGGTGTTTGGGCCGTGTTGAAAGGGTGGTAATGGAAAGTGATTGGGAGCTCCTCGCTTGTTGGTGCGGCTGCTGGAAGGGAAGCTCCCTGGACCTGGCGTTGCTTGGCTATGCAAGTGTGAGCGGGTCGATGCAAGTATAGCGGTCTGCACGACATATTGCAAGTCTTCCCTGCTGGACCTATTTGCTCGCCGACGGTTCTGGCTGTGCGTCTTTTGGTGCGCCTTTCATGATCTCATCCACGGGGTACTGCTCATTGCACAGCCTCTCATCCTCGTCGCTCCACTCGCGTGGTAGTATGGCGAAGACCAGGTAGCTTGTGTGAGTCTTGATCTCGGACTCAGGTCTATGCACCAAGTTGCCCTCTTTGTACAATTTCCTCTCCTCGGCCTCCCTCTTGATCCTGTCCAGTCGCTCTTGCTTACTAGGATGCTTTTGCCCAGTTGCATTAGTAGCCATCTCCTCCCTGTTCGCACTGTTAGCAACTGCTTTATTGGCATGGAAGTCGGAGATTTTTGTTTCGACCTCCCTTAACCTGCCAATCGCTTCGTCGACACTGGCGGCACTTGCATTCACTCCTCGCAGACCCTCTTCCTTGAGGCCGACTCGTTCCCGCCGGACGTCCATTCGTTTGTGTTGTACTTCAACCATGTTGATGTCGGTCCAACCAGCTTTGCGAAGTTCTGAGACGGTTGACATGACTTGCTCGATGCAAGGAGAAAAGGTGCAGAGGTTGATGGCGGTGTCCGGATTTAATGGAGAGTTTGGCGTCGATCGAGAAAGGTGCTTGAGGGCTTGCCATGGAGCGGGAAGATCGAGGAAGATGGCGTCTACACATGGAGGCGTGTTGTCCTGGAGGACGAATCCATCATTGCAGACGTCGCGGTGGGTTAGCTCGACAATACCTTCCAAGGCATGGTCTGCGATCTCGTCGCGCAGAGTCTGCACACGAGGCTCATGAAACTCATAGCTGTAGACTTTGCCCATGCTCTGCCCCTTTGACAATTTGGAAGAATCGCCCGGATAGCCATTGAAGACTGCACGTGCAGCAGCGTGGGTGAAGCTGCCACTACCAGCTCCAGCTTCTATGATCGCACTCCCCGGTCGAGCTCTTAACCGCTGGAGGATGTAGCTAGAGTCAGGTGTGTAGACTACCTGGGTGCGGTGGTCCAGAGAAGACGTCCAAACCTCGGGTGTAGGTGGCAGGATATGAATGAACCCCGAGCCAGCTTCCAAAGGTACCTTGACCAGCTCGCTCTTACTTCCATTGGATAATTGACCGTTGCTGGATTTGAACTTCTTCGTAGGAGAAGAAGGGGTATCATCTGCTTGTCCATCCGACTTGCGCTTCCTGTTCGAAACTTCTGCTTCTCCTGTTTCGTCTTCATGTGCCTCTTGCTTCTTCGCATGCTTCCCCTTCCGGCCTCGTGTACCTGTGTCAACCCTGCTGGCCCTCACTTGACTACCCCACTCCAATCCGATCAGGGTGCTGTGAGGGAACGAGCCAAAGCGGGTGTTTGTGACAGCGCCTTCTGCGTATCCATCGTCGGCGGTCGTCTGGAGCTTGATGGGCAGGAGATTGTCGCGCGTAAGATGGAGTATCGCGAGCGAGTCGGCTGCAGCGGTCGGTGCATAGTGGAAGAATGACGAATGGCGCGCCATTGAGTGTGTGTGTGGAGCAGGCAGCGTTGAGGCTGGTTCAACTCGTTTCTGAGAGAAATCAGCGGCACTGGGTCCGCGGGCTAGACGATAAGATAAGCCACGTGGAGAAGCATGGAGTGCACGCAGATCCAAGCGTCTCCAGCTTCACTCCACGATCTCCAAGTCGGCGCGTCGGTTGAGACTCGGCGTCGAGGTCGGCAGCTTGTGAAAGTCGGCATGGCATTAGACTTCACCTCCTCCATTTAGCGAAGATGATACTCGGCACGCAGGAACAGGTCGACCGTGAAGAAGAAGCGGCGGACGGCGAGGGCGGGGGCGTTCCTGACGGGACCCGACAGCTTTGCGGCGATCTGGCGATCGGGTGCAGGCTAGGTCTGGAGAGCCTCAACCGAAATGCAAGTACCTCTCTTCTGCTGCAGCTTCTTTCTTCGCTGTTGCTGCTCTTCCTGCCTTTGCGCTGTGCACACCGCCAGCACCAGCAGGCGCATTGGATCCGCAGATTCTTAGATCTGTTTACCTGCTGCCCTCCATCCTCTCCACCCAAACATCACAATCGTATACCTCTCCCACCACCATCCTCCCTCCGAAGCAACTCATTGTTTCTTCTTGTACTGTGCATAGCAACGTATTGTACGATATTACGGCCCTCACGAGAGAACGACGTACATAGCCCTTCGACACGCAGCACAGAACGACCCTCCCTCGCTTCGACCTATTGTCCTTCTACACTCCGCAACCTCTTCCCAGCCAGACAGACGACCCACCGCCCTCGGACTACAAGCAAGCAGTGATCTCTCCGGAGACTCGCTCGCCCATCATGTCTCCTCAGCAGATCAACAACCACACCGTTCATCTCCTCCCGCTCAAGGATGATGGCTCTCCAAGCCTGCCGGGCGACCCGCCATACGTTTATCTTCCACCTCCTACCCATCCTGCCTACAGCGTTCGCTTCCAGATCGACGGCATGAGCTCAATATGCAGAGAAGGAAGCTTATGGACAAACATCCCTCACAAGGGTGAGCAGTTCGATCGCAGCAAGTTCAACGAGTACAAGTACGCAAGCACAAACGACCCAATGTTACACAAGACTTAGATCCTGACTTTCGACAGGCTCAATCCTAGCTTCACTCATGCCATTGAGATTGACGTCCCAATCTACACAGCCGGTGCCTTCGAGTTCTACTGCTCATACACTCCACTGCCACCCTTCAGCACTAGCCATGTTGATACACCAAAGCCAACTCGGACTCCCATTCACTATATCGACATTGCCCCAAGCTTGCACGTGGAGAACGCACCGCTTCCTCTCGATGCAATTTCCTGCATTTCAGTCCTGTCCAAGTTCATGGGCAAGTACCCTGACGACTTTTACCGCCATCTCCATGGAATCAGTGAGAGAGGGTACAACATGGTGCATTTCACCCCTCTCATGATGCGTGGTGACAGCAACTCGCCTTACTCCATCTACGATCAGCACACCTTCGACAAGAGCGTTTTCAAGGGTGAGAGTGACGTCGCCGACATGGTGCACAAGATGGAGCACGAGTACGGCCTTCTTAGTTTGACGGACGTCGTCTGGAACCACACTGCCAACAACAGCAAATGGCTTGAGGAGCACCCCGAGGCTGGCTACAACATCAACACCGCCCCTCACTTGCAGCCGGCTTACGAGCTTGACAGCGCTCTTCTGCAGTACTCTTCTCGTCTCAAGTCGCTCGGCATGCCGACTCACTTGACCAGTGTTGATGATCTCCTCCGAATCATGGATGGTATCAAGACTCATGTCATCGGAGCCATCAAGTTCTGGGAGTTCTACGTCTGCGACGTCGACAAGGATTCACAAAAAGCCGTGGCCGCCTGGATGGAAGGCAAAGCTAGCCTCGACAGTGAGATTCCAGACGACATTGGCAACTGGGCCTTGAAGGACAAGGCTGAGTGGATTCGCAAGAACTGCTGTCCTGGGACTGATCGCATGGGAGAACGTTTTCGACGTCGCGTAGTTCCAGAGCGTGCGGCCTCGCTCTTGCAGCACCTCTTTGGCAAATACAACACCTCCATGAACAGCGCCGCAGACGAACGCACCGCCTATGGCACCATGCACCGCTTCCTCAACGAACTGAACTTGGACTGGTACAAGGAGTACGACAACGACGTGGCCGCAGCCATCGAACAGACCTTCAACCGTGCCAAGTACGTGCGTCTCGATCCAAACGGGCCTAAGTTTGGCGACATTACTCTCGAAAGTCCCCTCATCGAGACTTACTTCACGCGCCTGCCCATCAACGACACGACATCCAAGCACGACCCTGGATCATTGGCATTAGCCAACAACGGATGGGTGTGGGCTGCCGACGTGATGAAAGACAACGCTGGATCCAAGTCAAAGGTCTACCTCCGCCGTGAATTGATCGTCTGGGGCGATTGTGTCAAGCTGCGATACGGCTCTGGACCACAGGACAGCCCGTTTCTGTGGAAGTGGATGAGCGACTACACACAGCTCATGGCGAAGCACTTCCATGGTTTCCGTGTTGACAACTGCCACTCGACGCCTCTTCATGTTGCCTCGTACATGCTTGACGCTGCTCGTCACGTCCGTTCGAACCTCGTTATTGCCGCGGAGTTGTTCAGCGGTGACGAAAAGATGGACTTCCTCTACTGCCAAAAGCTTGGCATCAGTTTCCTCATCCGAGAAGCCATGCAGTGTTGGTCGACCGCCGAGATGTCCCGTCTTGTGCACATCAACTGCGGACGTCCTATTGGGAGCTTCGAGGTTGATGACATCTCTAGTGCAGATAAGCCTGTGGCCAACGGTAACCTGACTAACGGCAGCACGCCTCAAGGTCGAGAAATTGTTCACAAGATCATCCCATCCAAGATTCACGCCTTGCTCATGGACTGCACTCAC
The DNA here is from genome assembly GCA_002786045.1 of Zasmidium angulare. Lineage (NCBI taxonomy): Eukaryota > Fungi > Ascomycota > Dothideomycetes > Mycosphaerellales > Mycosphaerellaceae > Zasmidium > Zasmidium angulare. The sequence continues at coordinate 516,968 of NHNX01000021.1, forward strand.
GACAACGAGACGCCCGTACAACGTCGCGACGGCCGCGATACCCTGCCCTCGTCAGCACTCGTCGCCATGTGTGCGTCTGCATCTGGCTCAGTCTTCGGCATGGATGAGCTCTACCCACAACTCATCGAGCTCGTACACGAGAAGCGTCCATACACATCGCCTTACAGCAACCTCAGTGCAGATCAGGCGATGAAGATTGGTCCAAGCGAAGGCACTGGCGGCATCAAGCGCCTCATGAACCAGCTCCATGTCATTATGGGCAAAGACAAGTACGATGAGACTTTCGTGCACCACGATGGCGAATACATTACCGTGCATCGCATTCATCCCAAGTCTCGCAGAGGCTACTATCTCATCGCGCACACTGCATACCCTGGTTATGGCAACGGCAACGGTGGCTTTGGCCCACAGTGGTTGAGTGGTACCAAAGCAAAGCTCCTTGGTGCATGGGCTCTTGAGTGCGACCAGAGCTACGAGGCGAAGCAAGCAGCCATCAACGACAAGGTGTTGCGTGGTATTCCCAGCAAGACCAGAGACCTTCATGGCGTTACTGTTGAGAGCCGCGGCGATGATACTGTCATCAATGTGGGCTCCAACTTCCCGCCGGGCTCGATTGCCATCTGCGAGACATGGATTCCCAAGTGCGAGCACAGTGAAGGTCTCGACAAGTACCTCACGTCCGGAGCGCGACAAGCCTTTGAGAAGTGTAGCTTGACCGACATCAACGCCATCATGTATCGCGCTGACTCCGAGGAGCGAGCCATGTCAAATGGCGCGGACGGCGCATACACAGTCCCAGGCATAGGACCTCTGGTTTACTGTGGTCTGCAGGGCTGGTGGTCGGTGTTGAGAGACGTTGTCAACCACAACGACCTCGGCCACCCAATCTGCAACCATCTTCGCGAAGGTCAATGGGCCTTGGACTACACTGTCAACCGCCTCGACAAGCTTGCACAAAGAGACGACGGCATCTACAAAGGTGTTTCGCCTGTCGTTGAGTGGCTCAAGTCCCGCTGCGACGCCGTCCGAGATATTCCAAGCTTCCTGCTACCGCGATGCTTCGCACTCATCATCAGAACGGCCAAGAAGGCAGCCAACGAGCGCGCTATTGAACAGATGAACTCGACTGTTCGCCACAGCCAGCGCTTTGTCAAGTCCCTCGCCATGGTCTCCTGCCAAGTCCAAGGCTACATGGACAATGCCAAACTCTGGCCAGACAAGCTCGACCCTTCGCTCGCCGCTGGCCTGCCGCATTTCGCGCAGGACTGGGCTCGTGTCTGGGGCCGTGACACGATGATTGCCATGCGTGGTCTGTTGACATGTACTGGCCGCTACGCCGAAGCCAAGGAACATCTCATGTGCTTCGGTAGTCTGATCAAGCACGGCATGATCCCCAACCTCCTCAACTCTGGCAAGCTTCCGCGCTACAACAGCAGAGATTCGGTTTGGTTCTTCCTGCAGAACATCCAAGACTACTGTGCGCTCTCACCAGACGGTGTTGACTTCCTGCACCAGCAAATTCGCCGCCGCTTCTTGCCATACGACGACACTTGGTTCGCATGGGACGACAAGCGTGCTTACTCGAAGAACAGTAGCATCGAGGACATCATCCAAGAGTGTCTGCAGCGCCATGCTAGTGGCCTGGAGTTCCGCGAATACAACGCCGGACCCGAGCTTGACTCTCAAATGAAGTCTGAAGGCTTCAACATCAGCATCAAGGTTGACTGGAAGAACGGCATTCTGTACGGTGGCAACCAGTGGAACTGTGGTACCTGGATGGACAAGATGGGCGACTCCACTAAAGCGAACAACAAGGGCCATCCAGGAACCAGCCGTGACGGCGCACCAGTGGAGATAACCGGTCTGCTGTACAGCGCCCTCAAGTGGGTGGACGGATTGAAGTCTGCTGGCAAGTTCAAGTACGATGGTATTACCACCTCTGAAGGCAACCACATCTCCTACGGCGCATGGGCTGCGAAGATTCGCGACAGCTTTGAGCACCACTACTACGTCCCGGCCGACTCGAGCCAATACTCGCAATACGATGTCAACCCATCCATTGTCAACCGCAAGGGCATCTACAAGGATATCCATCGCTGCTCAAAGGAGTACCGAGACTACCAATTGCGACCCAACTTCCCCATCGCCATGGCAGTTGCTCCAGATCTCTTCGACCCAGCCCACGCCATTGGTGCTTTGGAGATTGCCGACAAGCACCTCCGTGGCCCGACCGGTATGGCAACGCTGGACCCAGGTGACATGGAGTACCACCCGAATTACATCAATAGCGATGACAGCGACAACTACCAGACGGCCCATGGACGCAACTACCACCAAGGACCTGAGTGGCTGTGGCCGACAGGCTTCTTCTTGCGTGCTCTGCTCAAGTTCGATCTGATGCGCCGCAAGACCAAGGAGGAGAGAGTAGAGGCGTTCCAGCAGGTCACGCAGAGACTGAACGGATGCAAGCAAATGATTCACGACTCGCCTTGGAGAGGACTCACTGAGCTTACTAATCTCAATGGGTCTTACTGTGCGGATTCGGTAAGTTTTGGGAATGCGATGTGTGGATTTGATACGTGGCTGACTTGTGAATGTAGTGCCCAACTCAAGCTTGGTCCGCAGGGTGTATACTGGACCTCTACGACGACGCGAGCAAGTACGGTACCGATCTTCCACAGTAGTTGCGCGATGTTTGGCTTTAGACGGTTGTTGCTGAGCGGGGGTGTACGATTCTCACTGGCGGCATAGATTGATGACGACGGTACAAGGGAGACAAAAGTTCTTGTGAAGCAGCGGTGCACGCTCGAAGGAAAAGTTGACGCCAGAGGGTTGGGCGAGACCTGGTAATGTCTTTGGCTGCCTTTACCCCTGAGTTACATTGTAGATACCTTGTGGTGGATCTTTAGATACTAGATGTATCACACCTAGACTTCCTTCCTGTGCTGCGTTGAGAGGGTTTCACGCTCGACATTCAATTGAGCTGCATAGAGTGGTAATTTGCGCGCTTTTTGCGAATGCTCTCCGTTTCCCTTGGAGCGTCTACGCCACTGTGCGTAGCTATGTTCCTCTCAATCCTCCTGGTGCAGTCGAGAGAAAGCCTTGCATTTGGTTCTCCTGCCCGTGTCGTTGCTGCCTCCTTCTCCAAAGTTACGTTAAGACATGCCCGCCTGCGAAAGTAGAAAATGTGCTTACCTGTTGCTTGCCCTTGACTCTCCTCCATTTCCTTGAACGTAGTCGAGCTTGGTGTTGCATCGTCCTCCAAATATCCATCAAAACACGTCCGCGTGCCGTTGGGGTTGGGGAGTTTGCTTACCTGTTGCTTGCCCTTTACGTGCGAGTAGTGAAGGCTATGCACAGCATAACCAGGCACGCAAACGTGTAAGAAACCACCAAGACGCGAAAGCAGTGTCGTCGACAGAACACGGTGCTGAGGAGCAGAGCACTGCCGACCATGAATGGAAACCAGCAGAGGAGGAGAAGCCAGTTGAAGTCTTTGGAGTCGAATAGCAGGGCGAGGATGAGGAAGACCGCGATGTTGAGAAAGCCGTAGCTTATGATGAGCATGAGGGTTTCGTCGGCCCAGTTGGTTGGTCGTGGTGGAATGGCGTCCGCTATGGTGGTGTCGTCGACAGTGAGGGGCTCTGGTGATGGAGACATGTCGTGAGTGGGCGAGTTGATGGTTGTGGGTTGTGGGTTGTGGGTTGTGGGTTGTGGGTTGTGGGTTGTGTGATGTCGATATGATACGATGCAGGGAAGGGCGGCGGTGTACAAGAGCAGGAAGCTGCGACTGGAACGGCTGAGTGAATGAAAGCGTAGCTGCCAGAATGCCTGCTGTACGGAGTGATATTGTTTCACAAGACTCTTGCTGTGTCCACCGTGCGCGACGCAATGACCGGGAAGTTGTTCTTAAAGTATTGACACATGCCGCCTAGCTTTTCGTAGGTCTCGTGCAGACATATGAGTGACGAAGCAAGTAAGCATGGGAGTGATCAGGGGAATGAAGAAGGGAGAGATCGGGGAAGCGAGAGAGGAAGTGATCTAGATAGTGATCTAGACATTGAGAGCGGGAGTGATGGGAACAATGATCTGTCTGAAAGCACCCGGTCAGGGCTGCTCTTGGGGATGTAGCCATTGAACCAAGGTAGATGCTCACTTAGCTGTATGTATACGACCATTGCGGATGCTTCTGGCTCACACTTGCCACACTTTTTTGCTCATCATCTTCTCCTTCTGTAACCTTTCCAATGTATGTATTCCAATCTGCATCACCTCTTCTTCGACTTTGTGTTGGACGACTTGTTAGACGTCAAGAGCAGATGGTTGCTCAATTGTGGAAAGAGCGCAAATTGGGGAAAAATTGGCTATGTAAGCCGAAGGTTGTGCTGGGCAGGGAGAGGATCAAAGGGGGCTTTGCACGACAAGCACGCCCGTAGACTTACTACGTATATACAGCTATTCACAACGACTATCTGTACGTATCTCATAGAGCAGAGTGGTTTACAGCGAACCGGGCAAATCATTCTCAGACTGCCACTCCATCCACCTTCTTCATTCCCAAATCCTCCACAGTCCACCCCTGATCTTTCCAGAACCCATTCTTCTCCTTATCCCCCAAAACAGTAATATGCGACCTCTCTTCAACTCCCTTCATAACTTCCACCGCTGCCTCCCTCACCTGCTCAGCATCAACATCCAACAACCACTCCCTCCTCCTCTGCTCCATCTCGCCATCAACACCACTCAAGAACCTTACCATACCCTCTGAGTTGACACTCACGGGCGCATCGAGGCCCTGGAAGACGCCAAGCTTGGCCTCTTCAAGTTCTCTATCGCTCCAGTCGTGCTCCGCTGCCCAGCGCCCGGTTTCGCTATAGATTTTGAGCGTGTTCGTTGGGTTCGGGTCGCGGTATGAGTACATGCCGAAGATGCCAGGGATGCCTTTGCTGTAGGCACCGCCGCCGTATGCGCCGCCTTTCTCGCGGATCTCGTGGTGCAGGTGTTTGTGTGTGAGGAGTTTGGCGAGGATCGCGAAAGGTGCTGATTTGGGTGAAGTGTAGGGGCCTGTCGGGAGGGCGAGACCTGAGTACGAGACTTGGTACGGGAGGTTGAATAGTGTGTGGCGGGAGGTGTAGTCGAAGGGTGGGGATTGATAGGACAGCGACGAATTGGGGGCCGAGAGATTGGCTTGCGAGGTTGAGGAGAGGAACTTCTGCAAAGCTGCCTCGTTTCCACCCACGGCTTCTTGACCGCAGGTGAGGGCGACGCGCATTGTGCCACTGCTCATGTTGGAGACTGCGATGGCTTGAATAGTCTTGAGCTTCTGGATCAGCTCGCCCATGGCGGCCTCGTTCTCTTCAGCCGCAGCCAATGTCGCAGTCAATTTGACTTGTGAAAGCCCAGCATATTGCTCGCTCAATCGCCCTACTGGACTGACTCCGGCTTCTGAGTATCGCATCGCGTAGCTATGACCACTCGACGCAACAGCATCCACTGCGCCGCTGGCGGCTGTTTGGAGAAGCTCACGAACCATGCGATGAGCCTGGGGCGAGTCGAAGTCGGTTTCCAACAGAACCGTCTGGATCAGCTCAAACATGGCTGGAATGTTGCCGTCGAAAGCATGTCCACTTATGGCAAGACCTTCTTCGGCATGCTGGATGTCGAAGGGGCTTGCAGTGGTATGGGTGCCAAATGCGATGCCTCCCGTCTTCAGTTTGATCAAGTCTTCAATGACCTCCATTGGCTTGTCTTTCGTGCCGATACGCATTAAGCTGTCGCAGAAGAGCGGGACGAGCATGCGAAGTTCGCCAGGCAGATCTTTGAACAGAGACAGTGCGCGGAAATATGTCAGGCCATTGGTAGGGGCCTCGCGCCACTGGACTTTGACGCTGTCCACCGTGCTGTCGCGGACAGGAGTCTGCTTCTGTTGACGTTCGATATCAGACACTCGGAGCGTAGGCAGGCTGTCAAGCGATTGCGTGCGGCCGGAATCTTGCTCTTTGACGAGCTCCATCTCACGCTCCCGCAAGCCCTTGTACGCTTCTTCTTCGCTTGAGTAACCCTTCACGGCTTCTGTGATCTTGGTCTTCAATCTACTAGCCTCCTCAGCAGCGAGCTCGGCCGCGAAGTCGACACTAGGCTCCATGGTGAATGTCATGACGTTGTCCACAAGAAGGTACTTCTTGAGTAGACCCTCCAAATATCCTTCTTGAGCATAATTCGCCCTAAACTCGTCCAGCGTAGCCTTTACGGCTAAAGCTTTGTACGGGTCCAGACCGTTGAACCACTTGCCAACAAGGCGTTGGACAGTTCCCAGACCAAACTTCGCGGACTTGTGCTTGAGCTGTAATTCAGTCTGATGCAGGCTACCTTCGATCTTCTGCTTGTCAAGACCTTTAGCTATCGTCTCCATGATCGTCGCCGTGATGACTTCCTTCACTTTTGGCACGTTCTCCTTCGTGACACCATTGAGCCCGATTGAGAAGATAGCCGTCGGCTCGGTGTCCATGATGCCAGTATTGGGTGAGAAGTCTGTCCCAAGCCCGGTCTCGATGAGTGCGCGGTACATCGGTGAGCCGTAGCCATCCATCAACACATTCAGTGCGAGGTTGAGAGCGGTGAACTCCACAACATCGCGAGGGTCACCAATAAGCCAGGTGACTGATGTCTTGTATTGAGATTCCACGGGCGTTAAAGGATCAATGGGTCCCTTTAGAACAACTTCACGCGGGCTGCCGAGAGTAATGGGCGTCTTCAACTCCTGATCGACATTTGTCCTGTTGAAAGCGGCCAACTGCTCCCCTAGAAACTGCAGGTGATGCTGCACTGGCTGGTCTCCGTAAGTCAAGATCTTGCTATTGCTGGGATGATAATGCTCTTTGTGGAATGTCCTCAGCTGCTCGTAGGTAAGCTCCGTCATCTTCGCTGGGTCGCCTCCATAGTTGTTGAGAGAAGGTACGACATGCTCAAAGAAGCGTATGAAGTACAAGTATGTGGCGTCGCTCATCTGACCTTTCATCTCGTTGTACACGACGCCTTTGAACACCATATCACTTCCGTCCTCCTTCTGTACTGCCTGTTCTGGATTTTCTGGTCCAATTCGCCATCCTTCCTGCACGAAGTCGGAGTGCTTGAGGAGTGGATGCAGAGTGGAGTCAAGGTAGACGCTCATCAAATTACGGAAGTCTTGAGGGTTGGTAGTTGCGAAAGGGTACATGGTATGATCGGTAGAGGTCATGGCGTTCATGAAATTTTGTAGAGAACGGGGAATCATCTTGAAGAAGGGATCGCGAACAGGGTACCTACCAATATCTATCAGCCTACACCCAATACATCTCTTGTCCGCACATAAACCTACTTTTCAGAACCGCACAATGTAGTATGCTCGAGGATATGAGGAACACCAGTGGCGTCCGGTGGGTTCGTCTTGAAACCGATGAGAAAGGCATTGTTGATATCATCTCTTGCCAAGTGCAGATAGTCTGCCCCCGTCTTGTCGTGCGTGAAGTGTAGCGCAGACAGTTCTAACTCTGCAACGTGCTCTGCTCGGTTGAGGGTGAAGCCATGGAGGTGGTCTCCCGGCTTGGGAAGAGAGTTGAGATCGGTAACGGAGGCGTAGCTTCTTCTCGTAACGGGGGCCGAGAGGCGATGGTATGGGGCGACAATGCGAGGTGAGCGCGCGGCACTGCGCAGCGAGCTCAACATTGATGGTCGGACTGAGCAAAGAAGGAAGTGTTGAAGGTGATGTTGTCGTGAAGATGTTGATCCTGGCCAAGACCTGACGTCGATTATCTCATCTCAGCTGCTTCTTGTTTCGGATTAGCCTTCGATTCCACTCACTACATCCTGCAGTCGAGAGCATAACCGACGTCTGCACATCAATATCGCCGCCAGTAACACCCCGCGCCATTCTGTCGCCTACGGCATATACAGGTCGCTATCGATATCACTCGCCGCCGACGCCCTACCCCTCGCCACCGATCCCGCCCCGAGGAGCCACCGCACCCTTAACCCGCCGCGAGATCATTTCCCGTCGTGCCACCCTCCTCTATCGAGTCAGACCTCACACGAGCCTCTCCTCTGCTGGAAATACGTTCTCTGTCCCGTCCGAGCTGTCAGCAACGTGGCCGCGCACCACAGATGCCAACCGCGGAGCGAGTGCAAACCCTGCCGTCGGACTTCACCACCAGACCGACGGCGCCCCTCTCTCAGATACTGCCATTGTAGCGTTGCCACCGGTCGCCGAGACACTCTTGCATCATAGGGACTGCAAGAGACATCGCATTTGCGCGTGGGCGGATAAGGCCTCCAGATAGTACCGCCGACTGAGTCCATCTCACATGGCTCAGGTCGCCGCTCACCATCAGCAGCCGCTCCCGGCCAACAATGCCCGTGGATCACCTGCGTCTGCTGACTATTCCCGCGATGCTTCGACATCCGATGGTTCGATACCAGCGCCTCCCCCACCTCCTACCAACGCCCCTGCGCCCGCCAAAGGAAAGGCAAAAGGGAAGAAAGGGAGTAACAATTCGACCGATCCCACCGATGCGCACAAAGCTCTACTGTCTAAGATCTCACAACTCGAGGCCACTAGCACCGAAGATGCTCAGCAGAATGCCGAGATCGAGGCAGAGGTCAAGAAGGCGAATCGCGACTTGTCTCAAGTCCTCGCCAATCTCGAGCCGCAACACAGCAAACTAGACATCCTCCAGAAAAGATATACCGACTTGCTGAGTGAGATGAAAAAGACGGAACGGGATCATGTCAAAGCCAAGAAGCGAGGGGACCAGCTACAGAAAGAGAAAGAGGAGATTGGCAAGGAACGAACGAAAGAGAAGGCCATGAAAGAGAAGCTAGAGAAGCTTAGTAGAGAGCTTACAAGGGAGAACAAGAAGCTCAAAGACGACTTTCGCGACCTAAAGGAGAACTCTGCCAATCGCAATGACGAGCTCCATCGGAAACTCGAGGGTATGGTCTTGGACATGAATGAAGTCGTGTCAGAACGAAAGGCTCCGGAGCGGCAAAGTCAAGAATTGGAGCAAGACAAGCTTTTTAGGGAAAAGTTTACGTCCTTTCTCCATCAGTACGAGCTGCGGGAACTGCACTTTCAAAGTCTGCTACGAACGAAGGATCTTGAGATACAATACCAAGTCGCCCGGCACGAGCAATTGAAGAAGGCGCAGGAGAACGAGCTGACAAAGAGCCACCAGTTGACAAGACAGGTGAGCACTTTCAGCCAGACGGAGAACGAGCTTAGAGGGCAGCTCAACGTCTACGTCGAGAAGTTCAAGCAGGTATGTCTCCAGCTACATTACCAGCCATGCCTTATGCGACGTGTCGTACCGCTAAAACATATGGTTTTCTTGCTTGGTAACTGACTGACCTTCCAGCAGGTAGAAGACACTCTCAACAACAGCAATGACCTGTTTTTGACCTTCCGCAAGGAAATGGAAGAGATGTCTAAAAAGACGAAGCGGTTGGAGAAGGAGAATCTGAGTCTGACTCGAAAGCAAGAGGCGACCAACAAGAATATCTTCCAGATGGCCGAGGAACGCAGTCAGAGTCAGCAAGCGATTGATCGCTTGACCCGGGAGAACGAGAAGCTGAAGAAGCTTTGCCGAGCGATGCAGACGCAGGGGTATGGTACAGTGCACGCAGCCGCAGCTGGCGCTCAGAGCGCAGCTGTAGACCAGGGCGAGTTTGACGAGGGCCTGGAGGGTGAAACGGAGAGTGAATACGAGGACGAAGAGTATGACGAAGACGAAGAAGGCGAGTACGACGATGACACGGAGGAAGAAGTCCTCGATGTGCAGCCGAGGACCTATGGCCCGCCTCCACCACCTCCTCCGCAGGAGACACTTCCAAACGGCAAAACAAAGGCACCGCAACAACCGACGCCCCAGACCACCTCTCCACAGCAGCAACTACAGGCCAATGGAGTCAATGGCGCACGGCATTGAGCTTAGGACCGAGGGAGATGGAAAGGCCTATAACTTGTACATTCATTCTCCGCGGCGCACGCACACACATTTGCGCGATGTCTTGATCTCCCGCGACCACCACTGATTGTATGCAATGTACAGCAATTCCAAGAGCAAGCCCACATCAAGGCACCCCCAATGGACGTGGACGTGGACGTAGACGGACGTCACTTCACTTGAATCCCGCTCCTTCCTCAACCGACAAGGCGTCGCTTACTCATCGGTGCACGTGCGGGTCTTGGCAGCACTAGAAAAACTCGAGCTTCGCTGTCTCCGCCTCCGACTTCCTTCCATCACAAACATCATGCGCTCGAACAGATTACACGCCCACCGCACTCCTATCCACTGCGTGTGAGGTCACTTAAATGGCGCAAGAGAAAGAAGCACGTCCAGGTCTACGCTGGAAACTGCACTGAACCGCCTCCGGGTCGGAGCGGGCGGTGGAAGGTGACTCTCGGAGTGCGTCAGGCTTTCAGACCCGCTTGTTCCCTTGAGGTCAATGGGTGGCGGACTAAAGTCGTGAGGACATACTTTTGAGGCGATGATGGTAGTTGAGAGAAGTGGTGGGGCGGTGATAAGGTACCCATGAGGGGTTAGAGGTGCTGCGAGATGTGCTGCGAGTGTGTGACGGTGTAAAAGGAGGTGGACGAGGTCGAGTTTGCTGTTTGAATCATTGCCTGCATAGCAACACAATGAGACTTCAGTTGAACGTGATAATTGCTTCCAGCTCTCATGTGTCTTCTGCTGGCGCCTTCTGATGCACCTTGTCGTGTTGCGCATGAGGCTATGCTGCTACAAAGGGGCCTATGCAACAAACACTTCCCGTCGTCAAAGGCGACGGCGTGGGATGAGTTCTTGGAGTCCACCATTTCCTAAGCTAGCGCCAACTCAATCCTCACTTCACCTGATCCTCTGTACCTACTTGTAATCCGTGGTCTCGGGCTTCGTCTTCTCGTTTCAGACGAGCCGTTACTTCTCGCTGTGCCCTCGCTGGCGAGCGCGTTTCGGTGCCGCCGCTTTTGCTCAATAACCGACTTGGACCAGGAGTAGAAGCCTGCACATGGGACAAGTGCACATTTGCTGAAGTCATCTCCTAACGAGCGTTGTAATGTCTCAGGCAGTCTCGTAGCTTCCAATGCCTAAACAATGGTCGATGGCTGAGGTTCTTTGATAACATTGGAGCTGTGCATATTCCATAGAGTAACAAGCTAATACCTGATATTCATATTGTCTAGCATTGTCTAGCAGAACGCATCGCACCCGCTCCGTTGGAAATGCATCATTCAGAAACCAGAATCGCTCAGCACGTCACCGATAGCTCCATTCCACTAGGGCCACTCAGGTAGTCGCTCGCAGTCGCCGTGCTCAAGCATTCCAGGTCCGCTGAAGGAAGCACCGCAAAGTAGGCATGAAAGTCATGTTATCAAAGCAGAGCCGTGCACAATTCCAGTCATCATCAAGCACCACCCTTCTTCCTGCCGAAGAAGCCACCGTGCTTCTTCTTCTTCCCCTTGCTTGGACTCTGCTCTGGCTGCTTCGAGCTGCCAGGTTCGCCAGCCTCATTCTCGCTCTGCTTCGGCTGCTTCGAGCTCCCAGGTTGTGCAGCCGCACTCTTAGGCTGCTGTGACTGCTGTACACCCCGAGCCTGCACAGAGCCACTCCCGCTCTGCTTAGGTTGCTTCGAGATCTCGGCGGATTGTCCAGCCGCGCTCTTGGCCTGCTGTGGCTGCTGTACAACCTGAGGCTGAACAGAGCCACTCCCGCTCTGCTTAGGGTGCTTCGAACTCTCGGCCTTCCGCTCGCCATCGTCATTCTTTGAACGACTCGAACCGAGCCAAGCACCCTCACCGGACTTCGGCGAGGCCAGATCTTGCACGTCTTCGAACTCAAACGTCAGCGTGGACACCGTGAACGGTGTCGACGATTTAGGATCAAAGCCCGGGTTCAGTGAGATGTGGATCGTCTTGACGCGCTTGAGTCCCAGTTGAGCTTTATGCTGCAACAGTAAGTACGCAACAATGGCGGCGTCGGAAGTTCCTAGCACGGCGTAGAAGTCCTCGTCCTCGGGCCATAGTGTTAGGCGATTCTTCCACGGTGCAGGCTCATATGTGGTCCTGTGCGAGCCTTCGGTTTCGGGAAATCCTCTCCGCTTGAGGACGTGGTCGACCAGCAGCACAGTGTCCCACGTTTCAAAAGTGTACAGGATGCTGAGACGTAGATCTCTAGGGTCGACTCTCTTTCGTATGCATTGCTGTCTCCACTCCAGAAAGACCAGGTCGGAGATACGGTCCATCTTGGGTATAGTGGCCATGATTGCGTAATCCACTTCCCGATCAGACACATCACGATCCTTATATTGATCGTATATTATCTCTCTGAGCAGCGGAGCGGGCGCTATGGCCTCGCCTATGACAATGACCCCGTTCTCTGGGTTGAACGTACCTGCGAGAGTCGCGTTCGAGTACTGGTAGACAAGTCAGCTACTTACATGTACAATCGTTTGAGCTGAGCAAATTACCAGGCCATGAAACCGGCCGTTGAAAAATGTGTGGTCTTGCTGGAATCCGACGGGCATGTTTGGGGCGTCTTCGTCGGCAGCTCGAGGTACTCTGGGGGAGATGCCGAAGTCGTCGAGAATGGTATCGACGGGCGCAAAGGCTGTGGGACCTTGCAGGGTAATATCATCGATTTGAAATCTTTTGCAGGAGACTGGATTTTTGCTCCAGCCGTTGTCAAAGATGTCCAGGTAGTCGGTGAATTTGCTCTGAGACTGCTCACCAGCCGCTAGACTGGGAAAAGGGCACTGCCTCATCACTTTGTCCAATTTATCGAGGTCCTCTTCTGACATCCACCCATAGATTAGCTTTCCATTGGCGACGAACTGATCAAAGTCCCAAGTGTCGTTGGATATGGGAGGCTGGAGGTCCTCGTCGTCGCCCTCGTCCGAGCTTTTCGAAGGGGATGGTCCTCGACTTCTTCGACTTCCAACGTTAGACTCGGCGTGCTTGCTGCGGTCGGTGTCCAAGCTTGAGATTTGGCTACGACTCGAGCCACTGAATTGAGCTTGGGTCGAACCATGCTCACTACGAGCGCGTATGGGAAGCTGATCGGAATTTTCAGACATGTCGAGGAGAATTGATCAGGAGTGATTCGTGATTTTGTTGAAGCCTCTGGGTTGTGCGGAATCTTGGATCGTTGCAGAGAGTAGAACAAGAGGAAGACGGAGGCAGAGGTTAAGTAGTGCTTTCGTGGGCTCGCTCTGATGTGTCGGATTGCTCCTGTGTGACTTGATGGCCTTCGAGGGCATGATAGGGGAAGCGTGCTGGCAGGCAAATGTCATGAGCGTTGATCTGTCGACACCGTGTACGAAGCCTTTGATAGCCCGATGGCTGGGTCAGGAGCTCATGAGACCTCAATGTGGTCTCAAGACAACGCGTTGTCCTCGAGTGTTGTACGATGATACGCCTAGTATCGAGGGTGGCTCTTGACATAATGTCATCGTGATCTGGCACTCCAATGAGCGGAAAATGTTTGTCTTATTTTGGTGCGATCAGACTCACTCATGTGGACATACCACACACCCCAGCGCCACGCTTAAAGCAATTACTTCATGATCCATTGGCAGCAAGTCGTTGTCATCTCTCAGCTTAACCTTCGAACAGCTCAATTTTGACGACCTCAGGTGTGAGGGTCTCGAGGTCCAACAAGATCAGCTCCCCAGTCTCCCTGAATTTCGGCACAGCAATCAGTCTGACCTGCTGTCCTTGTGGTCCCTCGATGATTGTTGTCTCATACTGCGGTTGATTGCCAACAAAGTAAACATGAGGACATTCCTTCATGACGAAGCGGTCTCCATCCTGGAAAGGATAGCACCAGAGTGTATCAGGCGCAGTTGGCGCAGTCAACCGCCACCGCAACATGGCTTCCATCATTTCCAGTCTCTCCTCGCCATGCACGTATTTGTATACATCGTCGAGAGTCTGTCCACCTGCGCCAAGGAAGCGCCACCCATCAATGTCGACCTCGCAAGGGTTCGTTGACGTATCGAACCAATTTGGTGGGTCTGTTTTGCTGGGCTGTATGTGCTCAATGTAGGCTCTCGAGTGAGGGAACATGGCTGCATGGATAGGCTGTTGAGGTAGTGAAGTGGATGTGGGATCTGTCGGACCCGGCAGGAGCGTGATGGGAATAGAAGGAAGCAGCGTCGCCAGCCAGGTATCGAATCGATCGGTGGGTGCTTTGTTGTAAGCAGATGCATCGTAGCCGTAGGTCTTCTTGCCTGTCTTCTTTGCTGCTGCGACTTCGTCCCGCGATGGGATGGGCTGAGCATGTGAGAGTGAGTTGCCAGCAATGATTAGCCGCGAGATGCCCGCCGCTTCAGCCTGCTCGTCCAGTCCGGTTGCTTCACCTAATAGCCACTCCAGGAGAAGATCCAAGGAAAGTGTATCCCCTGTCTCACCTGCAATGCCCAGCCCAGACACGATCGCAACCTTGCCTCCACCAGATCTCGTCTGATTTAGCACGCTCTTGCCCCTCTTCGCAGCATCCCCATCGTCCCTCTCCCACCTCTGCGGCTGCCTTGGCAGGTCCGGCACTCGCATGTCCAAGACTTCGAAGTCGCCGTCGGAGTTCTCGGTTCCCAGCACAGAGATGATAGCACCCGTCACCAATAGCCAATCCTTCAACGAAGCCCCAGTCAACCTCAGCCGTCCACTCTCGTCCTCCAGCATGACCTGCTCTCCTTCTCCAGCGTACTTCTCCCGCGGTGGTGGGGCAGCAATCCAATGCTCTTTGCCGATGTCATCCAGCACATTGGGCTTCAAAGGCATCTCCATGTACACTGTCCCGATAACCCAGCACAAATTCCCTTGCCGAACATCGAGCACTCTGTCAACCTTCTTTGCAGCCTGGCCAGCGATCTCGAACTCAGAGAAGGCTTCTGACGCTATTCTTTCCACTGCAGGCTTGAGCTGTGCCAGTCTGGCAAAGTACATATCGGCATATTGCTGTTGGTAGTGTTTCGACTCGCCGCGAGGTAGGGTGTAGGTCTGGAGGGGGTTGTAGACGCAAGGGCTCCTTTCGAGGGTATTCTGTTCGTCATCTGAGGGTTTGGACAGCAGAGCACCGTCGCTCACACCGTTCGAAATCGCCATTGTATGTGGATTTGTGAGTTGAAGTTTGGGAGGTCGCGTCAACGCGATACCCTTAACGAGGTCCCTGCAAGCGTCGTAGCGGTATAGGATCGGTTTGTGAGCGTGAACGGTTATAGAACGGTTGTTGGCGTTAACGGTTGATGAGGTTAACGGTTGACAAGCTATAGCGGTTTGGGAATGGTTGCCGCCTTGGCAGCGGTTGGTCTCCCACCACCTCCGAATTCACGCTCTCCCTGATGTTGTTTCTCTACACCACCTCCATACACGCTCTCTGGGAGATTTCGCCGTTTTTTGCCCTGTTTTTAGCCAATTCTCCCGTCTATTGTGTCCTGAGTGTATAGCCGCGATGTCTTCTGATGATAACATCGATCCCGATTTGCTCGACTCCGGTGACGAGGCTAGCACTACGCTAAAGACCGTACGTTCCTTAAGGCTGCTACTACACCTTACTATTACCTATATTATCCAATTAAAACAGCATTTAAATAAGAAAGATAGTGTAGTAGTACAGTAGTATAGTGCGCTAATAAGTATATAGCCTTATTAGTAACTTACCGACCTTATAACTAGAAAGACGAAGTAGCCTCGTAAGAAGAGAACGAAGAATACTACTCCCTCTACGAAAACCTCCTAAGTCGACGAATCTATAGAATCCTAGAAGCTCTTTAACCGAATTACTCGATTTAATACCCTTATATATACGAACTACTTTTAGAAAGAAAAACTTATTACCGAAGCCTATAGCGACCTTACTACTTAATCTACCCTTTACGACTACCTCCGAGATGTTTATATAAAACGTACTAAGGCCTATTAGAACTAAGTCCTAGATAATATAGTAGTATATCTTAAGCTATTTAACGTATATCTACTACTATACTATCTTTTTACCTAGCTATATACCTCTTATCCTTTTTACTATACTTCCTAAATACTACTAGTCCTTTACTACACCTCCTAAATACTAATAGTCCTTACGGCTATATACCTCTATATTTCTAGTCCTTTTAGCTATATACCTCTACATTTCTAGTCCTTTTAGCTATATACCTCTACATTTCTAGTCCCTTTAGCTATACCTTATAGTAGTACCTCCTAAACACCTCTTAAATATACCTAGTCCCTATAGCTACATACCTTTATACTTCTAGTCCTTTTAGCTATACCTTAGAGTACCTTTTAAACACTTCTAGTCCTTTTAGCTATACCTTAGAGTATCTTTTAAACATTTCTAGTCTTTTTAGCTACACCTTAGAGTACCTTTTAAATATAACGAGTTATATTAGCTAGATTATAAGTATCTCGTATTTTATATCTTTAACTTCTACGTCTCTAGCTACTTTAATATATATAGCTACTTTTCGAAAGGCTATACTAACCTTAAAGGATATAGTCGCTTATTAGAGCCGAGATAGCGAGCGAGCCGGACCTATAAGTCGCTATCTAGTAACGTTACTAAAGTATCTACGTACTAATTTATTTATAGCTCTAATATAGGATATAAAGAGGTCGTAGACTACTTTACTAGGAACTTCGGTAAAGAGAACTTCTTAGCGGTCTAGTTATTCCTTAAAGTAATTATTCGATTAGCTATATCTGCTGTAATCGAGTATTAATTTATAGATTATAGGGATACGTCGACGTCGACGCTACTATAGCCGAAGAGCTACTTAGGGCCTTTTTCTTAACTAGTAAGTCTTACTACTTACCTTAAAAACGATTTAGTAAGGTCTATAGAAGATAGAGAAAGGACTTACTTCCCCTTTATAAGAACGGAAAGCTTTCGTAAGCTACTCTACTAGCCTATTCCTTTTACTCTTTATTATTATAGATACTCGTATATATAGATTATACTAATAGAGAGAAATAGCTATATATAAGAATGTCGCTACTATTATAGTAGAATACGTCGTAGCTAGCGATAAGCTCGGCTATAAGGATAAGAACGTACGAGACGTAGTAATAGCTGTATATAAGCGCCTACTAACTCTCCTAGAGTTCGCCGAGGTCGATCGGTATTAATTTATTACTTATCCTTCGAAGACTACTATTAGTTAACACTAGTAGAAGGAGGTACGTACTTAATCCCCTTCTTTATATATAGTACGTATTCTAGTCCCTAGTCTAGTACCTCGTCTACATTTTAATCCTTTTCCTAGTATATCGTACGTATTTTAATCCCCTTCCTAGTATCTTATACGCATTTTAGTCCTCTTCCTAGTATATAGTACGTACGTACTTTAGTCCCTTTCCTCGTATATAGCCTATATTTTAATCCCTAGCCTAGTACCTCGTACGTATTTTATTCCCTAGCCTAGTACCTCGTACGTATTTTAATCCCCTCTCTAGCACCTTATACGTATTCTAATCCCCTTCCTAGCACCTTATACGTATTCTAATCCCCTTCCTAGCACCTTACACGTATATATCTACTAACCCTATATATAGCTACTACTATCGGATATTATATCTAGAGCCGTTCGAGGCGCTCCGCCTCCTAAGAAGTAGAGGATTAAGTAGCCCTCTAGTACTAGTAACGCTTCCTAAACATTATTATTATTATTATTATTATTATTATGTCGTAACACTATTTAATATAATAGTAATAGGCTCGAGCCGATACCCTAGGCTTAATAAACTTCTTAGCTAATACGAGTAGATCTTCCTAACTTTTATAGTAACGCTAGTATTATAAGTAGTAGCTTCGCGCTCTATAACCCCTAAACCTAGCCTAACGAAGTATATTTATTTAATCCTTCTACCCGCTACCTCTAGGCCCCTATAGAGAATATTACTATTAATCCTCGCGTACTAAATACTCGCGGACTAGTAGTAGAGTCTTCTCGACAGGCGGTTTAACGGAGCTAACGACTACTTTACTAACGACGAGACCGATAACCCTCTTACTATTAAGATTCGTAGTCGAGACACGACTACGCCTCGGCGTAGTAGTAAGACTTATAGTCTACTTTCGGCCGGTCTATTTAGTAAGACTCGTAGTCTAATTTTAGTCGATCTATCTAGTAAGACTCGTAATCTACATTTAGCCGGTCTATCTAGTAAGACTCTTAGTTAATATACGACTACGCCTCGGCCTAGTAAGACTCGTAATCTATATTTAGCCGGTCTATCTAGTAAGACTCTTAGCTAATATACGACTACGCCTCCGTATAGTAAGACTCTTAGCTAAGGTACGACTATAACTCGATATAGTAAGACTCTTAGCTAAGGTACGACTATAACTCGACGTAGTAAGATTCTTAGCTAACGGACTAGCGAGCCTCGACGTAGTAAGATTTATCGACCTTAGATTACGACACGTAGTAAGATTCCTAAGCGATATCTATTAGACGTTCTTAATAGCCTACTCCTTAGTAAGCTTCTTTTATTATACGTCGCGGACGGCGTAGACCTAGACGTAATACGCCGCTATCTATAGATCGCTAGGTATTAATACTTATCTACTATAGGCCGCTCGAGCCTACTAATAGTAATAGGCTAAGATATATTAGAGTATCGACGTAGCCGAAGTTAACTCTATCGCCTCTACCGCCTAACGAAACTACGTTATACGAAACTATACCTCTACTGCGTATCCTCTACGCTAGTAGGTTTAACTTTTACTAGATACTAATCTAATAGGAGTAATAGCTTCCTTAGTCTAAGAATTAAAGATATTCTCTTCTCCTATCTACTTTTTATCTTCTTATATATCGACTCGGCTATAGTAAGTAAGTTATAATGTTTAGCATATTAAGTAAGTTATAATGTTTAGTATATTAAGTAAGTTATAGTATTTAGTATATTAAGTAAGTTACGGTTTAGTAAGTTAAGTAAGTTACGGTTTAGTAAGTTAAGTAAGTTACAGCACGTTAACGCTTAGTAGCTTTTACCTTTACCTAGTAGTCCTTATTAAATACCGTAGTAATTAACGTCGTCTTTGTCGTAGTCGAAGTGCTACTTTATATCTCTCTAGCGCGTCTAGTATATACTAGATCGAAAGTCGTCCTTATTAAAGTACTACTTCTCTAGTGCTTTAGTCTCTCTAAATTAAACGTTATCGTCGTCGAAGTTATCGAACTATAGTATCTACCTATCTCGTTTAGTGTCTCTCTAGTAAATTAAATACGTACTAAAAGCAGCTATTCTACTATCGTAATTAGGGGTCCTCGAGTTATCTAGTTACTGTCTTTTAGTCTAATCTCTAGGGCGTTTAATACATAGTATATTAAACATTTAACTGTCGTAATTAGGGTCTCGAGTTACTACTCGAGTTACTGTTTTTCGGGTTCTCTCTAGTATGTTATACGCTCGGTAAGTCTCTCTACGCGGATTTAATATATACTAAATTAAACATCTCCTATACGCTCGTTAAGTCTTTACTAGCGGATTTAATATATACTAGATTAAATATCTCCTATAGGTTAAGTCTCTCTAAGCGCATTTAATTAATATATACTAAATTAAATATCTCCTACACGCTCGTTAAGTCTTTACTAGCGGATTTAATATATACTAGATTAAACATCTCCTATAGGTTAAGTCTCTCTAAGCGTATTTAATTAATACGTACTAGATTAAACATCTCCTATACGTTAGGTCTCTCTAAGCGTATTTAATTAATACGTACTAAATTAAATATCTCCTATATACTCGTTAAGTTTCTCTCTAAGCGCAGTTAATATAATATCTCCTATATACTCGTTAAGTCTCTCTAAGTATATTTAATACGTACTAGATTAAATATCTCCTATACGTTAGGTCTCTCTAAGCGCATTTAATTAATACGTACTAAATTAAATATCTCCTATATACTCGTTAAGTTTCTCTCTAAGCGCAGTTAATATAACATCTCCTATATACTCGTTAAGTCTCTCTAAGTACATTTAATACGTACTAAATTAAAGATCGTCGTCGTAATTAGGGGTCCTCGAGTTACTATCTTTCTATACCTAGTAAATAGTTCCGTCTCGTCGTCGTAGAATCTAGGAGGTAACGTTAAAGCGGGGTAGTCCGTACGTATACGCCTACTCTTTACTACCCGCCCGCTTTTAAGTAAATACCTACCCCTAACCTCCTCCTACTAATACTAATACCGCTATCTCTTCCCTCTAGTCGGCACTTATACGCCTAGGTACATCGACCTCCTCTTTAGCTACTAGCCTCCTCTTCTAACCGCTAACCTCCTCTTCTAACCGCTAAAGTACCTCTTTAACCGCTAACCTCGATCCGCTCCTTTACTAACCTCGATCTGCCTAATATATAGCGTATAAAGACGGGCTACTTCGATAAGGACATAGAGAAGGTTAATCCGATCCCGTAGCCGAAGAAGCGTAAGTAACCTAAGTAGGATAACGATAACGACGACGACGACTCTTCTAGTACTAGGGAGCTATAAGGTTATAATAATAGTTTAGAAGATAGTACTAGTCTACTAGAGATTCTAGACTACTTCGGTATCGGCGGTAGACGTAAGCCTATCGAGTTTAGAGCTAGAGATAACGAGCCGGTGCCGAATAGCGTAAGAGTCCCGCTCCTATTTAATTAACGACGATAGATATAACTAACTAACTACTATATAGGAGCTAGATACCGATATACTTACCCTAAGACTTAAGGACATTTAAGCCGGCGGCACCGTCGAGGATAATAATTAGGATACCGATATTACTAACTAGAACATAACCCTCTAGCGTACCTAGGAGCTAATCGACTTAGCGGACTATTAGGCGCTATAGGAAGAAGACGATTTACTAGCTGCCCTAGGAGATAAAGATAAAGATGTTATCGAGCCTACCTAATAGTCCGGTACTACTATCGTACTACTATAGGTCGTATAACTAGCTATTACTTCTATAATAGCTCTACTAGCTTTACTAGGAAATCCGTTTAGTTAAGACACTTTAGTGCTATATAGAGGAGACTCTATAGCTAGTAGTAAAGGTAAATACCCGCTCTTCGAACTAGCTATAGTATTATTTAGTTAGACATCGAGTATCTCCCGATAGGACTATAGCGTATTATATAAGATCCTTACTACTCTCGTTAGTGCTAGTAACTAGCTAATTATCGACCTCCTATCGACGGTTAATATAGTTAAGAAGTATCTAAAGGAGATTATTCTATTAATCGAGCTACGTATAAAGACTATCTACCTCTTATAATCGAAGCTAGCTATATAAGCTCGCCCCTCCGAGCCGCTCTACTTCTTTAACTTAACGATGCTCTACTAGCGTATACTTATATCTAATATTAAGTAGAATATTCGCTTCGGTATAGGAGAGTTTATTAACTTACTAGTCGAGCTATAGTAATTAGCCTCTTAGATAGCGTCTATCCGCTCGACTTCGGGAGAGTTCGCGAGGTACCTAGTTCTAGGACTATAGGGTTAGGCCGATATAATAGTATAAGTAGGTCGAAACGTAGGCCTAACTATAGCTACTACTACGCCTCTTTTAAATAAAGTATACGACGTCGGTACTACGCTATATATAGAGTTCGTTAGAAAGCCTAGCGGTCCGATCTTCCTAGGCGACTTTATCCGCTATTAGTATAAGAAGCCTAGCTATAAGTACTATAGTAAGGGCAGCGGGTATCTTAGCCGGGTAGTAGGTATTAGGATCGATTATTACTCCGAGTCTACTCGTGCCGGCTTACTATACGATACGTAGGTTATAAAGGTTTATAAAACTAGTCCTATCGCTAATCTAGCTAAAGAGCTTATCGATAAGCTAGATCTACTAGTACTCTAGGGCGAGATTATCCTCTTTAAGAATTAATACGACTTCGTCCTACTGTATCTAATACTCCTATTACCCGGTATTATAGCGTACTATAGCCTCGATAGTAAGTACGAGCTACGCGACCTACCTAAGGATAAAGTTAGGCCGTATAAGCGTATTATGCGCTGTATCCTAGGACTAGCTACTACAGATCCTACTTAGAGATAAGTACGTCTACTCTAGTCGAAGCCTCTAGGCCGAGGTAAGCTAGAAATTCTACACTTCGGACGTAAGAATCTTAAAGACCGCTTCGACTATACTAACGCTATAGTTAGATATAGGAAAAAGGTACTTTTCTTACCTTTTATTAACTTTATCGACGGCTTCGGCCTATACCGTAACATAAATCGGTCTTTAATAGGATTCTACCTTATCCTAGCTAGTCTACCTTACGTCGAGCGTAACCGTTATATAAATATAATCCTTTTTATACTCGGACCTTATAGTAGTAATATAAACGACGTTATAGCTATAGTTAGTCTATTACTAAGCAGCCTCGATACTAGCGAAGTCGTCGATATACCGACCTAGTCTAGATCTACCGAGAAGGCTTTCCTTTACGCCTATATATCGATATATACAGGTAATATACTATAATAGTAAGAGAACTCGGGTATAAAGAGCTAGAACGCTTCCTACGGATACCGCTTCTATAATATTAGCGATATAGAGCGAGGTAACCTATAATACGATATTATAAAGAACGGCCGCTACTACTACGAAGTCTATTAAGCCCGTCGACACATAAATAGCTTAAAGACTAAGGTAGCTCGCGGCGTAGAGTCGAGGAATACTAGTATAGACCTCGACGAGCCTACCCTCGTAAAGATCTCCCTAGCGCTAGATATTATTATAACTCGTCTATTAGATCCGTACTATTCGGAGTTCTCTAGCTTATCTTATCTACTATATAACCTGCTCCTAGAGATCCTTACGAAGGACGTACTTACTAAGTATAGCCGTATACTTCGCTAGTTTCTAGCTCTACCTAGTTAGGGTAGACTATAGTTACCGCTATATTATCTTAGGAGCTATATACTCGCTAAATACGCCCGCTAGTCTGTTATTTGCCTAGTACTACTACGGGTCTAGCTTAAGGATTCGTATCTAAAGACTTACTTCTTAGATATAGCCCGTCCGGCACTCGCTAGCTTCTTCTCCTTTATCGAAGCGTAGTCTAGAGTTAATCGATCTTAGATACTAGTATTAGCTATAGTCGTTCGAGTATACGTAGCTATAGCACGTAATAATATAAACCTAATATCTCCTAAGATAACAGCCGCGTAGCGAGCTAGCTTTATAGAGGAGACGCTCGTATACTAGATAGCGTTCTAGAATATAATAGAGGCTACTACTATTATATCGAGTAAGAATCCCTATAGTAAGTAACCTACTCTACGAGGATAGAGAGCCTAAACTCCTTTAGGCGGCGAGGCTTAGGCTTAGGCTTAGACTTAGACTCGTAGCCGCGGTAGTCGTAGCCGTCGCGTAGGTAGCTCTAGATCTAGATCTACTTCGCGAGGTAGTAGTATTAGTACTAGTACTACGCCTAATTAGATAGAAGTCGATATAGCCCTAGCGTTAACGACAGAAGGTATTATAGTATCTAGAGAGCGTATAACTGTTCGATTACTCTAGTACTATCGCGACTAGGCCCGTCCTAATATCTATATCGGTCTATATTATACTACTATTATCGAAGAGTATAGCACTACCGCTAACTATAACGTCTTATAAGGCGAGGATAAGTATCGCTAGTTTAAGAAAGAGATATATAGTACTAATTATAATAACCTAGAGCGTAACCTACTCGAGCGCTAGAGTCTCTAGATATCCTTACGGTTCTTACTCTAGAACGGCTATCCTAATATACTAGAGATTACGAAGTAGGTCTAGGATATATATACCTAGTACCTAAAGGTATTCGATATAATACTTCCTCGTTTAGAGCAGTCTACTACTATTACTAAAGCGGTACTCGCTAGCGGTAAAGCTAATATAGGCTATATTAACGCGAAGTAGATAGGCGTGCGGCTAGGTAAGATAATTAAGAACTACTATTATAAGAATATCCTCTATCTGCCTCTAAGTACTACTAATACTAATACTACTATTACTACGGGCTTTAAGTAGTAGCTTAATACCGTATATAAGAACGACTATAGTAAGAACGTTATAATCTTTAGTAGCCGTCCTATCCGCTAGTAGAATAAATTCGGTTTCGACGACGTCTAAACGTAGCGCTATATTATACTTTAGACCGGTAACTTCGTTCGATATCGTAACGGGTAGATTAGCCGTATCTAGCGTATCTTTACGTACTAGCTATCCGTCGGCGACTCCTATCTATTCCTACGTATTCTACTAACTAAAGGCGTAGCCGTTTAAGACCCGGTTATTACTCTCGACACGTACGAGCTTAGTAGCGACGAGACGACGATTAGGCTGCCTATAGTCGACGGCTAGAAGATCTAGGTAGTGCCTATCGTTAAGGGCGATAGAGGTAGCCTAGAGATAGACCTTCTATAGTAGGATCCGGCTCCTAGCGACGATATACTATACGTAGACTAGGATATTTAGTTCTTATAGATACCTTCTTATAGGTAAGTATATCCGTAGCTCTATAGGTTAGTTACTAATACGACCGTATAGGTCTCCTCGGTTTAAGTAAACGATCTATTCTAGTATAGGTAAGTCCTCTAGCTCTCTAGCTCTATTCGATATAGGCTAACGACTCGATAGTTTATATATTTACGGTATATATTCTCTTATCGAAAGTAAAAGTAAGTCGCTTAGATCCTCGTTCGTTAAAGGCCGGTACTAATAACTCGATAGCCTATATATAGTTCCGTCTTTTCCTTTTTAGCGTAGGTAAGTCCTCTAGTCCTCCGGCTCTTAAGCTACTAATACTCGATAGTTCGACGGTTCCGCGATTCTACGGTTTCCTTCTCTTCTTAATAGTATAGGTAAGTCCTCTAACTCTCTAGCTTTTTATCGACTAATACCTCTATAGCTCTACGGTCTACGGCTCTCCTAGTCTTCTCGGTATTATAGGTAAGTAGTCTAGTCCTTTCTTTAACGTATAGGGTAAGTACTAATAGCTCGATAGATTTACTAATAGTATCCGTCTCTTTCTAAAAGTACGTAGGTAAGTCCCTCTAGTCTAGCCTCTTCTTAACGCGGAGTACTAATAGCTCGATAGATTTAGTATCTTTCTCTTCTTAATAGCGCGTAGGTAAGTCGCCTAGCCGTCTATTTAACGTATAAGTACTAATAGCTCGACAGATTTAGTATCTTTCTCTTCTTAATAGTACGTAGGTAAGTCGCCCTATCTTTTACTTAACGTATATCTACTAATAGCTTAATAGACTTACTAGTAGTCTCTTCTCTATAATACGACGGTATCCGTCTCTTTCTCTTTTAATATCGGTATATCGTCTAGTCTTTATTTAACGTAAACGCTAACAGTTCGCTAGGCACTTAAGCTTAAGGTTCTTACTTTTCTCTTTAGCGTAGGTAAGTCGTCTAGTCTTCTATTTAACGTATATACTAATATATCGATAGGTACTTACTCGATACGATACTCGGTTCGATTCGATTACTTTCCTTACCTAACCTCCCCGATACGATACGATACGATATTCGATACTCGACTCGGCGATAGATATAATAGGGTAATAGGGTAATAGAGGTATTATAGGATCCGTAGTTTACCGGCTTTAAGAGTAGCTCTCGTAGTTCTCCTCCTCTTAGCCTTCTTTTAGGGGTTACTTAGGGGTACTCCGTATTAACCGCTTATAAGCCGGTAACTATATAGAGGTATCGGATATAGGTTTTTTTTATAGTATTACTTTAGTATAGACTTAGAAGCTATAGATATATAGTAATAGAACGGATCCTAAGAGCCTACTACTAGTACCTAATTAGGAAATCGATGTTATATAACCTACCTAGTAGCCGGGCTGTACCCGAACCCGGGCTTAGCGTACGGTCTAGTATATACATACCTAGTATAGGGACTACGGTAATTAACCGTTAACGCGCGTTAACCGTTTAGACGCGTAAACCGTAACATCGTAGTAGTAACTCATTAACGGTTAACAATGAACAAACCGCTTTGGAACCGCTTTATAACTGTTACGCAAGCCGGGTTCTACCTATAAGGACTGACGCGAGCTGAAATTATGTAAGCTAACAGGCGCCGAAATCCAATTCCCCTACATGTAGGTATCGTCCCATCGTTCATCATCTCCAACTTCAAACATCACTGCTCACTTGCACAGACACGCACTATCATCAGTCTCAAGCACCAACGAAGCAGCGAGTCCATTCAACATCGGACGCTGCCCTCACCTGCATAAGTAAGACAAGAATGACGATATGAATCTTCCACATGTTCGCTATATCACCGTTGCTCTAATCCTCAGTGAATCGCATCTTGCCATGGGGTGCTCGTCAATTGACTTCGCAACAGATCTTTAGACATATGGTCCAAAAAGCCACTTACTAGAACTACTCATCAAGATGAAATTGCGAAAATATGGAAGAAAACGACACGCCTTTTCACGCCCTCCCGTCAATGAAAGACAGACCAACGAGGCAGCCTCCAATTTCTTCATGACCCAAGAGTTGTTAGAGACGACCATCTCGAGGCTACCTGTCCATGACATTGCCCGAATGCAACGAGTGTGCAAGGCGTTCAGAGATTTGATCAAGACTTCGTGCCTCATTCGCCAAGCGGTTCGCCGTCACTCTTGGCTATGTGCAATCGATGACACGACCGCGCCTCACTCCTTGTCGACACTGTCATTTATTGGCCGTTTCGATTTCGACTCTGGCCTCAAATCTCATCCAGATGTTCGCTTCTTCAGAATGAAGGAGATACGCTGTCATCGAATTGATATCGTTGAGCTCGAGATTCAGCACGCGATCGAGCACGATGACGATCGGCCACACCATGAGGTCGACGGCAAACAGAGAGCTACTTCAGCTGAGCTCTGGCGCATATTGCCGTTGTGCCAAGAGGGCATCGAGGTTAATGTGGTCTTCAATTCGAAGTACAAAGGATGGCGAACGGCAAAGAGATTCAGCTCGGCCTCCACTCTCCCTGATGTGTACGAATGGCTCGTCCAGATACGGGATAGAAGACTCCTAATGGGCACGCAACGTGTTGTGATTTAAGAATCATCTTTTCGAACTTCGGAGGATTGTGCAGGTCGGCGCCACGGGCATCCTCGAGGAAGATAGTCGGGTTTACAGAAAGCGAATGTGCTGTTCTTGGGCAATCTCTAGCGAGGGTTCTGGTGAGAAAGTTGGGCCTCTATCATTTCCAGCTGGATCCTGTATCTACTATCGGTGGAGTTTTCGAGGACAAGGTATCGACATGTATGACGAATTCGAGCATCTCGGCTCTTTGAGACCCCTGTTGTGCCCTGCGTTCGAGGCTCAGGGCCAATGGGGCAAATCCCGCACCTGCCAACAGCACCCAGCCCGAAGCCCACGTTCTTCGTTCTTCGATCCTCCCCTCTCTTCACATGTGATTGTGTTCGGCACATTTCTGCTTTCTACTCTGTTCGGGTTCTGCCTTATATTCCCTTGATTCTACTTACTCCCCTCCAGTCCTTACCCAACACCCCTCCGACAGCCCTCGAAAGTTTCGACAGCCCGACTGCCACCCGGGCAACGGTCATACTCATTTGTTAAGCTTTCTACCGGCCCAAAAGCAAAAGGAGCCCACCCGCCCACGCGACCTACTCCATCATCAACGACTTGACGTAGTGAAGCTGGGGTAAACAGGCCTCGTATATGATTCACTGAAAGAGACAGACATCGAGGACAGCGACGCGGAGAGACTGCGCCTGTTTCGCCGCGCGTTCGGGGAGGCAATTGGCCGACAATGCCTTCATACACAACCATGACCACCTGCACCAAGATGTTCGAGGCGCGAGAAGAGCCCACGGTGGGTGCGTCGTCTGGCACGGACTTCGACGTAGACCAAGATCGGTTGACGAAGCGACGAAGACACTCATCATACAATCCTCAGCAATGGAGCCTCGAGGAGAACGCCCAGGTTATGGTGGACCGCTTCCTGAACGACCTCGGCCGCAGATTGGACATGCTCGAGACCTACGGACATCTAAAGTTTGATGAGGGCGTGAAGAGCGTGCATGAGACACTTACGGCTGTACATGAGCGATGCAACAAAGTTTCGGACGACATTCTGGATGCCGGACGCAGGAGGCACAAGATCGTCGTGGAGACGTTGGAGGCCAGCTACCGCGATGCATTGGCAAGAAGAGAGACATTTGAGCAGAAATTACAGGAAGGCGTAAAGATGCTGGAGATGAACCTGACTGCACTGGAACAGCGGGCGTACAAGATGAAGGAGGTCGGTCTGGCAGCAACAGCACATGAGATGTTGGACTCCAGTATCGCCTACATGGACAGGACTTCCACCAAGGCCGCCGAGATCGTACACGAGGGTGCAGACGCTGCACGACGAGCGAAGGAGCGCATGAAGATCAAAATCGAGACAGCGATTGCCAACGCCCGCAAGCACGGCCTCATTACCTACGACATGCTGCCTGAGCCATGGCGTGTCAACCCACACATCAAGAAGGGCTATCGATTTTCGGAGACAAAGATCGACTGCATCCGTTCGTGCTTCACGATTTCGAATGAGTTCGTCAATATCTGGTCTCACGCTATCGGCCTACTGATCGTCCTGACTCTGGCTTTTTACGTCTACCCATCGACTCCTGCTTTTGAGTTTGCAACGCCCTTCGACATCTTCATCGCGGGTTGTTTCTTCTTTGCTGCTTGCAAGTGCCTGGTCTGCAGTACCATGTGGCATGCAATGTCCTCGATTTCGAACCAGACGCTGATGGAGCGCTTTGCATGCGTCGATTACACTGGCATTTCTCTCCTCGTCGCGGCTAGTATCATGACGACAGAATACACTGCTTTCTACTGCGAGCCTTGGAGTCGCTGGACGTACATGACCCTGACATTCGTGCTGGGTGTTGGAGGGACCATACTACCATGGCATCCCACTTTCAACCGCGCCGACATGTCATGGGCAAGAGTGGGCTTCTATGTCACGCTCGCAACGACGGGCTTCTTGCCCATCGCGCAACTCACCTACGAGCGAAGCTGGGCAGAAACCAGCTACTTCTATGCACCCATCATGAAGTCCGTTCTCGTGTATCTCGGCGGCGCGATCCTCTACGCTGGCAAAATTCCAGAGCGATTCCTTCCAGGCTGGTTCGACTACGCGGGATGTTCGCACAACATTTGGCATGCTGCAGTGCTTGGTGGCATTTTGTTCCACTACGCTGCCATGCAGAGCTTTTTCAAGGTGGCATTCAGCCGAGCAGAAACTGGCTGCTCGAGCTACTAGATAATAGAGTCTGTCTCAACACAGATGTGATGACAGAATAGAGCGGGTCCTGTACAGTTCGACCCGCTTGTTGCATTGCATGCCCACGGAGGGCACACGTTTGAATTTGGCGTTTGAGGAGAACGCGTTGCCAGTTTTATCAGTAGCGTTCTAGCGGGTTTTGAAAGGCATACTGCATCATCATGTCATTTCTCGTCATCGCATGGTCTTCATCTTCTACAACTATTCTACTTCAAACGTCTCCGCAGTCCAGTCATACGTCCTATTCAGCCTTCTGGAGAAGATAAAGAGTTTGTAGCCTTCGATCTCGGAAGCGTGTGGACGATGCAGAGTGATCGATTGAGTGAGTCCCATCGATTCCGGAGGATGGAACGTGAACACGGAACCGTACTTGGGCGTGACTGAGAATCCCATGTCTGCCATCGCCCCAGCGAAATCCGTCCAAGACACCGAACCCCGGGCCTTGTCCTTGGCGAAGATTGTGTCGAAGACTGAAGCGGTAGAGGCTTTGACTTTGAGCCGCGGGGCAGGCACTACAGCAATCTCTAATTGTGGAGGTGCGATGGCGGTGATGTCGTATGCCCTCGCCTCATCAGCTGGGCGCGTTTTCGCTTTCTCTCGTCGTTGCTCCACCCGGCTGGCTGGCTTCGGCTCCTCCACCGTCGGAAGTGGCACGTACGTTTGCTGCTTCTCACCTTTCTCAATCCTGAGCTTTGCAACCAAACATTTCTTCTCCACGTCATTGAGGCATTCTTGCAGCAACTCTTCAAACAGCGACCCTAGACTTGTTCCAGCCCGTTCAAGCATGAACTCGTCGAGCGCCGCAAGAGCGTTGCTAGCTACTCCCGGCTCCAAGAGGTTGTCAACAGGCACTAGATGATCTCCGAAATCAGCTTCTGCCTTGTACCCAGCCAACTCCTCATCCAGCTCCGCCGTCCTCCCTGTGAATAGAAGACCAAGCTTCTTGGACCCAGCTACCATCGCCAGAGAAGTAGACAAGGTGTGCATGAAGCTGACGATGATCGCTAGATCACCAAGGGCTCGGACTTGATCCTCAGTAAGTTGCTCGAGATCGTCCGGATGCCGTGTGTTGTGGTCGTCAAGCTTTTGGATCCATTGCGCCGCATCCGCATGCCTGGTATCGGGATGGCAAAGACGGAGCACGTAGTGCAGTTGAGGATTCGATACCGTATGGTCCGACGGCTGGCCTTTGATGGCAATCTTGGATATGCCACCTGTCGTGACGCGTTTGAAGCATTTGATGGCCGGGTGGACGCCTCTGGTCATTTGACGTCTGAAGGCCGACTGTGCGCGACGGTACTCCAGATGGCATGTGTTGGAAAGCTCCTGCACGACGACCGACCGCTTGATCTTATCATCCATGCCGCCTCCTTCAAGCATACGGACTAGGCTGACGATGTATTCCCAGGTGACGATGGCTTTGACTGTATTGTACATGACCTCGAAGAATGCAATGCTGATGTACTTGTCTTGGAACATCGGGAGGATGCGCCCGCGATCGTCGGGCACGAGTTCAGGCCGGCTACAGTTTGTCATGTTGACAGCATGGTTGAGAACCACTGGCTCCCTTCGTAGGAGCTCCAGGTAGTCTTCCGACGCCAACTTCTGCTCGACTGCCTGAGCGACCACTTCAGTGATGGATGCTTTCAGAGGCTTTGGAGCGATATCAAGCTTGGCCATTGCATTAACGGCTGGTTCCTTCGTCGCCTTCCTGACGGACGGGGTGTTCTTGGGTCTGCTCTCGGAGTCCAAATCCAAAATTTCTTCAATGAGGTGATTGTAGAAGATGAAGGTGGTTTTCTGCCTGCTGACTATAAGATTCCCTTCTTTGGCTGGGACGATCAGCTTCCAACGGAAGGCCAGGGTGCCTTCCATCGTGCGCCTTGCCTCGACTGTCCTAGGCCTAATGCATTGGCCGTACTTTTCGTCGGATCCCACGAAGGTAACGTACGAATCATCGTGGTCAGGGTTGAGTGTCTGAACGGCGGGGTGAATGATATCCTGGTCGCCTGGACCTCCGTTCACGCCTTCGAAGTGTTGTGATTGTAGCTCGGTGTCCACTCGGAACTTCAAGCGGTCAAGAAAGAATTCCGGAGTCGATGTCATGTCTTCAAGATTCCAATCTGGGAGAAAACGCCTGAGCCCGCCCAGGCCTGGGTCGCGGGAGTTTCGTAGAACTTTCCCATCGCCGACGGTCTCGCGCATGGCCTTCTCGCGTTGCTTGGGCGTGAAGTTGCGCCAGATCTCTTCGACTTTGGCGCCGACATTACGGTACTTGCGGCGAAGGTCTTGTTGCAGCTCTGGGATCTTCATCTCGCCCTCTTCTTCGAACCCGCGAATCGAATTTGCCATTGCGGCGACGTTTATGCTTGCGTAGACTAGTTACTTCGACGATGTATACAGTCGGAAGAATCAGAAGATCGTTTGTTTGCGTCTGTACTGGGATGTAGTGAATGTTCGTCACGTGAAGCCAGGGGGCAGTTTCGGCTCTTCTTGCCGCTTCTCGAGCGCGTCCTCAACTTCGCGTACCTCTTGCGGTCTGACAACATCTCAAAATCAGACAATATGAACCCCAGACCAGGATGAGCGCGGAATCCTTACAGCGCGATGGCCGCGCAGCATACGACAAAGGTGACTTCGCCAAAGCGCTGGAATGCTACAATCGTGCCGTCGGCAAAGGCAACGCCAGCACGAAGCTCCTCGACAGCGTTGCAGCAACACACTACAGACTAGGCGCCCTCAATGCAGCCCTCGCAGCAGCCAAGAAGACGATTCAGTCGTATCGTGAAGATGCCACTGGCTATCTCCGCGCCGGTATGGTGCTTTCCAAGATGGAGAAGGTCAGCACTGCGCTGGAGATTTACGCCTATGGATTGAAAACTATCAAGCACGTTGGCCTCGGATTTGAGAGGTTGAAGAAGGCCCACGATGATCTGCAAAAACAGTTGGCACCCCAGAAGAGTATCGACCCGCTGACCGTCTTGCCGCGAGAATTGGCGATCGCTGTACTGGAGTATCTCACCTTTCGCCAGCGGATTGCTATCTCCCGTGTGTCGAAAGGTTGGAAGGGCTTCATCAAGTCAGAGCCTACTCTGTGGGCGCATCTGGATTTCTCGGGCGCTAGGAAGAAAGTCCGGACATCGTTCATCAGTACGGCGATCAACGTGGGAAGATCGAAGATCACGGCGGTGACGATAAATCAGCTCTGGGACTTCGACAAGTCACTTAGCGCTCTGATCAAGCATTGTCCCTTGGAGACGATTCGACTTGCGAATACGGGACTCCAAGGTCAGAACTTGGTTGACATGATGCAGAAAGCCACGAAGGTGAAAGAGGTGGTCTGCCTATCAGGAACTGCGATCCACGATGACACTCTCCGCCAAATGTTAGACGAGCTCGGACGGAAACTCGAGGTCCTCAAGTTCACTGCTGGTCATCCCAGAGCGATATTCGGAGGTTGGCTACAACAACTGCAGATGCCTCTCCTAAGATCGTTCGAAGTCGAATTAAGGCACACCTTCCAGACCTGGACTTTGCTCGAACGCCTTATAACTCATTCCCCGCAGTTGCAGTCACTGGCTCTTCGATTGACCGACTGCGGGACTGGTGGATACCCTCCACCACGCAGTCCGATCGACTTTCGTGGATGCGGCAACCTGACTCGACTCGACTTGCGTATCCCTATCCGTTCGCGGCGGGACATGATATTGCCCAGCTCCCTCCGCAATTTGAAGCTTGCAACAGCCCTTCCTGAAACCAGGGACTTCTTCCATGAAGAACTTGGAGCGACTGAGCTCGGCGGCGTACAGATGTCGGATGCCCCATATCTTGAAGAAACTCACCTGGACTTTCCGGGTTCCCAGTTCCACATAGCGGCGAACCAATTCGGATTCAGCTCGTCCAAAGACAAAGTACAGCTCTCGCACTTGAAGTCATTCTCAATCAAGAACATCAGCGTCGATGGTCCCTTCGATCCATTCGAAATGCCTGGTCGGCTGTCGCAAGTACAACAACTGGGCATAA
Source organism: Zasmidium angulare (assembly GCA_002786045.1). Taxonomy (NCBI): domain Eukaryota; kingdom Fungi; phylum Ascomycota; class Dothideomycetes; order Mycosphaerellales; family Mycosphaerellaceae; genus Zasmidium; species Zasmidium angulare. Next base: position 550,326 of record NHNX01000021.1, read on the forward strand.
CAGACTGCCAGTTGAAAGATGAGCATGTGGAGACGTTGCTGCCACACTGCAGGAAGCTTGAGACCTTGGACCTCAGCCGCACCTTCATCACGGGTGTAGCGGTCAAGGCTATTGTACAATGCGACCATGTGAAGAGACTTGTGCTCAACGATTGTCTCTACATTGATAGAGATGCCATTGATTGGGCACGAGCAAGGGGGTTGCAGCTTGAGATGAAGAATTCGAGCAGCGAGAAGGGAGGCAAGAAGGTCAGGTACTGAGTTCGGAAACACTTGCACAAGAAGAGACCAAGAGATCACATCCGTGCAAAGCTCCTTTTGGTGGTCCCTCTGTCAGAACATTGGCATGCGCGTGCCAAGGCTCTGCGTCGTATTCGACCTGGAGGCGGCATTGTCAGCTTCTAGCTGAAGCTGCATGTGAGTGGAGTGGACATCGTCAGGTCTGCAGGTGGTGTCACGGAACTCAGGTCCATGCACCCCGCGCACATCACACCCGACCTCGCGTCCGTCTCAGGCTGTTCATATTCGCAAGCGACCATACTGTACGATACATCGGCAAATGTTCATCAGCAATTCCTAAGGTCGCGAAGACAGCAGGCGTGCAACGGCCGAGCACAAAAGACTGATACAAAGCCCACCGGGCACCATGGGCGCAACACACTTCCTGCTCCCCCAAAACAGCATGTCCGATCCCGACAGCAGCACCAAAACTCTAGAACAAGAAATCGCAGTCTACCTCGAATCTATCTTAGCCGGCATCAACACTGCCATCAACACAGGCGAATGGGACCCCGTTCGAGGATTCTTTGCTCCCGACTTCACCTGTGAGCCAGTATTCCTACCTAGCTCCAACGAGATAGACGTCTCACAGAAGCTTGTCTATTTGGAGGACTACATAACGCTTTGTCGGTGCATGCTGCCGGAGATGAAGACGGAGATTGTGAATGTGGTGACGGATGTGGATCTGAGGCATGGCAGGGCGGCGAGCTTTACGACGTTTCGGACGGTTGGTGGGTACCCTGTTTTCTCTCATGAGCATCAAAGGAACGCTTTCGTAATGTTGGGCTGTTGACTGACAAGCACAATAGGAATGCCTGCGGGCGTAGTAAGACATAGTGTTGGTCGATTCCAGTGGAGACGACTATCAGGCGAATGGAAGTTGACGAGCCATATCAGTGCTCGGGGAATGGCGGTAGATTGAGGTGATGCATTGTGTACTGGCACGTTCATGCAGTGAGTGTTCGAGTTCAACTCTCGACCCGGTACAGGGACTCGCTTCCATGCATAGTAGCCGCTCAACAACGTGTCTTACTTGCCGGAGCACAGCCCTGCGGATCTCAGAGACTTTCGCGTTCGTTCGGAAGTGGTGCCAAGAACTCAAGACAACACTGAAGCAGTCGAATGAGGCGCATACATCTTTGCCATCGATCGACGTCATCGTCATGTCAGCATGAGTCAATGAGATGGAAAGTCATATGGAAATCCTGCAGGACGTAAAGTTTGGAAAAGGATGCTGACAGTGGGCGACTAGATGCACTCTCATTAGGACATGTCACGTCTCTTTCTACTATCCTGATCATTGATTCATCGTCAACTCGTTTCTATACCACGACACCGCCGCTGTTCAGCTGTCGCGGCTCGCCAGCCGCCTCGAACGTTCCGTTTCCAAGCCTTCTGAGCTGCTGGGAACTGCTCTGACCTGGGGCGATCCAAGTGACGTTGTGACCTCGAGACTTCATGAAAGCGACCGTCTCGTTGTTGTACGGATACTCGAATGAGACCTGGTTTGGAACCAGCTGATCGTGTAGTCTCGGCTGAGCCAGAGCCTCAGCTGATGTCATGTTCTGGTCCAGCACATGCCACAAGTTCTGGAGAGTGGCTGTGATGATCCTGCTGCCACCTGCTGCGCTCGTGACGAAGTACAGCGTGCCGTTGGCGTGCTCGACGATCGTTGGGGTGATGGAGCTCAAGGGTCGCTTGCCTGGACGGATGTAATTCGACGGAGAGGGGATGTATCCGAAAGCATTCGAGGAACCTGGTACGCTGAAATCGTTCATTTCGTTGTTCATGATGACGCCCGTCTCAGGAACCAGGATATGTGAGCCGAAGAGAAGGTTGACAGTCGTGGTCAGGGCGACGGCCATGCCGCTGACGTCGCTGGTCACAACGGCGGAAGTTCCTGGAGTCTCCAAAGATTCGAACCCAGAAGGATCATATGCGGACACGTTCAAGGTGTGGAGAGGGCTGATCTTTGCACGGACGGCGGCGGCTGTGGTCTCGTTGAGCATATCGGCTTGGTACTCATCCATACCCTCGACGAAGTATGGGTCGCCCAACTCGCTGCGCTGGCCGTAAGCGAAGCGAAGTGCTTCGTCGAAGAGATGGGTGCTGAGGTTCAGCGTCGCTGCCTGGCCGATATCCGTGTAACCCTCGATGATCTTCATGACGCTCATGGCCACGGTGCCACTCGAAGGCGCACTGCAGCTACGGATTTTGTAATCACGGTAAGTAATCTCTGCCGGTGGGCGAATAGCAGCTGTGTAATTCTTTAGATCCTCGAGGGTCATGGTACCATTCGCAGCCTGGAGAGTGTTGATCATGGTCTGGGCAATGGGTCCTGTGTAGAAGGCATCTACACCTCGGTCTGCAATCTGCTCCAACGTCGCCGCATACCGCTTCCTGGTGATGGTGTCGCCCAGGCCGAGACGGGTTCCATTGGGAGCGAAATCAATGGCCCAGTTTGGATCGTCAACTAGAAAGTTGTCGTCGGTGGTTGCAGAGTCCATATAACGGACAAGATCAGCGCCCACTGGGAATCCATCCCTCGCGACTTTCACGGCCGGCATTACGAGATCCTTCCATGGGAGGCGACCGTAATTGTTATGCAGATGTTCCAGACCACGCAGTTCACCGGGCACTCCACTGGCCAGGCCACCGTATATGCTCAGGTCTGTATCATTGTTGTACATGTCCTGGTACGCTGCTGCGGGAGCGCTCTCGCGGAAGTCGATGAACTCGTAGCTGCCATTGCTGGCTCGGACAAGCATGAAGCCTCCGCCGCCAATACCAGAATGGTACATGCCAATCACACCGACACACAGCACCGACGCTACCATGCTATCGGCCGCATTGCCGCCTCTCTTCAAGACGTCGCCGCCAATATTGCTGCATATCGAAGACTCCGACGCCACGGCGCCAAGCTTGTTGCCCTCAGGATCCAGCAGCGTGTTGGAAACGCTGTAATCGGGATTGATCCATGCTGGGTCGGCCAGAGACAACTGCGGCAGGAAGAATGCTGGGAGACTGTACGCAAAGGCTCTCATGGCGAAGACGGTGAGCAGTGAAAAGACGATTGACAGTCGGCATGGCGCCATCGACGCGGACGGCCGCCTTTTATATGCTGTGACGGGTCGGGCAGGTAGTCGCGAAACTCATGATCAGTAACTCATTTCATGATCCTTGCGGTCCATCACAACAGTCTCACACTTCTTCTTCCGCCGCCGAGTCGTCGCGGTCTTACTGTTATATTTGCAAATCTGTTAGCATCGTCCTTTCTTCGGCGAAGAGACTGTTGGTCTCGCCTTGCGGCCAACAAGATAAGACGTCGATTGTCTCGGCGCGCTCCTTATCTCGTTTGCCAGATCAACGTAACTGCTTCAGGCCCACACTTGCGCCCTAGTACGTTTACTGCTGGATGGCAACAGCAGCCCAATCAAATTGATGGAGGCTAATCAAAATTTGGCAGGAGGGCGGCACGGATATCGGAGTCCATCCTCAAGGATTTCGGAGGGGTCTGTCGTGCAACAACAAGGCAGCTGTGAAATACAAGATGGCCCACTTGGACACGCGACACAGCAACGAGATCCGGCATGGCTTGTCCACTCGACGCCGACAACACATTCGGCCCGGCGGTGGGACGAGGCTGCCGTGACGACTTCGACTTCACCCTTCTGTTCGAGCAGTCGTTCTTCCAAATTGCCCCTTGTGCCGTGTTGTTACTCCTCGTGCCCATTCGAGCCAGTCAGCTGAGGAAACAGAACGTCAAAGTCCTGCGAAATGGCATGCAAATCGTCAAACAAGTGGGCATTGTGGTCCTGGCCTCCACTCAGCTGGCACTACTCATCCTGTGGAGCCTGACGCCAATGTATCGCACCAAGGCCTCAATCCCGGCAGCAGTGCTTTCCTTTCTGGCTTCCTTGTCGTTGCTCTATCTTTCAAGCATAGAACACGCCCGCTCGATACGGCCCAGCTCACTCATCAACGTTTACGTCTTCTTCTCTTTGCTGTTCGACATCCCGCAGACAAGGACGTTATGGCTCCGACCGGGACCGCGAGCTCTGCCTGCGTTATTCACCGCTGGCGTTGCTGCAAAGGCTGTTGTTTTGTGTCTCGAGGCTAAGAGCAAACGAAGGTCGCTATTTCCACCTTACAGACTGTACGCCCCAGAGGCTCTTGTGAGTCTTTACGATCGGACTGCATTGTGGTGGCTCAATCCGCTATTCTGGTCTGGCTATAATGGCTACCTCTCGATTGAAAAGTTGTATGTGGTCGATGCCGACTTGAGCTCCGAGAAAGTCGAGGCTGCGTTCCAGCAATCATGGGCGAAGCGTAAGTCAGTACAAGAGCAAGATTCCGCATGAAGCTGACTTGAACAGAGCCCAAAACTGGCAAATGGGCAATGTTCTGGGCCGTGTTTCACACAGTCAAAGCAACGTTTTTCGCGATGATTATTCCTCGGTTCTGCCTCAGTGCGTTCAAGCTGTGTCAGCCACTGCTCATCGCCCGAGTTACCTCTCTGCTCAGCGAAGGGGTCAGCGGCGAGAACGCCAATTACGGCCGTGGGTTAATCGGAGCTGCAGTCTTAGTATACACTGGCATGGCTATCACCACAGCTCTGTATGAACGTGCTATGCATCGTATGGTCACGAAGATCCGGGCAATCATCATCACCTCAGTCCACAGCAAAGTCCTCACGTTGGACTCCTCGAAACTCACGGACAACGCAGCTTTGACACACATCAGTGCAGACGTGGACAAGGTCTGCTCGATGCTAAAGGAAGCCGATCAGCTCCTAGCTACACCTGTCGAAATCGGAGTGGCGATGTATCTACTGGAGCGACAGATCGGGGTCGCTTGCGTGGCGCCTATAGCAGTCACTCTGGCGGTGACAGCGGCCAACTTCTTTAACGTCAGCTCGGCCATACCAATGCAAAAGGCATGGCTGAAAGCTGTCTCGGACAGAGTCGCCTTTACCTCCTCAGTCCTGGGCTTTCCGAAAGGGTTCAAGATGCTAGGACTAACGAGGTACTTCACTGATCGCATTCAAGGCATGCGTGTCGACGAGCTGGACAAGTATGCAGCGTACAGAAAGTACGTGACATGGCGAAACGTCTACGGACAGGTTCCAGCAGCTTTCGCGCCGCCCTTCACGCTCATGATGTTTACCTTGATTCATGGTCAGCGAGCTCTGGATCCTACGACTGCTTTCACTGCCCTTGCACTTGTGGCACTGCTTGCTCAACCGATCTCGATACTGCTCCATACCGTACCAATGATGTTGATTGCACTTGCAAGTCTTGAAAGGGTGCAGAACTTTTTGCTTATCGAGAGCCAAGGCCAGGATGCAACTGTCCAAATGGGAGATTTTGGTGCGCCTGCATCGTCAAGACCTCCAGAGCAGGAAGGTGATGCCATTGAGCTGAGAGTTATGGCGCCTACCAAAGTTGAGAACAACGATGGCCAAGACCCGGTACGAATCGATGACGGTACAGTCGTACTCGGCTCAGACAACAAACAAGTTCTTAACAAAGTCAACATTCGACTCTTCAAAGGCGACGTCCACTTGTTGGTTGGTCCTGTTGGCAGCGGCAAATCCACTTTGCTCAAGACCATTGTCGGAGACCTGCCGCTATCTACCGGGCGTCGTGTCCTTGGACCTGGCGTGAACAGCTTTGCATTCTGCTCCCAAGACCCATGGCTTCCCAATGATACTGTCCAGAACCTAGTCCTCGGCCAATCAGACCTGGATCCTGAGTGGTATACTACTGTCACTTCTGCCTGTGCTCTCCGCCGAGACATTGCTACCTTCCCTAACGGTGACGATACTCTAGTAGGGACGAAAGGGGTTTCCCTCAGCGGCGGCCAGCGTCAACGTATAGCTCTTGCCAGGGCTTTGTACGCTCGAAAGTCTGTCGTTGTCGCAGATGATGTGCTTAGTGGACTTGATTCAGGCACGTCGATGCACGTCTTCACTCAGGTCTTCGGTACTCGTGGACTCTGTAAACAACATGGCGTGACAGTCATGCTGGCAACACACTCTGTACAATACCTTCCCATGGCAGACTTTATCATCGCACTGGGGAAAGAAGGCACCGTTGTTGAGCAAGGGACTTTCAGAACACTCGATGTCCCTGGAGGATATGTCCACGAGCTTGGTCTAAAAGGAACTCGCAGCGACGACAATGCAGCGGCTGAAGGAATCGTGCCTGAAGCCGTCGCTCGATCTTCGGCCCCAGACAAAGTAGCAGTCGCCCAACAAGATCTCGCTCGCAAGACTGGTGACCTGACTGTCTACAAACACTACTTCGGTTCGATCGGCACAAAACTGAACGTGATATTGGCAATCACCACTCTTACCTACGCGTTCAGCAACAAATTTCCAGAAGTTCTGGTAAAGTTCTGGAGCGAATCCGCGGTCTCTAGCGACCCACGGCCTCTCGGCATGTGGATCGCCGTCTCCTTTCTTCTGGCTCTCGTGACATGCCTTGGCTGTGGTGCTCAGATATGGACGATGCTTGTCCACGCTGTACCCAAGAGCAGTGCTCATCTACATAAGCAGCTTCTTCATACAGTCATGCACGCGACGTATTCGTTCTTCGTTAACACGGACGCTGGGATAACCCTCAATCGCTTCTCCAACGACATGCACCTGATCGAAACCGAGTTAGCCGGTGCCTTTATGCAGTTCTCGGCGGCTATAGGCATGGTCGCCGCGTCTGGGGCTATCATTGTTTCAGGAGCTAGCTACGCAGCTGCGACGATGCCAGTGGTCTTGCTTGTCCTGTATGGCATTCAGAAGTTCTATCTGCGTACGTCGCGGCAGTTGAGATTCCTCGATCTCGAGGCCCAAGCACCCCTCCTCACGCACTGCTCCGAGACTCTTGCAGGCGTTACGACTATTCGCGCATTTGGTTGGCAGCATCAGTCACATCAGAGGTGCATTGAGCTTCTGGACAAGTCTCAACGCCCTTACTACCTCATGCTTTGCATTCAACGATGGCTTGGACTCGTACTTGGACTCGTGACTGCTGCCGTGGCGGTTGCGGTTGTCGCCATGGCTATGACTCTGCCTTCATCGTCAAGTGCTGGTTCCATCGGTGTGTCTCTCCTCAGCGTCTTGAGCTTCAGCTCCCTGGTGACCTACATGATCAACGCTTGGACCGCTTTGGAGACGTCTCTTGGTGCAGTAGCGAGGTGCAAGAACTTCGAGGCGACGACAAAGTCTGAGGATCGGCCTGAAGAGTGCTATGTCCCTGAGCCTTCGTGGCCTGCCAACGGAGAAGTCGTGATCAAAGACCTTTGTGCGTCTTATAACAATGACGACAAGCAGGTACTGCAGGACATATCGATATCGACAAAAGCAGGAGCGAAGATCGGTATCTGTGGACGATCGGGCAGTGGGAAAAGCTCTTTGCTGCTCACTCTGTTCCGCCTCCTGGACAACTCTTCCGGCAGTATTGTCGTCGACGGCATCGATCTTGCCACCGTTCCGCGCCAAACGATTCGAGAGCGATTTGCTGCTCTGCCTCAAGAGTCCCTGATCTTCCCCGGTACGCTCCTTTCAAATCTCGATCCTGAGGGCAAGACCACTCCTGCTGAGGCCTCGCTCGCCCTCGAGAAGGTTGGCCTCCTCGAAATCGTGTCTCAGCGCGGCGGACTCGAGGCCGAAATGGCAGCTCTCGGCCTCTCTCAAGGCCAGTTACAGCTCTTCGCTGTAGCGCGTGCGCTGTTGCGGAAGTCGATGTTTCTTGTGTTGGATGAGATGTCTAGCTCTGTTGATGCGGCTACGGAGGATAATATGACGCGTTTGATCAAGGAGGAGTTCGCGGAGAGTACGGTCATCGCGGTGGCGCATAGGTTGAAGACAATTGTAGGATTTGATCGTGTCGTGGTTATGGATAATGGAAGGGTTGTTGAGACAGGCGCGCCGAGTGAGTTGATGGGGAGAGAGGGAGGTGTATTCAGGGGGATGTGGGAGGGCGGTGGCCGGCATTGAGCCGGCGTTTACCTACTCATATCGATTCCACAACTTCCTAAAACATCACAACAACATCCGCCACCGTAAGTATCCGACCATGCCATCAATGGCTGTACAAGCATGGTAGAGATTGACTGACAGACGGGGATAGCATTGAATTCACACATCAAACTCACACCAAAATTCACGACATCATGGCGGCAGACCAAATCCACGTCACAATTCCTTTGGGTGAAGGCCATGAGCCCGCCGTCTGCACCATTCGGGTGCCTACATCACTTTGCCGCCCTGTTGGTGACGACCTCCGCTCCCGCCTCGAAGAGGCAATTCTCTCTGTCGCGCGTGAGGTTAGAGAGGAGAGACTGCTGCCTTCGACGCCAGAACCACGCGTCAAGACCGAGCCTCTCGACTCTCCTGCGCCAGCGCAGAATCTCCTCCTCGCTCCCCCCGCGCCGCCGCAACCGCTCGCCGTCTGGTTGTTCAACGAAGTGGGAACATTTCTCCGCGTTGATGTGAACGGCAACGCGACTGTGGACGAGCTGCGCTGGGCCTGGGCGCGTCATCAGGGGCAGGGTGTCGATGCCTTTGGCATCAAGTACAAAGGTCAAGATGTGGACCACGCGTCGACGATGGAGCAGGTGAGTTCCTACACGCACATACTACGTGTTCGAGACTGCGCTGACCAAGTTATAGTTGGGAGTGAGATATGGAGAGTCCTTCAACATTCGCATGTTGAAGAGTGGGATAGAGTCGTTGTTTGCCGACGTTTGAGCGCGGTGTTAGGACAGAGAGGAGAGGATATGGTAGCCCAAGGGCTTAAAAGCGCCATCAAAAGTTGTATGAATATCGCCCCTGTGAAAGCAGAGGGCAGTACCAACACGCCGACTGTGTGTCGCGTTTACCTCGAGAGATCCTACGTTTGGAGAGCTTTCAAAGAGGCACCAGAGCCCGTCAGTTGGCCTAGTCGTTATAGAATCCGTCGAGATAGAGCCGTGAACTGCTTTCAGTGCTGGAGTAGCCACGTTGTTGACAGGCTCGACAGGTTATGAGAACAACTCCAACCGATCGACTCCACCGCCAGCATCGCTCGAGCCCGCTCGTATCAACAGCTCCTACGCTTTGCCAATTCTTATTCCTGGCACAGAGCGCGAATACGTACTTGCATTCCCAGACTACCCACTGCCACCAGAGATGTTGTGCCTGCTGAGTGAGGCAGGTCGTTGGAAGTGAAAAGGCAAGTCTGGTGAAAGTCGGGAGGTGAGGTTAAAGCAGGAAAGGGGTGGCTGGGAGCCCCACAGTGGATAAAGTCTGTTCCTTGCCACTGCAACATTGAACCTGCCTAACCTCACTTCATGACGTTTCCGATCTCCCGTGCAGAATTGGCCCTCCGCTTTCGATGTCGTTCTAACGTCATTCGAACCTGTAACACGAGCGACGAACAGGTAGGTCAGCTCAAAACTCTCGCCAATCTACTGATCTCGGCTTTTCTCTTCACGACAAAGCAACTTTGAAAGACAGCATTCAGACAAAGACCATGGCGCCCAAGATCTTCATGTAAGTGCTACCGATGCGATTGGAAGCGCAGACTAATCGAAGCAGCACTGGCGTCACAGGCTACATCGCCGGCGATGCTCTTTATGCTCTGCAACAGACCCATCCGGACTACGAGTACTCTGCTCTTATACGCACACAAGACAAAGCCGACAAAGTCAAAGCAGCATACCCAAACATCCGAGTCGTACTAGGAGGTCTCGATGACAGCCAGATCCTCGAAGAGGAGGCAGCCAGAGCGGACATTGTTCTCCACGCTGCCGATGCATCCGACCACAAGGGCGCCGCGAAGGCCATCGCGAAGGGGATGGCGAGGGGACACTCCAAGGAAAACCCTGGTTTCTGGCTACATACTGGCGGCACTGGTATTCTGACGTATTTCGACTCCAAAGATGAACGATTCGGCGAATGGGATGAGAAGGAATTCAACGACTGGGCTGGTGTTGAGGAGCTGACGCATCTTCCGGACGAAGCTTTCCATCGCAATGTCGATAAGATCGTCCTGGAAGCGGGCATCAACAACGCAGACTCGGTCAAGACTGCCATCGTCTGCCCACCGACGATCTATGGCAAAGGGCGAGGTCCCATCTCAGGTCGCAGTCGACAGGCCTATGAGCTGGCGAAACTCGTTCTTCGCAAGGGTTACGCGCCAATTATTGGACAAGGCAAAGCCCGTTGGAACAACGTCCACGTACATGACTTGTCTGATCTCTGGGTTGGTCTCGTCGAAGCAGCTGTGGCAAAGAAGTTGGACGCAGAGCTTTGGGGTGCCAAGGGATACTACCTAGCTGAACATGGCGAGCACGTCTGGGGCGACTTGTCGAGGTTGATTGCGAAGACAGCTGCGGAGTTGGGCTACATCCCCAAGGAATGGAAGGAGCAGCCGCTTGATCAAAAGGAGGCATTTGAAATTGCGGACTTCCAAGCGCTTAGTTGGGGTTTGAACTCAAGGGCCAAAGCGGAGCGAGCAAACAAGCTGCTGGGGTGGAAGCCGCGTGGGCAAAGTATTGAGGAGGAGGTGCCAAGTATTGTGAAAGAGGAGAAAGAGAGGTTGGGTTGAGAGCCACAAGAGTATGTGACCATGTCTCTAGCCAAAGGACCGTACGATGTCTTCATTGTCATCAGCCGATCTTCCTTGCCGTGAAGATGTACAAGATCGGATCCTCCAAATACTCCATCCAAAACTCTGGATCCTTGTTCACAACTTCTGTCTCGCCCCAGGGGACGTTCTCGAACCGCTCGAAGTACTTCCCCGATATTCCCAATGACCCCGTATAGTAGGTATCCAAAGCCATCGACTCAAACTCCAGTTTCGGTTCAGTCATCATACGATAACGATATGAGAATCCCCCTTCGAATGTCTCGAAATCCCCGAGCTTAACGCCATACTTTCCACTCACGGCCGCCTTGGACTTGGGGTTGTTGCGATTTGCAATGAGCTGCCCACCTGGCTTGAGATACAAAGCACAATTCCACCACATCATGTCCAAGTCATCGACGTTGTATGCATGATCAAAGATTCCGTTCGCGACTACCAGGTCGTATGGTCCGAGCCCCAAATGCTCGAGCGACTTAGATGCATCGCCATGATACCATGTGATGATACTTCGTCCAAGAGACTTCTCGTGCTCCTCGCCAAGACGCATCATATCGGGGGAAATGTCCACGACATCGACTTCCGTCGCGCCGGCTTTGATCGCGTCGCGTGCACGGTTTCCAGTGCCACCTCCAAGGTCGAGGACTTTCATTCCATGGCAGTCTTTGATGCAGAGAGAAAAGAGTTGTTGTTCTAGGGTGCCGAGCGGGACGTTGAGGAATTGGTCGTAACCGGCAGCGTTGGAGGCATAATTTTGCTGGATTGGGCCGTCGTCGGTGGGCATGCTGACATCCGGATGTTCAGCTAAGGACGACGGAGGTGATGAAGTGTTGTTGGTCTTGAACGTCTTCTCGTGGTCTGTGCGCTGCAGCTGCAGCTGATTCCTTCACTTCGTGAAGCTCTCATCCTTTCTTCGCTATCACCACCTTTTGTGTACTTTCTTATCTATGCAACGATTATACTTCACATCGATATTGCCACCAGCCGGTTGCGTACACAGCACTTACTGATGACGCAGACATCTCCTCAAGTCGAGCAAGGCCGAGCACAAGATATGCCGCAATGTCGGAAGATCAGATGCAGCGCTCAGACAGTAGAACCGCTCTCTTAGAAAGCCACTTTGGCGAGCCTGGCAATACGACCGTTTTGAGTGAGGCTGATCGTGACCTGGCGACCAGGTTCGGCTACAAACCTGTCTTCAGACGTGAGTTCGGGTATCTGGCGACGGTGTCTTTTGCCGTCAGTATAGGAGCTGTCTTTCCATCGGTTGCTACGACGTTCATATACCCGCTGCAGGCTGGAGGAAGTGCATGCATCGTATGGTGTATGTGTTATTGAAGCCTGGCTGAAGCACATCTGTTGATCATCATTCAGCTTGGCTCATTTCAGGCGCTGGCTGTATGTGCCTTGCGGTGCGTCCCACTCCCTGATCGCGAGCGACGAGGATGAATACTACCTTTATTGAGATTCAATGAGACTGACTGGCTTCAGCTATCCGTGGCTGAACTTGTATCTGCGTACCCAACCTCTGGCGGACTTTACTACACTGTTTCCCGCCTTGCACCAAAGGCTTACGTGCCATACATCAGCTGGACAACTGGATGGCTCAATCTCCTCGGCCAGGCTGCAGGCGTTGCTGCCTCTGAATGGGGAGCCGCGTCACTTCTCCTTGCTTGCGTCTCTATAGCATCTGATTTTACTTACTTGCCCACCATCAACCATACCGTCGCTGCGATGGCCGCAATGGTTGTATCGAGCGGTCTGGTCAACTCTATGTCGACGTACTGGCTAGAGAAGATGTTCAGATTCTATGTGGTATTTCACATTCTGGTTCTAGCTAGCTGTGCTATAGCACTGCTAGTCATGGCACAGCCAGACAATGGCACTCCCAAGCACTCTGCTAGATATGTCTTCACGGACTTTGTCAATCAATCTGGATGGCAGCCCCCTGCCTGGAGCTTCATGTTCGGGTTTCTCTCGGTATCATGGTCAATGTGTGAGTCCAGCGTAGTACATACTAGGAGGTGCAACTACTGACAAGGCCACAGCCGGCTACGATGCAACAGCTCACATCGCCGAAGAGGTTCAGGAGCCGGAACTCAAGACGCCTTGGGCGATATGCGTAGGAATGCTCTTCACCTATGTTGCTGGATGGCTCTTCAACATAGTCCTTTGCTTCGTGATGGGCGACATTACAGGAGTAGACTCCATACTCTACTCGCCAATCCAGCAGCCAGTGGCACAGATCTTCTACAACGTCCTAGGTAGAACGGCCTCTGTCGTCTACATCGTGTGTGCTCTCATCATACTGAAGTTCGGAAACTTCGCGGCTATGCAATCACTGACACGGACCATATTTGCCCTTTCACGCGATGGCCTGGTACCTTTTAGCAGCACATGGACGATTATCATGCCCCAAACCGGGATACCTTTCTTTGCCGTCTGGGTATCAGTATTCTGGTCTATCGCCATCAACCTTATTGGCCTAGGCTCTTACCCAGCCATTGCTGGAGTCTTCAACGTCACGGCTATTGCTTTGGACTGGTCTTTCTGCATCCCCATTTTCTGCAAGATCATGTTTGGGAGGTTCGTGCCTGGGCCGTGGCATCTGGGGAGGTTTTCGACGGCTCTGAACGTTTATGCCTGTGCGTGGACGATGTTCGTGTCGATTATCTTTCTCATGCCTACGACATTGCCGGTGGTCCCTGAAACTGTGAGTTGCCTCCGTTCTTCAAGCATATCGTCGCGCGGCGCTGATGTGATACCAGATGAACTATGCTTTCGTGTATCTGGTTGCCATATTGCTCTTCTCGACGCTCTACTGGGTTGCCCGCGGCAAAGAGCAGTACACCGGTCCTAGAATCGAAGTGCCCAACGACGCTACAGAGACAGCATCAAATGAGGCACCGTCAAGTGTTGCTAGAGCGTCCGTACATGCTCGCGAAGAGCCCCACGAGCCAACAGAGACTCGTCCCCTCCTTGATGGCCCCTAGTCATCCGCGAGGATCAAATCCGTCAAATTATGGAGACCTCATCCCTCTAGCATGCTTCTACTGAAGGGAAAGACAGAGTTTCGATATATAAGACTAAATATATACAGGACCCGATATATATACAAAGAAGAGCATATCTATGGCGCATGACACTACTGCCACGTGCTATTCAGCACCGCAGTACTTGCACAAGAGCTCGGCACAGTGTAGTTTCGGTTCGCGCCAGCTTCCCAAGTGACACCGCCTGTAGTAGAATTGACCTTGAGAAACTTGTACTCCAAGTACGTTCCAGCCGATAGATTGACCGTGACGTTCCAGATGGGATTGGCATTCGTGTAGCCAGCAGCCGACATGGCTACAGCTTTGGATGTATTCCAAACTCCCAGCTCAGCGATCGAGCCAACGAGACTGACGCTCTCTAGCCAGACAGTAGTGACATTGTGATCGAACGCAACTGCGACTGTACTTGCTGTAGCGCATGCTGACGTTGTCATTGAGGAGGTCCTGCTTGTTGGGGAGGCAGTCGTCATTGACGTGGTGATGGCCTTGCTGGTCGATGAAGGTGTTGTCGTGGTCGATGCTACAGACGTTGTAGTCAAGAGCTTGGCTCCGTAAACCGCATTGTACACAGCGCTGCCGACACTTGACTTCATGTAGCAAGCTGTGCCCGACAAGGAGACGTCAACGCATCCGCTTGTCGTAGCGCACGTATCGATGCATTGCTTGAGTCCACTGACGTACACCATATTCATGTCGCCGCCAGCATGATCAATGCCGCATTCGACGAGGAACGTCTTGCCGCTAGAGACGTACGTAGTGCTGTTAGACGCTGGGCATGTGATAGCAGTGGCTGTGGCGGCTGCAGCAGAGTTAGGGGTCGAGACCGCAGCGGATGTCGAAGAAGATTTACCGCTAGTCGAAAAAGAACTGCTGGCCGACGAGGAGGTGCTGGCCGAAGGATAGCCACCGTTCGACAGAGTGCTACTGCTTGTAGCAGAGCTCTTGGCCGGAGAAGGGCTATTAGTCGACAGAGAGCTGCTCGAAGACGTGCTGCTCAAAGACAAGCTGCTGCTGGTCTTGACCGTGGTTGACGTGGCTGAGTAAGTCGATATGACTGTACTGGACGAGGTGGACGAACTTGTAGTCGACCCGACATTGGTGCTTGCACAGGGATCCGATCCTTTCAACATCGCAGTCAGATAGAGAGCTCTCGGAGCACCGTCTGCAATACCAATGGCCAAGTTGCCACTCGAGTCTGTAGACATCGTAGTACAGGTCAACAGATCCGTGAATTTTGTATTCGCCGCGAAGCCTGTAGCCTTCGAGGTGATACTGATCGAAGCACTTTGGCCTGCTCCCAAATTCGTGAACACTGAGATCAAAGGCGAGGACACCGCGCCTTTACTCGTGACGAGCGTTTTGGTGTCGGAGTATATGACGTTTGATTTCGACGTGACATAGGTCGGGTCTTTGACGATGGCAAGGGATCGAACAGCGTTCAGCTTGGCGATATGGGCATACATCGGGGCGTTAGTGTTGTAACCCGAAGTCCATAGCGGCTCTCGATTGTATGGGTCGGTAGCACCGGAGAAGCCTTGCTCTTGGCCATAGTACACGATAGGCAGACCATCGTTCAGCAACGTGAAGGCGACGGCATTCTTCGTCAACCCGGTGTCATTCGTGACAGAAGCAAAACGAGGGTTATCATGATTCTCCATGAAATTGCCCAGCAATGTCGTGTCTTTACACGTCGAGTTCAACCATTGGAGATTGTTCGCAAGCTCGGTCATCGTCGCCGAGGTCGATTGAAACGCACGAAATAGCCAGAAGTACGCTGGATAGTTGAGCATGCCGGGCATGTAGTTCTGGTACGTGCAGAGGGTTGTCGGGTTGCCATCGAACACCTCACCAATGGCGTAAACGCCCGAAGCCTGAACGAAAGAGGGCCAAAAGTCTTGATTGACCTGCATCGC
This sequence comes from Zasmidium angulare, assembly GCA_002786045.1. Lineage (NCBI taxonomy): Eukaryota > Fungi > Ascomycota > Dothideomycetes > Mycosphaerellales > Mycosphaerellaceae > Zasmidium > Zasmidium angulare. The sequence goes on from NHNX01000021.1 coordinate 566,195, forward strand.
GGAGTCCAGACGAAGTCCATCGATAGAATAGTTCTGGACGAGCTGAGGTATCCATTCGTTGAACTTCGCTTGGACGGTCGTGTCCTCTGTCTTCAAGTCGGGTAACGAAACGATGGTGTCACCGACCCAGCAATTTTGAACGCTCGTGATGTTGCTGTTGTCTACTGGGCAGTATGGGTGGTAGTACTGTGAGTCGTTGAAAGGGTTGTAGTTGCTCCACTTCACGTTGGCTGGCGATCCATTGTACGCCATGTGGTTGGCTACAGTGTCGACCATGAGATACATGCCCCGAGCGTGGAGAGCCGTGGACAGAGCTTTAAGATCTGCTGCTGTGCCGAAGGCAGAGTTGAGAGTATACAGGTCTTGCGGCCAGTACCCGTGATAAGGATCTCCGTAGGGCGTGCCGCCAGCGATGTTCTTGATGACGGGCGAAATCCAGACCTGAAGCACGTTCAGCACAAAGGTCTGCTCATTGAATGGACTGAGGCAGCTGTGACAATACTTACAGCTGTGAACCCCATGCCCTTGATATAATCCAATTTATTGATCAGCCCCTGCCAGGTCCCGCCGCAATAACTGCCCAAATTGCACGGCGCGGTCGTCGATCCGCTCGTCAAGGCGAAACGATCCGTAATGACTTGGTAGACGCTTTGTGAACGCCATTGAGCTGGAGTCAGTCCAGCAGCAGCTCCAAAGAGCAGTGCCAATACGAACGACAACATCTTGACGTGGCCTTGGCAGTACCACCTAGGACTATGGCCGTATATGTATCCATTGCTGGCTCTTTCATGACCTCAGGCGGCCCACCCACACTGCGTCAAGAGTTTCCAGCTGAGTTCTGGACCAGAATTCCTTGGCCAGGTTTGGGCTTCTTTGTTCACGAGTTCGGTCGGGAAGGCTAGGCCTTCGGGCAGGCTGACTCGTGCGGCGTCGAAACGGACAATAGACAAAGAGGAGCAACTTCCTGTTGTGGTGGAAACCTAGTGGCTTTTAGCAGATGATGAAACGTTCTGACTGCGTGATGGTGTGGATGTGGCCGTTGCGGCAGCCGCAGGAGTCGTTAGATAACATACAGGCCGTGACCAGTATATGCAAACCGTCGTTGCCAGTCAACCGGAGGATGAAGGGTGTAATGGCGCCTAACGCTAACACCACTTTGTCTCCATGTTGTGGTGTGAACTGCTGTTCCCCATGTCCGTGGGCTTGGGCCTTCGCCGAGTGACAAATTCCCCCGTGCTCGTTTGTTGTTTTGAAAAAGGTGAAAGGAGTGAATTGTGCAGGTGTCATCTCGGTCTCTACATAACGTGAGAAACCGAGTCTAATGGCACGTAGGGTTTTCTCGTCGCACTGGAGCGCATCGGCAATGTTGTCCCACGTTCTGTATCTGTCGTCTGCGGCGTCGACAACCTTTCGAATAGCACCGATTGCGAAGCCGTCGAGCGAGATGGTCGTGCTTTCGATGTCAGTGGTTGGCGGAGATATCAGCACGATGTCTTTAGGCACGTAGACATTGTGGTGGCTCCATCGTTTTCGAGCATATTCAATGACCGCGGGTACGCCACTTTCAGCAGCATGTCGAAGCCCACCGGAATGCTCGACGACTTGCTGATCACTGAGGTAGAGCCACGAGTGGTAGTCCATTCTGTCAATAGTGGTGGGTCGTGCGAAGTTGCACGCCCAAGAAGGCGAGACATACCTCTCCCATTGGAAAGCAAGAACATCGAAGGAAGAGTCCTCCTTATCTTTGGTAATAGAGTGCTGGGTTGGATTCGTCTCCCTGCTCCACAAGAGCCGTGAGACATCCATGAAAAGCTTCTTCGGCGGCTTATTGTAGTCAATCGCTATGGCAGCCCGGTGCGAAGGCGTTGCAAGTCCGATCAAACCATAGACATGGTCCAGATCGTGAGATGCGAGCGAAGCAGCCGCGAGCCTCAGAAGCTCACCAAGTGGACGCCCACCATCCAAGGATACTTGATAGTATTCCCACCAGCTTCTGAGCTTCCATGGTACTCTCATCGAATGTTCTGCCGACATGAAAGCTTTCCAAACCTTTTGCGTACCGACCACATGGACGTCAGTGTCGTCAGCTTCAACGTCCCATCGTCGGGAGAAGACAAGCTCCATTGGCCATGCGCGGAAGAAGGCCCATCCATCGAAAAGGAAGTCGTCGAAGAGTACGAGTGGAGTATTTCTGGCGACAGCGATCTCTTGCAGGACCCATTTGCGCTTCCACCAGGCGTGCTCCCTCCAGGATAACAGATAATCCAAGTCGCTCGTGGCTAGCCCGACGAACTTCTCGTTCTCTCGAGTACTTCTGTCCACGGAGACCATCCAACGGAGCTCTCCGCTGTGTGGTCCCTCGTCTAGCTCTCGAACTATCGGCGGCGAAGGTGCCATGCCAAGCCAGATGTAGACAGATTCTGCAGCCGAGAAGATTCGCTTCATCAAGCTGACCTGCTTATTACGCTCGTCCAAATCAGCTTGATTGATGCAAAGCGCATCAACCCAAACTAATATGCTCATGGTAGGGTCTCTCAGCTGTCTCAATGCGTTCTCAAGGTGCTGAGAGACGAGCAGTGTGGCTAGCGGTCCAATATGAACTTCGGTGTCTGCAGGGAGATCGCCCCAGGAGTAAGATAGAGCAATATAGGGTGGCGCATCGGCGAGGCTGAATAGTCTCAGATCGGCCTGGACAGGTTCTCTTTTGCTTGATGTTCTTGCATCGCGCCGCCCCCTATGCAGTTCCAAAAGCCGAATCGAAATTGCATCATCGATCGCGCATTCAGCATAAACCCAGTGACCTGCGGACGGTGTCGTCTCCTCTTGCTGCGGGCTCTGAAGCATCGAATGTGCCATGCGTCATGATTCGTTGGTCGAGAGAACAGAGCAGCAGCTTCAGGTGGCTGAGCTTCAGCGACGGAGGTGGCAGCTGTGCATTAACAAGCTAATGCATGCAGTGTGTCCCCCACTCGATCAAGCCTCGTGCCAGCTGCGAAAGACGGGATCTTCAGTTGAGCCATCCTCCTTCACTCAAGGGTCGATGCCAGCCATTCCTTCGTACTTGGTTATCAGCCATTTCCCTTCAATGCGCTTCCACTCAAACACGCCTAGACTATGCCTGACTACCCCTGGCGGCAGATCGAAAGTCTCCATTGGTACGTACGATATTGCCCATCGAGCTTGTTCGTGAACGGTCGTCGACATTTCTTTCGCGTTCATGCGGTAATCAGGGTAGTCATGCACGATGATACGGAACATCTCCTGCAGTCTGTCTCGTCCAATTATGAAAATCTTGAATCCATCGTCGCCGAGCCTGAGTGGTAGTCTCTGAAGTACGTCGCGTCCCATGGCAGCGGCAAGATACTCGGGCTCTGCGGTGAATTCTCGTGCTAAGCGTAACCAGATTGGATGGCTTGGGGTGCTCTTCTTCCAGGCGGCAGACTCTGGTCCAAGGCATCGGTTGTTGATCGCCCAGATGATTGTAAGGATGGTTTCATCGAGGTCGTTCGCGATCGCTCTCGAACTTTCGTCCATTGGGGGCGCCGGACGCAACATGTTGGACGCCGATGCCATCTCCGAGGGAACATGATATGGCGCCGCTGTTCTGAACTTATTCACCATGATGGACTGCCAAGGCCGAAGTCCGAAGCGATGCGAGGCGTCGAAGACAACCTTCAAGCCCACCGAAGTGATTTTTAAGCACTTAAGGCAGATGGTTGGAAGTATATAAGCAAGGCGGTGCCATGAGATCACGAATAGATTGGCGAGTGCCAAGTGTGTGTAGGGACATGCGGGGGATCAGGAGCTCGATCTCGCCCTCAGCTTGGCTTGCAGTCCGAGGCTAAAGACACGTGGGAATCCACAGGTAGGGCATGGTTGATTTCGGGGCCGCAGACTGGGCCCTATGATATCTTTCCAGGACGAATAGCCAAGACTGGGCCAAGCACTTCCTCGTCTTGCGCTTTCCACGCTGTCCATGGGCCGTTGCAGCATTTTCAGTGTCTATGGGTTGAATAGGCTGGAATGGCTCCGTAGAGTGGCGGGCACGATATGGTGGATAGGTTTTGACTCGATGAAGGAACTGGAAGCTGTGATTTCTTTGTATATGTTCTTCTTGTAGCAGGGATTGCGACTTCAAGAACCCGCATAGTCGGCTTTGGCCACAGTTTGTGCTCATAACGTCGTGACAGCGTCCATTAATCTCAGCTGCGTCGCCATAGCGTCCTGCGCGAATGGTAGCAGCTCGTACGACTTGCCCTTGCCATCTGAACCGCCGTCGAAGATCTCGTAGCTGAACCATCCTCTGAATCCAGTCTGCAGAACAGCCTTGGTAAAGTCGACGACAGGGAGATACCCCTCGAAAGGCAATGGTCGGAAGTCATGGCTCCAGCGTCCTCGTGGTCTCAACCCATCAATCTCTTTCTTTTCGAGCGGCTCACTTAGCTTGTATGCGTCGCTGATCTGCAGGAGGTAGATTTTGTCCTTCGGCACTGTCTTTGCCAGTCGCTCGCATGACCTTTTCCAATCTTGTTCGACTTGCTCGGGGGTGCGGCCATCCTCAAGGAGACCACTCCTCGTCGTCGGGTCGCCCCATTCGCCGCCAGCGGACTGGAAAGTGTCCAAGCAAAGGCCAAAGTTTGGTCTGTCGACCTTTTGGCAAATGTCCCATACGTCAGCCCAGTCAGGAGCATGCGTGGACCAGCACCAGTTCTCATATGCGATCCGCATATTCTTCTTTGCTAGCATGTCCGCCAGCTTGCGTAAGTCTTTAACAAATCGATCTCGATCCCGGCCGATTTTCTCTTCAGCTGAATCAGATGATCCAACCTGTAGCATGTCGCAGTCCACTGCTTCCATGATACGGGTCCAGCCTTCCGCACGCTCCCAGGCATCCTTCCTTTCAGGCGAACCTTCCCGCCAGCCCTCAAAGTTGGCGAACGGCTGCATCATAAACGTCTTCAGACGCTTTGCATCCAGCATTGACTTGAGCACTCTGGCAGCTGCAACCAAGTCGTCGAAATCGTGGTCGCCAATAGGTTGAGAGCCGCCATCTTGTTTGTCTGCTCGAAGGTGCAAATTGGCAAAAGCTACCAAGTCGGGCATCGACAGCTCGATTGCCTGGAAGCCAGCGCCGGCAATGGCGTCTAATCTCTTGGGAAGGGTGTGTTCATCTTTGCAGCCGATGGAGCATGACGCGTATGCGAGTGGTATCTTTTCCAACGCGTCCATGTTGGCAACGGATCTGTTCGTGTTCACTGTGGCTCTGTCAACGTGTTGTACTTACTGGGAAGAGGTCTCGTGTCTTCTTCCTCAGAATGATCTACTCAATGGTGATGCAAGCGTGGACGGTATGACGTCGCGGCTCGTCAATACCGATCTTTTCTTCGTACATGTCTGCACGAGTCGTGAGTAGCTTCTGTTGGTCGTAGGAACAGTCAGCGACAGACGCGACCGCGGCATCACATGCTCGCCAATGCTGTCAGGCAAAGCCTTTGATACAGTGATGCAGGGTTGCAGGGAAGTGAAAGGAGGGCGTGAGAAACGTGAGGTCCCTTTTGCTGACTGTTGCCCGCCACCAATTGGCCAGATCTGTCGGGGTCCAGCCACACCGAGGGAATCTTTGCGAAAGACTCACATGGAATCACACTTTGCTTCAAAGGCATTGATCGGTGAGATTCAATTTCCACTTGAAACTTACCAAGACTCGCAACCCGACCGCTCAATTCCGACCACTCCTCATAGCCACGTGTTCCGTTAGAGTCATACAGTCATGTCTGAAGTGAGTACAAGACCCATTCGTACATTGAGTACTTTTTTACCAAGTCGCTTTCCTACTCTTCCTTTGCTTTGCCGTTACAGATCGATCGTTGACGATGGCTGCACAGTTCTTCATGCCCAACCCGGCAGTGGGCGACCGCAATGGCGTCGAAGACTGGCGCATTCGAGGCATGACTCCTCTCACGCCGCCCGACCTCCTCCAACACGAGATTCGCCAGACCGAGAAGTCAAAGGACACTGTCATTCAGGGTCGAAATGAGGCGGTAGATGTCGTTCATGGCAAGGACAAGAACCGAAGGCTGATGGTTGTCATCGGGCCGTGTTCGATCCACGACCCTCAGATGGCGTTGGAGTACTGCGACAGACTGCTCGAGCTGAAGAAGAAGTACGAGGACGATCTGTTGATTGTCATGAGGAGCTACCTTGAGAAGCCGCGGACGACTGTGGGCTGGAAAGGTCTGGTCAACGACCCGGACTTGGACAACACTTTCAACATCAACAAGGGCTTGAGGACGGCACGGCAGATGTTCTTGGATTTGACGAGCAAGGGCATGCCAATCGCAAGCGAGATGCTGGATACCATTAGCCCGCAGTTCACAGCAGATCTGCTGTCTGTTGGTGCTGTTGGCGCTCGCACAACCGAGAGCCAGGTCCATCGTGAACTTGCGTCTGGTCTGTCCTTCCCAGTCGGTTTCAAGAACGGCACGGATGGCACGCTCGGTGTGGCAATCGACGCGATTGGGTCGGTCAAGCATCCCCATCACTTCCTATCAGTGACGAAGCCTGGAAATGTCGCGATCGTGGGCACCGCTGGAAACGAGGACTGCTTCGTGATCCTGCGTGGCGGCACCAAAGGCACAAACTATGACGTGAAATCGATCGACGAGGCGAAGGAGCAGCTCGTGAAGAAGAGTCTTCGTCCACGTCTGATGATTGACTGTAGCCACGGCAACTCGCTCAAGGACCACAAGAACCAGCCCAAGGTCGCCAAGGCTCTCGCCGAACAGATTCGTGGAGGCGAGGACGCTGTCATGGGCGTGATGATCGAATCGAACATCAACGAGGGCAGTCAGAAGATGCCGAGGGAGGGCAAGTCAGGCCTCAAGTACGGCGTCTCCATCACCGATGCTTGTATTGGCTGGGAAGACACCGAGGTCGTGCTCAAGGAGCTCGCTGAAGCTGTTGCCGCGAGGAGGGAGAAGCTTGGTCCCGTGAAGGAGGTCAACGGCGTCAACGGTCATGCATGAGCTATGGATTGCAGCTTGTGATGTACGTGTTTAGCTCAGGCCTCTCACGATGGACATTATTTGCATGGGCTTTGGCGCGGCGTCGGTAGGTCGGATACTCAAAAGCATGGCGTGGTGTGACGACTAGATTATACAGTCGAGGAATACGATATGACAAAGAAGCTGCTGTTCTGGTACTCGACATGGATTTCATTGAACGAAATTATACCATCGAGCGGTTTTTCCGTACTCCGACAGTGGTCGCGGTCTAACCTCAGTTATGCACTTTCTTCCACAAGCTGCCACCAATGTCCCCAGACCAATGTGCCGTCCGTTCTTCACTTGCCACTCTCTGTGCCAACACAAAACCAACCCCATATCGTGCCAACGCCTCAAACGCCTGTCGCCTCTTATGCTTCATGCTTTCGTGTTTCGTTCCCCCATGCTTCATCGTCCGTTGCTTCATCGTCTGTTGCTCCGTGGTGCCGTGCTTCGCGGTGCCGTGCTTCGCGGTGCCGTGCTTCATGGTCTCGTGCTTCGTGGTTTCGTGCTTCGTGGTTTCGTGCTTGATTCTCTCAAGCTTGATCCTCACTGCTTTTCAGCCTTCCCAAACAGGCCCTCCCTCAGCTCCCGGGCGTCAGCGTGCGCCTTGTCGATCACTAGCTCATGGTTGTCCCATCCGGTGACCATATTGATGTCAAGCGAGATCAAACGCGGCAGAGCTTTCAAGTGCAGGAAATCAGGCATGGCGTTGGAGAGGTTCGAAATTGTCAGATAGAGTGAGACCTTCTCCACTGAACGGAGGCGTTGCAGCAGGGACTGATCCAATGAGATGGCTTGGTGATATTGTGCGTTTCGTGAGAAGTCGAGCGTGATGTGATGGATGGTGGCGAGCTGTGCGTTGGTCAAGCCTGCGGCGAATGTCTGCAGGCTGTTGTGTCTCATGTCGATGAGAAAGTTGTTGCTCGCGTATGGGATCAGCGCCGTTTCATTGTAGATTTCTCGACACACTCTGAGGAGGTTGAGACTGGTGTCGGGTCGGGGAGAGATGTGTTTGATGCACTTGAAGTGCAGAGCTCGCCCAGGGCTGTTGTTGAGACCAACGACGCGACACGGCGCGTCGATCTCCTCTTCTTCCTCCTTCGTGCACATGTTGGCGCATATGCGTAGCGCCCCGTCCCGTTCCACCGCTTTGATGTGAATGGCGTTTCCGCCGAGTACGAGGTCGTAGATGCGGTTGCGAAGCTCGGCTGGGAGTTTGAAGAAAACATCCCCAGGGATCGACGGTGGACTAGAGGACGACATGGTGTGTTGATGGCGTGGTCGTGGTCTAGTTCTTGGGGATATTGTCGTGGAAAGCTGAGGGTGTTGGTAAAGCTCACTAGCTTTTCGCGGCGGACGCGGCGCTATGGTCTTGGCGGTCACATGAAAAGGGGCGGGCTCACTCCTTGGCTTACTGCTCTTTACCACGTCGCTCACTGCTCGCTTCATCCTATCGCTCACTGCTTGTTTTGTTCCATCACTTACTGCTCGCTTCAACCTTTCGCTCACCGCTTCCTTCATTCCTTTCGCTCACTGCTGGCCTCACCTCATCGCTCGCTGCTGGCCTCATTCCATCGCTCACTGCTCCGCAGCCTGGGTTTCCTCGAACTCGCATCCACCTCCGGTGGATGCTGGGTAGTCGTTGAAACGTCGACCGCCGAACAGAGAGGCGATGGACGAAGTCCGCTCTAGGAAGTTGTTGAAGTTGTCGATCATATTCGCGCAAGTGGTGCGTGGGGGAGGTGGCATGCTTGTGCTCGTCGTACTCCGGCCCCCATCGCTCACTGCTCCGCACCACATCGCTCATCGCTCTTCACCACATCGCTCCCTGCACACTACTATCAGCTTCACCCTATAGCTCACTTCTGGCTTCCCCATTCTCCCAAGTACGCGTCACTGCCGTTGTTCAATGTGACATTCACATACTCTACAATCCTCAACTACATCAAGCTCGTCCTACCCCCAATCTCCGTCCCTCCCTGTCCATCACTCATATCCCCATTCCTACCCACCACAAACTCGCGATAAATCCTACCCAATCGCGTCTGCTCTTGTTTGGAGATTGAGCTCCTGGTCTCGCCCAGACTCTTGTTCAAGTGCTTCCACGAAATCACCGGCTCCACGACCTCCTGCGTGCCGTTCTGTTGCTGCTGCTGTCGAGACGGCGGTCGTCCTTGCGCAGCGTGGCGCTCAGCACGGGCTTTGCGGCGGGCGAGGTGTAGAGCGGAGAGCTTCGCGGCGATTTGGGCCCGTTCGGCGGCGATTTGGGCGGGCGTTGCAGTGGAGGTGTTGTTGGAGGGGTTCCCAGCGACGGACATGTCACCTGCTTTGAAGTAGGTAAAGTCTTGCTGTTTGTTGCTTCCACTGCGCCCTCTCGTGCCGTCGGACTTCTTCTTACCAAAGTCTTGGGTCGCCGTGTCCGTGGGTCCAAGGACATCGTGGATGGCGTCGAGATGGGCGTTGTACAGAACAGCTTGTAAGTCGGCACCAGAGTAGCCCTCGGTGTTTCTGGCGACTTCATGTAAGCTCTGCGGGCCAGTGCCTTCGAGGACAGCCGGGTCGAGCTTCAGCTTGTTGCTAATAGCTTGCAGAATGTCCAGCCGATCTTCTTCATTCGGCATGTCGCATATGAGGCTCTTGTCCAGTCGGCCAGGCCGCAGCAAAGCAGGATCGATCAGATCAGGTCGAGAGGTTGCGGCCAGGACATACACGCCACTCAACCCCTCGGCACCGTCCATCATCGTCAACAACATGTTGACCACGCGGTCCGTGACTCCAGTGCTGTCGTGCCCACGCTTAGGTGCAATGGCATCGAACTCGTCGAAGAAGAGCACGCATGGCTTCGCAGCTTCTGCTCTCTCAAAGAGGTCGCGCACGCTCTTCTCCGAAGCACCAATGTACTTGTTCAGAATCTCAGGTCCCTTGACCGATATGAAGTTGAGTCCACATTCGCCTGCAACGGCCGATGCGAGCAACGTCTTGCCACAACCGGGATACCCGTAAAGAAGCAGGCCTGACCGTAACCGCAGCGGGCACTTCGCGAACAAAGGTGCGTAGGTAGTCGGGTATTGCAACGTCTCGAGTAATGTTTGCCTCGTCTCCTTCAGCCCTCCAATCGCAGCAAATGTCGTGGTCGACGCATGCAACGTGACGCCGCGAAGAGATGCAGGTGTGAAGCCCTTGAGCGCCGCGTCGAAATCCTCGCCACCGAGCGTGACTTGGTCGGAGAGAGAATCGCTTGCGACAGCGCGGATCAAGGCCTCGCTGCGTGCTCGTGAAACCAGGAGTGCCAGATCCCCGGGCATGTAACCATCCGTCTGTCCAGCGATTTCCAGCAGATCCAGATCAGAATCGACCGTCACACCTTCGGGGTCTGCGGCCTCAGGTTCCATGCCACCAGCAGAACTCGGCCTCGCCTCGTCCTCACTATCCGAGCCTTCCATCCACTCACTCGCAGCACCGCCGTTGTTCTTGATGCCCGTCTCAGCGCCATCTTGACCCGCAGTCTTCTTCGCTTGCCTCACGAGCAGCTCAAGAACTCTTCTCCTGCCATCTTTACTCGGTGCCTTCAAAGCCACAATGTCCCTCACGACGTGGCCGCCAATGACAACGTTGTTGACGCTCTCTTTGCTCTGCGCCGTCGCGAGCATCACAACACCCGTGTCTCTTCCACACCATTCGCGCACGATAGGTCCAAGAAGTTCGCTGACTTGTCGGCTTCGTCCATTAGCATCGACTTGAAGCTCCTGCTCCACTGGACAGAGCTTGTCGAGATCATCCAAAATCACCAGTGCCCGACCACCGATCCGTGCATTCCACGCTGCCGATGCGAAGACGCGATGCAGTGTGTCCTTGATCGTCTTCACCCTGGTCTCGTCATTAACGAGTGTCCGACACGGGAAGTAGATGACGTTGAAAAGGTACTCATTCCGCAGCTGATGGGCCAACAAGTGAGCCAAAGACGTTTTTCCAGAGCCCAGTCCTCCTGTCAGCAGAACGGACGAAGTATGCAGCAGACTCTTCCTAGTCTGTTCGATGGTCGCGTCAATTCCGACCATCTCGGGAGTCTCCTCTGGCAAGTCCTCTCCAGGTGGCCATCGAGGCGTCTTTTGCCTTACTGTCTCAGGCTGCAATGAGATCTCGAGCTTCCTCTCGCCTCCAATGAGCCAGTTCGTCCTCGATTTTGATGGATCTCCAGGCGGCGCAGGGTCGAAATCTAGAATGCCCCCAGGCCAGCCTTCTCGTGGTGGAAGAAGCATTCCATCGGTTAAAGGCCCTTCCAGAATAGCCTTCCCGAGTATCGCCTTGATTCGTTGGACACCTTCGTCACGCTCGTTCTTTGACTCGCCACCAAACTTGATTCCAGTAGCCTTCTTCTCTGCCTGAGTAGGTGCGAAAGGAGTCACTTTCAGTCTCTTGACTATTGCTTCTTTGCTCGCTTGCTGCGAAGGCTCCTTCATTGCGGATGCAGTCCGAGGAAGTGGTGCAGGGGCCGGATCAATTCGCACGATCCCTCCAACGACCTTCTCCGCTCCGAGTGTGGCACATAGTAGCGTCGAAAGAGCCACATGTCGGCTGTCTGGCGCATCCTCCCAAGCACACAGCTTCGCAACGACCTTTGACGCTGGCTGCTGCTCTGGACTGGGCGCACTCTGTGGGTCAACCGGCTCCTGCAAACCAGCCGGCTTGACCACTTGCACCGCGACCCAGCTCACGCCTCTCAGTGTCTTAGACAGAAGATGCTCTCGATCAAGCCAAATCCGCAAGCCCTCATCTTTCAGATCCTCGCCGCCATCTTCAAACCACTCATTCTTCAACGCCCTCGTAACGCCTCGCAAGAATAGCGGCGGCCGTGCCTTCTCACTCTCGTGCGCGCTCCGATGTCGCACATTACTCGTGGTGCTCCTACCGCCCGCGCTTCTTCTGCTCGTACTCGCCGTCGATCGATTGTCCCTTGAACTGCCTGGCCTCGAAGCCCGTTCCCTCGTCTTCGGTGCCACAATGACTTCGGCGTCCGGTGAGATCTTGACAAACTCTTGCGTGCTCGCAGGCGCGGGTGTGAGGGACGTGACTCGGATGTTTGCTGTGGATGTAGGCGTGAGGTGTAGCGTAATTGGATGGTTGTGTCCTGCGGTGGGGTTTGGAAGAGCGCGGACTTGACTGAGGAAGTTCATTTCGAGGAATGAGGAATGGAGCTCGATAACTAAGAGACAAGAAAGATCGATCAGCTTACCTGTGTACATCCGTCCGTTCGGGCAATGCACTTACTCTCCCAGTCCGTTGCACTCAGCGGCTCAATGTTCACAGTGTGCGCCATTGGCGGCTCTACATGTAACGAGACGCCGACCTACCACCACAACGAATACCATCAGCTCTCTAAACTCGCTGCCTCGCACGTTGCTCATCAGAACCTACCTTGACCCCCTCAGCCAGTCCAGCGATCCTCGCAAATGTAGCATCCACCTCCACAGTCTGCACATCGCCCCTCTCCTTCCTCTTACTCTGACTCTGCATGCCAGTCCATCCCAAGTAGACACTTTGCGTAGTTGTCACGCCAGGCTTGCCGCGCTCTTGATTTGGCGACGACGATCGCCATTGCAGCTCTACGACGACGTTCTGTGCGATCGTGTTGGCGTTCACGAGGGCAGATGCGAGGGTTGTGGGCAGGTTGACGAGGCAGTTCTTCAGGTTTGGGAGGAGAGCGACTTCAAAGGTCGTCCCAGGCCGGGATGCCATGGCTTTTCGTCTCAATTAAGGAGCTGTACACGTTTCATGTGGAGTAAGGTACTGTAAGTATTCATGATCAGACCATAGTTTTGAGCAAGGAAGAGAGACATGTGAACGTGAAAGGCAGCTCACGAGACGACGTGATCTTGCCGAAGTCAAGCTTGGACATTTTCGAAGCCGAAATGCCGAGGCGTTGCAGTTGCTCATTGACTTCCATATCAGCTTGAATACTTCACTACTCTTTCTTGTTTAGCCTCGATCAAGTAATAAGTTGGTGAAGAGATGAAGAGCACTAGCACCGGATGCACATTGAATAAGAACAACATCACAATTCGTCCATGATTCGGCACAATCGCCAGTCTATGCACAGAGGATATCTTCAAAAGCACAACCCTCAGCACCACTCCAATGCCTGTACAACATACGAGATCCAAACCTGATAGAGAGTCCCTTCTTTACTCCTTCACATCACCATCTCATCGTCCATACCGTGCTGTCCAACAAATTGCTGCTCGTTCATACGCTCCCAATCGGCGTGGTTGCGAATCTGCTGATACATCCCATATTGGTTCTCCAAAGCCAGCTGTCTCTGCTCCTCCTGCTGCATCGTCTCGGCGTAGCTAGGTGCCTGCCACAAACCCGCCGCAGCGTACACCGGCTCGACGGCATGAGGAGAGGCAGCAATTTCATACCCGTTGACGATGTATGGCTCAGCTTCAGCGTGCCGCAACGGTCCTTGACCAGCGGCGATAGACGCAGCTCTCATCCGTGCAGCAGGCGGCCATGCCGGCTCGCCCTCTTGTCTGATCGGCGTGATAGGTCCCACAATCACAGTGTCAAGCATGTGCTCTTCCTGCGGGACCGATCGAACCTGCATCTGCTGTTCATACCTCATCCTTGCTTCGTTCTCCTCCTTCTCCATGTTCGTGGCCGACCACTGTCCCTGCAAGTGCTGATCGAGCGGGTAGGATGGTGGAGAGATGCGCCATAGCTCGAGAAGGCGGAGTCTCTGCTCGTAGTCAGCGTTCAGGAAGAGGTCGATCTGGTTGGGGAGGAGCGCGGAGGGGTCAATGGAGTGCTGCCGAAGCGTCTCGGCCATCGCCTCGGGCATGAGTGCCTCGCGATACGGCGGCGGCGGGCTTCTCGACGGCTCGGACTCCGCTCGCACATGGGCGGTGTTGGGGGTGTAATGTGCAGATGCAAAGTGAGTTATAGCATTGTTCTGCTTCTCGGGGGTTTCGGGAATTTGTGGACTCGTCATCTGCTGTTGCTGCTGTTGTTGGAAAGCAGCGGCTTGGTGGGAGAATTGCATATTCTGGAAGAGCTGCGCGAGCTCATCGTGCTGTGTGGAGTTCATGGCGCCTTTGCTCTCGCCTGCAATGTCTGCCCCTGTAGAGCTGATTCCGCACTGTATATTGATAAGTCAGTCGAGCAAAAGAGAGGGAACGGCCTATTGAGAAGGCCGTAGCTTACGTGTGTGCAGGTATGCTCTTGCGTCCAGACTGTGCCGGAATACTCGACTGGAGTATTGTAGTGGCAGGTCTGGCAATAATGCACTAGCACAGGCCAGCCCAACATGTGTCCCGCCAAGTTCCAGATCCAAGAAGGCCAGATCCGGTCCTCAGGAAAGTCCAAATGGCCAGATGTCCTTCCTTGATCCTGGCTGGGTCACGGCAAAGGTCAAAGGAAAGCAATGCAACGTCAACGGCCGTTCTGTCTCTCGCTGTCGCAGTCAGAGTCTCGTCGATACAACCTCCTTTGGCTTCTCGACAAGAATCTGGCGGCAGCAGAAAGTGGTCAGGCGGGCGTGACTCAAAAAGCAAGGTCGGGTGAGCAGCAGCAGTAGCAATCTCGGGGCTTTCTTTCTCTTTGTATCTTTGTCTTTCGGCGAGTGTCTTGAATTGAGGGCGTACGAAAGGCTATCGAAGGGGTGTCTATCTACAACCGCGCACGAGAGGAGAGAAAAGGAAGCAGAGGGGTGGTGGAGGAGATGGCGGTATGAGTGAAGGAATGTGACGAGGTTAATCCTTTTTCGTGTGAGATCTGGCGCTAAGGGAGCAATCGGGGAAGGCTATTCGCTGCGGGCGCTCTTTGGGCATGAAGCAGCGACGTGGCCCGGTTTCTGTTCGCCGGCCGAACGACGTGGTAGCGCAGTCGTTATGGTGGGAGGTATGCTTATTGAATGGAGAGTACGGAATCGTCAACATGAAGTGATCGTTCAATAGAAGAGACGACGGATAAAAGGAGAAAAGAAAGGTCAAAGTCGACGGCTTGAAGCCTGAATCGAAGATGCATATCTGCACAGCCACTAGCGCCACACTGTGGCTTGACAGCTACGAGAGGCAGCTACAGATGCGCGTCAACTGCTTCCACGAGCTGTGAACTTCGGTTTGGCACACACGAAACACCACCACTTCAACCACCTTCCATCGGCCACCTCAATACAACCTCACAGCCTCACCAGTACTCACCTCCGGCGCTATCGACACCTTACTGTCACAGGCGCAACCACTGCAGCAACCCCAATCCCACCCCTAGTCTCTCGCCATGGTGAGTGAATCTCATCGTACCTTCACGTGCTGTCATCATACTGACCACCCATATAGACCTCGATAGGTACAGGCTACGATCTCTCCAACTCCGTCTTCTCCCCCGATGGCCGCAACTTCCAGGTCGAATACGCAGTGAAGGCAGTTGAGAATGGCGGCACCGCGATTGGCATTCGGTGCAAGGACGGCGTGGTGCTCGCCCTGGAGAAGCTCGTCACCAGCAGACTGCTCAAGAAGGATGCGAACAAGCGGATAGCTACAGTGGACCGAAATATCGGTGTGGTAGGTGGACATTGAGAGACATGGCGAAGATGAGAATGAGGCTGACGGTGATATCCAAACAGGTTCACTCTGGCCTCTTACCCGATGGCAGACACTTCGTATCCCGCGCGCGCGACGAGGCGCAAAGCTGGCGCAGCACCTACAAAGCTCCCATTCCCATCTCATCACTCGCCAACCGCATGGGCTCGTACGTCCAGATGTACACACTCTACTCCTCTGTACGACCGTTCGGCATTACGGCGATTGTGGGAGGCTGGGACGCAGAGACTGACCTCGACGTCGATGGCGCAGTTGGAAGCGGGCCGAAGGTGGGCGCAGGTGGCAAGACGAAGGGTGTCAAGGAGGGTGGACCATACCTCTACATGATCGAACCCTCAGGACTGTACTGGGGTTATTACGGCGCTGCGACGGGCAAGGGCCGACAGGCAGCCAAGGCAGAACTGGAGAAGCTGAAGCTGGATCCCAAGGACGGCGAGTGCATCAGCTTGGAGGAGGGTGTCAAGGAGGCGGCACGCATCATCTACGTTGCGCACGAGGACAGCAAGGACAAGGATTTCGAGCTCGAGATGACCTGGATCAGTGCTGTCAACGGCCCTACGAAAGGCAGACATGAGGAGGTGCCGAAGGCGCTCAAGGAGGAGGCCGAGCGGCTCGCCAAAGCTGCACTCGAAGGCGAGGACGAGGATGAGGAGAAGATGGAGGAGTAAAGGGATGATGATACTCTGTTCTGTAACACTACTAGCGAAGCTGCATAGACGATGGCCAGCGCTGCAGCGGGAGTATAGCAAGGCCTGGCACGGTGTATAACGTTCGAGGCCGTTAGACCACCGAGTCTTTCACTTCCATTACTGGTGAGTACGCTTCATCCGCAACGACTTCCTCATTAGACCTTTGTACTGTCGGACTACAGCTCCGCTTTGACCCTACCAATATCTAAGATCACATCACATGCTCCCACTCATGCACTCCACATACCTAGGCTCGTCACACAGCGTCTACAGCTACATGTACTCTCCATACATATACGCTACGTTGGCGCTGCATACACCACACTCGCAAGATCTTCCATCCTACCGGCTAAACTCGCAGCATTCGACGACCTGCCCGAAGCAGGCAGGTCGTCGAAGCACATGCTTCCTGCAACGACTCCTCACTTTTTCCGCGAAGGCTGAGAGGCTGTGCACGGAAGCCGAGCTGCATCGACTTGCCTGCCTACATCATCCATAGTTCCTTCGACAGAGTAGGGTTTTAAGGCGAGACAATAAATTGTTGCATACGCCTTGGCTACCCGATTGATGGTACCTGCCCCATCAGGCAATACAGCCTTCCTCCACCGCTCAGCGTACGTAGACATGCACGCCGTCCCGATCGCTTCCCGTAAGACCATGGCGTTGTCCTTCAACGTGGCTTTGGCCTTGCACGGTGAGGCTTGCATACGGGTATGGTAGTGGCTTCGGGCTGAGGACGTCAGGTGTGACAATCTTAAGCATGTGAACAACTGTAGAGGACGGGGACATGCTGAGGTCCGTATCAATTCACGTCTGGCATGACCGGGATGGCCATGGACCGTTCGTTGATTCGTGACAGGTATCTCATTATGCACATTATGTTCATCGACTTCGTCAGATCCATCTCCTCTCCCTCACACTCATCACGAGACGTCGACCACCTGGGCCTGTCCCATTCCTCGTGTTCTCTCAGAGCCCACAAATCCCACTTCCCTGCAAGCCTGCCGTAGGATAGAGGATACTCGGCCGGCCGGTCGGGATCTGCACCCCAAGATTCCCCCTACTATCTGCTGTGAGCGCCTGACATCTCAATACCTCCGTAACTTTCTGTCCCGCCGTGAAACCCGAATTGTTCGCCGGGACCGTAATCGTTCGAGTGCCTCCGTTGCTCCCGCTGTTGCTGTACACGCTCACGACCTGCTTGCCCGCGTAGCCCTTGCGCATCACGATCGTTTTCGAGTCGCTGTAGATCGGCCAGGCATTGTACGTGAGGTACGTAGAGTCTTTTTTGATCGCCCAGCTGCGGATACGGTTGACCTTTTGGATGTGCATGTACAGATCGGCGGTTTGGCTGTACTTGGATGTCCAGAGGGCTTCGCGGTTGTTGGGGACGCCGCTACCGGAGAATTTCTGTTCTTGGCCTTGATAGATGATTGGGATGCCGTCAGCGAGCATGGTGTATGTTATGGCGGTGCGGATAAGCACGATATCCTGGGTAAGGGATGGGAAACGCGGGTTGTCGTGATTCTCGAGGAACGAGCCGAGGAGGGTGACGTCTTTGCAGGTAGATTTCATTTGGTTAATGCCGTTGACGAGGTTGGAGATGCTGCCGGTGGTGGACTGGAAGGCTTGGGTAATCCAGTAGTAGGTGCCGTAGTTCAAGATGCCGTTGAGATAATTCTGATAGGGGCAGATGTAGTTTGGATCGCCATTGAAGCTGTAGCGAAGGTCAGTGAGTGCTTTGCCTTCGGGAGAGCTGGGATACGTACACTTCGCCCAGAGTGTGGATGCCTTTTGCAGCGGATTGGAAGCCAGCCCAGAATCCGTTGTCGACTTGCTGTGCGCTGTCAATGCGGAGGCCGTCGACTTCAGAAATGGTTAGCAATGCTGTTGCGAATCAAGAACGAACGGTCTGCATACTCGAGTAGTTTGACACCAACTGTCCGATCCAAGTATTCCACATACTCGCCACATTGGAATCCTCGGTCCTCACATCTGGCAGAGAAACAATATTGTCGCCCTCCCAGCAGACCTTGATACTAGTCTGGTTGTTGTAATCGATCGTGCAAGGTTTGTGGAAGTAGGATTGCTTGTTGAAAGGGTTGAATTTGCTATAGTCAACTGTCGTCTGCGAAGAGATCGAACCGAAGTGGTTTGGGACGACATCGACCATGAGGTACTGGGATTCGTCAGAGAAGTTGAACAAAGAGACCGAGATTCCGGGTCGTTCATCCACGTACCATTCCCCTGGAATGTAGCTCATCGGACAATGCTTTTAAATCGCTCGCGGTGCCAAACTTCGGATTTAAGGCATATGCATCTTGAGCCCAATAGCCGTGACTTTGGGGCCTTATCAGTGCTCTCGTCCTTCTGGCGGAACATGTTGCCGATAACTTACTATGAATTGCCGTCCTGCGTCAACCCGATAGGGTTCTTTACAACTGGCGATATCCAGATCTAATACCATCAGCACCACTCTGGTCCATGGCAACCCAGTGATTCGCGCCTACCGCCGTGAAACCCATCTGCTGAATGTAATCGAGGCGGCTGATCAAGCCCTGCCATGTACCGCCGCAGTAGTCGTTCAAATTGCTGCAAGCCGTAGTCGACCCATCCGTCCTGGCAAATCTATCGGTCATAACTTGGTATATCGATTGTGACCTCCCTCAAGAAGCCGTTAGTATCTTCTGTGTACGATATGCACAATTGGAAGCAACGACTTACATTCTGCTGGAGTGAGACCCGACACCAAGGCCACTATCGAGAGGAAGACATACAAGAAATCAAGTGAGGTAGCCATGGCGAATGAGGATGAAGAGCGAGGAATGCGAATCGACAGAGAGATCGGGTGCAACAAACGGGGACCAAACCGTTTTGTTTGTTTCGAAGCAAAAGTAGCGAACCTACCGTTATAAGTAGTCTTCTTTGTTACTTGATGGCCGGGACGAAGGATCGACCGCATGCAGTTCCTTTGTGTGAGAGAAGAGAAGGGACCCGCGGCCGGGACGACACCACTCGACACAAAGCCCAGCTGAGCATTGTTCCTGGGAATGGAGCCCATACGTGAACTCTCTGCTGGATCTCCGGCACTGCATATGTGGTCCGATGTCATTCTGGTGTGTCCCCCGCCATCTTGAGCGAGGTCTGGTGACAGGTGCGGTCAGCCATGCCATTCGTGCATGAGGCGAATCATGACCGAGTCGGGCAGGACGACCTAACAGAGGTGTCGATCTCCAGCCGTCGAAGTGTAAGCCGAAGCGCAGTGCTTCTGGTGCCAAGCTAGCCCTGCAGACATGTTCCTGCTATGCGGTCCCTGCCAATCCAGACGGCACAGAGGTAAGCTCTGCTCGAGAGGTGCAGCTGTGACGTTGGCGAAGACGCTTTGTCTGGCCATGTCTCAGTTTCCATTACGACGCCAGACGTCGGCGTCGACCTGAAGCTGGAGGATTGCATACGGCGGGGTGTAGCAGAGCAGGGTGGGGGTTTACCTTGGGAGCTTGGCAGTATCAAGCAGGTGCGAAGATAGAAGGCTGGAAGTGCAGTGCGTGATGAGGCGAGAGTTCGTCCGCTGATCGTTGCGGACACACGTGGTTCGAACGAACTGCGCCGGTGCAACTCAGTCTGCGAGCATCATCCTGCCTTGCGAACTCAGCAACGGAGGGCGGCCTTGTCAAAGCATCGGTATGTGGACCAAGGCAACGCTGTTCATGATGACGAGTGAGGCCATCCTTGCTTCTGTGCAACACCTGCACGTCTCAAAGCAAAATATTGCTGTCCAGCCCAGATGATGGGCACGAGCACTCTGCAACCGCAAGCTGCGACGGTGTGCGGGGAGCGATCTGCATCGCGCAAAACCGCCGGAGCCGTTGGCGGTAGAGGGAGGCGTTGCGAGATGCATCATTCTGCGCCACGATTGGTATTAGCCGAAGGAAAACATGTCAGCGCCGCGGCAGCCAACCGTGTTTTCTCTTCCAGCAATCCGTGCAGTACGAGGTCGAGCGAGGTCGAAGGCCTTGATCCGGCACGTCCACCGCCTCAAAATCGCGTTATCCGGATGTGGTGGCCGGCAGAGCGGACGGTGATGGCGATGGCGATGGATAGCCTCGGTGGATCAGATGGCTGTCCTCACCGCCGCCGTGACTCTTCTGTTTCGCGCTCTCCTTGCTTAACGGCGTCCAGCATCTGATCCACTGGCGTGAGATTCTAGCACCACGCGTGTTCCGCCGCCTCGGTCTGCAAGAGAGCGTGTCTTGCGGATTGCATCGGTCATGGCGGTAGGGATGTTTCTTCTGCTGCTTCATCATGGCAAGGCTGGAGGAAAAGAAATGTGGATAGGAATATTATGCGAAGGATAGAAGTGGTTAAGAAAGAGAAAGAGTGGAGGGAGCTCCAACGCCACGGCAACGGCTCCCAAGATCTTGTGTATCGGATGATCGACCCACGCGCCAACCTCACCCCTGCCGCCTTGCACACGGACTTCTTCGACTGGGAACACATATGAACGCGCGGTTCGCGCATGAGAGCACTGTATTGTTATCATCACCAACAACTTCCCAATTCGGATTTGACGACATGAAGTGGATCGAAAGCGAGAGACACATCCAACACAAGCGACGAAAGTCGGCTATAGAGGACGGCAGTAACGGGTAGAGGCAGCAGCTCGCAGAAGGGGACCAATGATTCTATCCGTGTAGCATTTCTGAGACTCTCTCGCCGTCCGGCTCCTCGCCTTTGACGACCACGATATTCTCCTCCAAGACCGAATTGTACGTTTTCATATACGTGTGGCGTCCGGTCACCACCCAAAATATGGCGCAGAATACGACACAGCCGCCAACAATCGCGGATGCCCAATTCATGTTCTCGATGTGTCCGACGACCGGGACGTATTGTGGGAATGAGTAGAACAGAAGCGTGACGACGGACCAGCCAAGAGACTATAAATCTTGGTCAGCGATATGGCACTGAACAGATCGTATAAGTCAAACTTACCACACAGTTGATGAGATACCCCCAGCGCCCAAGATCATAGTACGGTCGCGGTGGAAGGATCTTTCGGCCTCGATAGACAACCTGCGATGAAGTCAGCTCATCGTCCCGACAGCGGATCGAATGGCATACGCATATGATGGGCACGGCGTAGGCGATTTGTAGCGTGATGCCTCCTCCGGAGATTAGAGCCCAGAAGGCAAGATCGCTGCCCATTACCAAAGTTCCTGCCACAGCGTTGATGAACAGAACGGCGAACATGGCCCGAAGAGGTGTGCCGAAGCGCTCCGAATTGTGCGAATGATACTTTGCGAAGGGGAAGCCGCCGTCCTTGGCCATTCTCCAGGCCAGTCGACTCCCGGCAGTGTTGGTGTGCACGATGATGAGGTACTATCGCTGTGTCAGAGGTCACTCGTCGACTCTAGCTAAGTGCGCTTACGTTCAACCCCATCATGGTTATAGCACAGAAGATGCCACCACCATAGACAGACTTGGTTACATTGATGAACCTAATTGGTGACAATCAGCAACATACTTCCACACGACGAGGTCGCTGCTTACCAGGTAAAATACGGCTGGGTTGCCTCGAGTTCCGCAACCCAGTTGCCAGTCGTGAATCCCATGATAATGGCACTGATCCATGCAACGACTGTGGAGAATACCATCGACCATACCATGACACGCTGCAATGGTCAGCGAGGGCATATACCACATGAGAATAAGATAAAATTACCGGCGCGTCTTTTGCAGGATGCTTCATCTCTTCCACTAGATGCATCACGCTGTCTGTGCCGTACAAGCCATAGATGGGCACATACATGCTTAGTATGAAGACCCACCCGGTTGATGACCAGCCACTGTCGTTTAGGAACTTGGTGAAGACGAACTCTGCGCTGTTCTTAGGCGCCATGATAAGGAAGACTATTGCCCATGTGAAGAAGCCAAGCAAGTTGAAGACGCCTCCGAACAGGGAGAGATGTGGCAGGAAACCGGGGGCCAGGTTGGTGACGACTGGGCCGATCAAGAAGGCAAGGTAGACGAGGAAGGTCATCCATGGCTACAAGAAAGTCAGCTGTGCACGTCAGACCAGGAAGCAGCATGGTGCTGCATACCTTCCAGACCACGTCCGGGTGAGTGACTTCGATGAACGCAGCCAAGATCTGTGCACTATTCACGGCGCAACTTGAGGAAGTTGATATCTCTCCGATCAAGACTGCCCAGCCCACAACGTATGAAAGGAATCTTCGCATCTTTTCAGGGGCGACCATCTGCGTGAAGAACTGCTGTCCTCCGGCCTGCGGCCAGATTCCAGCGTATTCGGCGAGGGACATCATGAGCAGTGTCTGCCCGATGCCAACGATGATGCTATGCGGAATCTTGAGCTATGCTCGCATGGACGATGACAGGGGTGACATACGTGCTCCAGACAAGGCTCATGACCCCACCGAGCGTGAAGATGTAGTCGTAGAGCACGATGTTGCAGCTCCATGAGCATAGGATCGTCGTCTGAAATGCCATGACTATGGCAGCCGTCAGAGAAGGCTCGACATATGTGTTGCCTCAACTCACGCGTCCAGAACGAGTGTACCCGTCTCAGCTCAGGCTTGTAGCCCAATGCCGCCAGCTGGTCATCGGCACTCTCAATAACATCAGATTGAGAATCGCTGGCGTAGACTGGCACCTCTTGGGCTTCGGACAGCTTGGCGTCCTTGATGTCGTCCATGGTCAATGTTGCGGCGGGTTTGGGCTACTACGTGGCGACTGGGCTGTGGACGAGAGCTTGCCATTGTCTTATAGCAGGGCGTGAGCAGGCCTATCGCTGCGGCAATGCGGCTAGAGAGGCTAGAATGAGGTTGATCGAAGCTGCCGATAAGCTACGATTTCTGCCGTGGGGTGCGTGGATCCTTCTCCATTCAACAGCCTATCTGAGGAGCTGGCGAAGGCATTATGGTCTGCGACGTGGGTTGTGGTTGCGTCTAGTGGCATGTCAAGGGTAACTTGAGGCAGCTTGGCAACTCGAAGGTGTTTTATAGGTGTGCTCGTCTCCAGACAGTAGATCGGTGCTCGAAGTCTTCGCTTGAGGCGTCCTCTGCCGGACAATAAACTTCTGTCGTGCATGGCGCCAGCGACCACCACCTCGGGAAAGCAAGGCCAGCGAGTTGCCATGTCCGGGAGAGAAACCCACTGATGAATCCCTTGCACTCTTCTTAAAATGTCAAGGTGCTCGAGACTGTAAGCAAAGGCTCTCTTCGCTCTGAGGTGTTACAGACACGCATCGTCTTTTCAAGATCGCGTAGGGCTTCCGTCGTAGACGTGCGAACCTAATCGTTGCGATCCCCATTGATTTTTTCTAGGCGCATCTGCTTGTCGAGTCCTCGAAGTGCCACGCGATGAGCGGCGTCTGCAGGTACGCGAGTGCTCGACGAGTAGATGTTGATGCTGGAAGACACGAGGACGAAAGAGCGAGTGCTGTTGACATGGCGTCCAAAAGCACTGTGCAAAAGTCGCGGGATTTGCTTTCGCTTCTCACGTCTTGGCTCGAATTGCTGACAACAACAACATCCTTCGCTACCACTCTATACGTCGGCCATCAACCAGCGGCCAGCAACATGATCGTGCTGGCCACGCGGTACAACTGACACCAGCTGTCTCACACGCCACGAGTACGAGCCTCGCCGCTCAGTAGTTTCGCGCTTATGACAAAGTGTACGAGGATTACTTATCAGGGGCAGAAAACACTATGACGTCCTTGCATGTCACTCCAGGCGGTCTGGAGCACCAGAACGTACGTCTCTGTCACCAGAATACAGCTTGAGTGCCATCAGGAATGGGTCGTCCAGCAAATCCAGGCACGGCAGCAGAGAGAGCCCAGCGACGGCGAGATAGGGTCCGAGCTAATGTACGCGAGCATCGACGACGGAAGAGGCAAGACAAAGACACGAGGACGAAGAAGCCATCCGAATCACCTGGTACGATTGACCTGTCCACAATAGCACCGCCGATAGACTCCCTGCTGCAAGCCACAAACCAACAAGTACGGCTTTGCCAGGCCCTCGACGACAACCAGGTCCGCTGGCTTTTGCAGCTGCCGTTACATATAAGTGCTGGACCGGCTCATAAAGATGCCTTTATTGCAGCTCTGAACCAGCAATGTCAGATGCCAGACCACGAAAGTGCTGCCGCTCGAGACTGCACTCATGTCAATGTTTGCTGTGGGACGTGGGTCAATTCAACTTGCGTCCAATCTAACGATCCTGGCAACCAGCTTCTAAGCAACGCTCTGCTTGCATCGGCGCTCATTGTGGTCGCTCGGACCGCTGGAGATCTCTCCATGTTGCAAGTAGCTGTAGAGCTGGAGAACGGCGTCATTTCTTCACTAAGAAGGACACTTGAGGGCTCCGCACGCATCTTCAGCGACAAGGAAAGGCATCGACTGACTACTGTGGTGTTCACGATAGCCGTCGCAGACCTTTTGGCCAAGAGGTCATGGCGTGCTTTCAGCCTGCACTTGCGAGGCGTGGGGGCATTGATCGAGTCGAACGGCCCAGCATCACTAGACACACAATTGGCCATTGATCAATTCTATGCCTATCGTTCTGTTCTGGTTCCATTCTGCTTTCTGGATCGGCGAGCATCCTTTGTATCCGGACGAAAATGGATAGACTTCCCAGCTCGCAAGAAATTCGATCCCAAGTGCTTGCCACTCGAGAACCTCATCGATATTATCCTGGAGGTCCCTGCGCTCATGCAAGTGTTCGATGAACAGGTGGCGTTTGGAGGGCACCGAGATGTCTTTCTTCGGTTGCTGGAGCGAGCTCGCGACGTCTCTCGAGACGTAGAACTATGGGAGACGGACGGTCAATTACGATTCCCGTGGTTGAGTCCGAGCCCACAGGCGCCCTTCCCGCTTGACGAGTTTCAAGTGTCTGGACGAATGCACTTCTCGGATACCTTGACAGCCAATTTGACTTCATTCTTTCTCGGAGCAAAAGTTGCAATTCACGATCTATGTCTGTCGATACTACTCAGGCTCGCCAACACTGAAGACGGAGCGACAGCAACCGAGATCGCGGCGACCAGAACAGCAGTTGACCACACCAGGCTGTGGTCGGCCAGAGCCATCCGATGCGTCAACAGCTTTCGTATCCTTGAGCCTCGAACTGTCGGCAAATTGGTGTGTCTATTCCCCCTGGATATGGCCTGGGCAGCTTTTCGTCATCTCCAGCGTAATTATGGTACGGAGTGTGAGGATGAGATAACTCGATGTGAAGAACTGGCCTTAGACTTCGGAAAGACGGGGCTGCCAGCTCTGCGGAAGCACTGAACAATATGACTAACGGTGGCTGGCACTGCCACTTACATACCCACTATACTATGTTACATCTTCTTGTTGCCATAGGCTCTGTGGCATCAGCCCGCGGGTGACTGCATGTCCTTTGCGGCGCCAGTCTCTCCATTACTCGCCGAAACCAAGGTCGACCGGCACCCAAACATACGAGGCCCGAACTCGAACTTGACACTTCACTTGACCAGTTGGCTCTTTCGTCTTAGGGAAGGGCCGTAAATATAGAAGACAAAGGGTATCGGAAGCATGAGAAGGCTGATGAATGCCAACAAGCTCGTCGCCCAAGCGATACCCAGTGTGCGATACATCTAAGAGTCGTTAGACCAGCATGACAACTATGGGACCCAGAAAGACTCACCTGCACAGTGAACAGTGGGAATGCTGCCGACATCAAGTACCGACCAAGCCCGTTGGCCGCCATCGCAGACGCGCCGTACAGAGGACCATAAGTTTGTGTGAGATACATCGCGGCGGACAGGAAGACAGCCACGCTGCCCCAGGCGAACATAACGCCAGCCAGTGTTGGCGAGATCCAGTGGACAGACTCTCTAGCGGTCCACGCCCACCAGAAGAGACTGGAATATATGTCAGCCTGATATCGTTCTCAATAGTTTCAGCAAGGCACTCACCTGATGGGAACTCCAAACGTGCCGATCATGGACGTGTACAGCATATGCTCTGGTGCCAGACCAGGCTTGCCATCACGAATTGCTCGTTGATGTCGAGGCTGGTAAATGAGCCGGTCCACAAGAACGCCTGTGATACCCGCCAGCATGACGCCGAGGGCGATGCCAAGGAAAGTCAGGCCCGTCTGCCAGCTGTTGAAGGAGTAGACCTTTCCAAAAGTGTAGGGGTACGCAGCGAAGAACGCGAACAACACGCTGAAGGTGAAGGCGTTATACAAAGTCAGCAGCTGCACTATTGGCTCTGTGAGCAGCATCTTGATGGGCCGGAAGAGCGTCACGTTCAGCAACATGACCATCATGTCCTTCAATGGGACTTTTGGCGTCGCCATGTGCAACTTCTTCGCCTTCCGCTTGAGCAGCGCTTTCTGATACGTCTCACCCATCGGCAGAGTGTAGACGAACGTTGCAAGTGCAACGAAAATTGAACACCATTGTGTCCATCGGTAGCCTTTGTAGTACGCGGCGAAGCCACCAATGACTGGACCGAAGCCTGGCCTCCTTGTCAGCATGGAGCCATTGCACACTCTCGATGTAATAATGTACCTGAGCCCAGAAATGGTGTTGAAATGAACAGACACAACGGCGCCGCTCTTTTGCTAGGAGCATATAGATCCGCAACCGTGCCTGCACCCATAGCTAGTGGCGGCGATCCAGCCATCCCAGCAAGCAGGCGAAGGACAAGGAATCCGCCAAACGAGTCGCAGAATCCTACTCCAAGCAAGAACAACATGTATACTGGCGGTAAGATGCGGTATATTGCTGCTCGTCCAAGCATCTCAGATATCGGCGCGGCGATGACTGGTCCCAGCGCTAATCCCAGTACGAAGAGCGAGAGGGATAGAATTGCTGGTGTCTCTCCGACATGGAACTTCTCTTGGATTTCTGCAGTAGCGGGTGTGATCATGGAGGTGCCGGCTGTGACTGAGAACGATGCGAGGCCAACGCCAAGGGTGTAATAGGACTTTTTCAGTGTCGACCAGTTTTGTGGGTTCTGCAAGACTGTCATTACGCTGCAACAGACTCATGCAATCTTCTCTTGGGCCTACCTCATGGTCTTCGAGTGTGAGAGGCTGCTCTTTGGGCTCTTCTGGCTGGCTCTTTTCCCCTGGTTCTGGTCCATCGATGGACATCTCCTTTGACGACTCTGCCATTGTGGCTCTGCTGATGGCTGCAATGACCCTCGCGATATTGTCTCGATTGCTTTGAAGCTTCGTTCGATGAGTGAAGGATGTCGGCGTTCGATAGGTCCCAAGGCCCTCTTCTACTCTTTATCCAAGATGGACACAAGAGTACGGATTACAATGCTCGGCATGTCGACGAACAGTCGATTGGTAATAATCAACGGTCCCAGACTCAATGGAGGCCAACTTTCGCCGAGAAATGTCCGAAATATAGTGCACTGCTTTACATGTGATCTTGGCTGCTACTGCATGGGGAAACTTAAGTGGCGCTTTGGGCAGGATTCAGGATCTTGGTCAGTAGGCGTTCAGGGCAGCTTGCATCAAGGAGGAGCACCTTGATATTGAAATACTACAGCTCCTTCAAAGTCGTTCGAATACCCAGCAAACCACACTATACGACCATCAATGAGCACGTCGGCAAGCTGCAACAGATCATCGAGAGACTCCACGCAGCCAATTTTCGCTGGAAAATGTGCACAATCGCTGACCGTAGTCACGACTTCGAACGACATGATCTCGGCAGATTAGACGATCTGGCCTGGTCACACGAATGAGCGGCTCACATTCTGATGCTCGACAGACTGAACCTGAGTTTCATGGGACCAGACGACGTCGAGAGACTACGTGTGGGTAATCATTTAATTGGACTGTGATTGGGCGCCAGTTCAGGGGCTTGGTAATCGGACCCGGATCGACCATGGAAACACCATGGCCGCTTTCTTCCGGCAACTCGCTATGATGAAGTTGGAAAAAGGCTCATCTATATCTGGCCGAACAGCAGTGCGGTATTCCCCAGGCTTCGCCCGTCTGGAATCGCGTAGGCAGGGGCATGTAATCGTTCACACTGGAACACGACAGTTGGAATTGCGTAGGCAGGAGCATGTAATCGTTTACAATGGTACACGACTCTTGGAACGACAGATACTGTCACGTGGGCAATGGGCAAAGAGTCACAGATCGAAATGGTGGTGCCAACTTCCCAGGTGGCGCCCGAAGCTGCTCTGTTGCGCCAATACAGTAGTTTTGGATGTCTTCGACAAGGACTACCATCTTCGCGCCTTTCTTATGGACTCATCACTATAGTTCGACGAGATGCTCTTGAATACCGTCAACGGCTTTACGTACATCAATACGGCCCAACACAATCCCTAGCCTGCCACTCCTTCATCGCATCACTTCCAAACGGCGGAGGCATATAACCATCGATCTTCCACAAGTTGCGGTCCTCTTCGGAGATGGTGTACTCCCACAAGTAGCCCTTATCAACAACATGAGCCTGAATCGCTCTATCCAACAGGAACCGTCCTCGTGCGAATCCAGCCTCGCGTCCATCTACGTGGTCTGTAGACTGCCGAGCAAGGTGGTGCACAACCATACGAACAAAGGGTTTGTCAAGGGTCGAAATTTGTTTCCCCGATCGATAGAAGTTGCTGCCGTCAAGAGGTACGAAAGCTATGGCGACATAGAACGCTGGAATCGTGTCGTAGGTTGCAGTGATGGAAGCTGCAAATGCATCGCGTTCGGCTGCGGTCGTGAATGCCGTGTTCGAGTGGTATATCGTCCAGAAGGGCATCTTCGATCTCGATTGTCGTTTTGAAGAGGTCTGTTCGTTGAATTCCGTTGTAAATAGTTTCAGTTCAAGTGAATGCAAGGTCGCGCGTGTTTTTAGAATGTGCTCGGGTCCATACGCAATGTCTTTGTGAGCAGATCCCGCCCTGAACTGAAGTCTTCGTCATGAACGAATCATACGCCTCTTTTGTGATTACACGCAATTGGCCGTGCGATGAGTTTGGTAGACGCTAGGCATTAGGAGCTGAAGCCTCGCCGCTCGGTACCTGTGCGCAGATGACAAAGTGGATCACTTATCAAGGGCGAAAAACATCAGACAGACTAACGATGCGTATTGAACTACTTGTAAAGTCTCTTATGCGTCAACCGCTCCACGGGCTGCTCAGCACTCGGCGTACCAATAGCGACGTATCCATGATCACCCGTTGGCGAAACGTCGCCCATTTGGATCACCGTTTGTCGCAACCGTCGAGCCTTTTCCTGTCCATCTTCCATCGACGGACCCTGCTCGACGTGCACGTATGGGCTATGTCGTAGGGAGTTGACGAAATCATCCAAGACATCAGGCCCTTTCCTCGTCGCATCAAGGTAGGCTGTGGCGATGCCTGCGGCGAAGAGCAGAAAAGATACCGTGACCAGGATGACCAGATAGACTCTGTGACAGCGTAGCACCATGGTCTCGATATACAGACTGCCCTTGGACGTAGCGAGAGTTCCGTCATACCGAGCGTTTACAATGTCGCTTGAGTTGTTGGGGTCAGGAAAGTAGTCGATTCCGGCAACAACTGTGTAAGGTGCGACGCTAGCCAGCCAGTATGTGTTCAATAGCTGTGTCATGCGTGTCGAAAACAGCTCGTCGCCGACATCCCTAATTGGCTGCGGCGTGGGATTGTCCTTGTTCCCATTCAGCGCATAGTAGTGCGGAGTCACCGGATCGTTGAAGTAGGCCTCCAGTGGGACCTGGTCGTGGGGCCCTTTGAATCCTGCTATTCCTGATGTATATGTGGAGTTCACGAAGTCGGCGAACCAGTTAGAGATGTAGCTGGGACCATAATTGGACAGGGTGTCGGCCGAGTACTCGTCTGGTGACTGGAAGGCTTCTGTCTGGATACCATCGAAGACGGTGAGTATAGGGTCGGGGTGTGGCTCCTGCGAACGACGCAGTTTTGACACGGTACAATTTAGCTCGTTGGTGCAATAAGTCTGCACTTCCAAGTAAGTTGTAGTAATATTGCACCACGCCTCGCTGAGGTCAACGTTCCAGGTGTATTTTGCAGAGCCGTCGATACCGAGCCAGGATTCAAGTCCAATGCGCCGTGCCTTTGTGCTGTTGACGTTGTGCGAGCTGCATGAACGTTAACAATTATCCGAAAGGGCGTTGTGCAGTCAACGTAGTAACTCACTCCTCATATGCGATGGTGAGTCCATTGCCATTTGTCGCCGTTTCTCCAACCCCAGTACCCCAACTTGTCTTGCTGACATTCGTAACAGTACCAAGGTCCACCACCGATGGCCTAGCCACGGCTTTCTTGACCGAGCAGTTGGCATACAGATAGGAAGTCTGGAAGGTAAAAAGACTTTGAGTAGAGACGATGTCGGGACCGAAGAGATCCTCCTTGATTTGGTCAATTTTAGCCTCAGTAGAGTCTGAAGGGCTACTCGTTGTGGTTTGGTTCGAAGAGCCACCTCTGGTAATTGGGATGCCGAGTAGTGACGAGTAGGACAGTTGTGGTAAGTTCAGCTTGAGATCTAAAGCATCGGCCACGGCAGCTACAACGCCTTTGACCCTTGGACTGAGAGTGGTGACCCAGCCTTCTGAGTCCATGTAATGATCGGCCAAACGTTCGATCATTGGGATCTGAAGATTAGAGTAGATATCCTGTTGTCCGTATCAGCATACTACCTTGCAGAGGCGACTGATCGTCAATGTTCAGAAGTTGACAATGCGCCTCCTACAAACACGTGCAGCACCACATACCTGCGATCCATTCTTTGCAGATACTGGACTTGACAACGCAGTATTGAAATTGACGTTAATGACATCAGTGCTTGACGAATCCCCAGAGAGGTCCGCCCGCAGGACGTCGAGATAGTGGAACGGTGTGGCCACGTCTGTGATATTGCTCTGCTTGGAAACCACGCGAAGTGAGGTTTGACCGCCAATTGGATTCAAGATCCACATCAAGACTAGCAGAGGCACCAGATAGGTGCTCATACGAAGTTTGATGGGCGTCACGATTGACGAGACCAGCGAGCGACTGCCGAGCAAATGTTGCATCGAACCGACGGTGGTGCCTCTCTCCAGCTTCCAGGTCGCAAATGCCTTGATAAACTTTGCCATGATCAGGGCGAAGACGATTGGAAAGAACGTTGGATTCTAAGGTGTTGTCAGTATAGACGCATGCGGTCGACGGCTGCGATGTCAGTCTCATACCAGCGTGGCCATCTTAAAAATTGCGATGTTCCTGAAAGAGGTCGCCAGTGTGCCATCCCTGGCGTTCGCCAGAAGACCGAAGACAACGAAGTAGAGAGGCAGTAGCGCGATCAGCGTATCAATCGCGGCTGCTCCATAATGAGTTTTGTGACCTGGTCGGAGCTCTGATTCCTCTGTCGAGGTCAACTCTTCCGTGACGACCGCTGCTTGTTTTGTAGCAAATCCCTTTTCGGCCATACTGTCCAGGTCCCTGTGGTATTCGGCCTCAACGCGGTGACTAGTGATGGGCATGGCCATGGTGTTATGATGACAGGGCAGTGACACGATCTCCAAGGCCTAGGTTCGTACGACTCGGGACCTGTGGGTGAAATCGATGCAACAATCGCGTGGCAGGTGTAGAGGTGCATCGTATCCCAACATATACGGCTGGCCTTGGCTTATTCTTCTTCACGAACCTCAAAACTCTGGCAGACGGCCAGAGCGATGGCTAACCATACAGGGTGCTGAAGCGGCCGTGGCGCTCTTGAAGCTGAATCCAGGCAGCCAGCGAGCCAGCCAGAAAAAATTGGTCTAGCTATTCTATCGTTAGGCTAGCGAGTTTCCTGAATATTCGAGCGCTATCGGCGCCGTTCTGTGTGCCTTTGCGGCGGAAGTCTGCAAGATCTATCTGGGCGTGCCGATGTGGCTTATCGTGGCTAGCTGTGGAGCTGTTCTAGATCCCGACGCTCGCGTGCTTGTTTCAAACTATGCGAGGATGCCGAATGTCCTTGCACTGGAACATCCAGATTGATTGTCTAAAAGCGGTGCTTTGTTGTCACTTCGATAGGATAGTAGGTGTTGTCCAATGCTAGTCGGTCATAGTTTGTTGGCGCCTGGAAGCAGTCGTGACTCGGGAGTTACAGTGGCATGGAGTACAGTCGACCTTGATGCCGCCATGATGGTGGCAGCGGATGCGCTGTGACGTCTGAACAGTGTGTGCTTGGTGCGCAGTCGTGCGGCTATCGAGAGTGCCATGATGCCTGCCTCGAATTATGATGGAGTAAATACTGACAGAGGGACGAATGTCAAAGTGATGTCCTGTCGTCCCTGTTTCAGCCTTATTCCAGTAGACCTCGGCTTACCTAAAACAGTCTGGCTCAAACCTCACCTCAGTCTCGCGCCGACATGCACCTTCAACGCGCTTATTGTTGTTCACACCCTCCACTCACAACGCGCCGGCATCCTTCCAACAAACAACGCACGCAAGCCGAACTCATAATTTTCACGATCTGGGAAGAGACGACTACAGAACCTGGAAGGCTCGATCTCGCTCCATTGCACGCGTCGTGAAGGCTTGCCAATATGAGCACGAGCTTGACATAACGAAGATGCAAGCATGCCCGGCGAGAGGGACCCGCACGATCTATCGATGGAAGAGCACGCGAACATATGAGGCTGTCTGTGACGGCGATATCCATGAAGAGCCCGACGCTATATCACCGTGTACAACTTGAACATGCACTGCGTCTGAGGATGCAGCCCCAAGAAAGAGAACGTGAACATATTGATACCACTTTTGGGAAAGGAGAGCGTCTACAGTCACAGGGCGCTGCATGCTTTCCCCGTGCATCTTGTCAAGGTAAAGCCCTCAAACCGGCGGATAAATGTCCGCGTGGATGTGCACTATCACTGCACACTCAGATACCAAGCGACGCCGATGGCCATCTAGGAAGGAACTCCTCTCCTTTCAAGTAATTTCGACGCCACTTTGACTTGAGTGCGCCGCTCAGCTTCTGCCTGTAGGCCCGGATACCACATGCAGACGCATGCCGCTGGCAAGAGCCGTAGGAAAAGGGCGGCGGATTTGATCGGAAATGCATGAGGCTCCTTGGCATGGCTCACGAGATACTTTAGCTCTACCCCAGCGACGCTCCTCCGCTCCCCATATTCCCCATATGTGTTGTGCGCACATGGTTCTCCGCATACTAGCAGGCATGCACGGTGGGTAATCATGCAAGAAGTCAGGACGTGATAGCCTGCGTTGCTTGGCGGGTTGAGTATATAAAGTTCCGAGGAAGTGTAAGTACAGCTCTACTTTGCCAAGTGATTGTGTTGTCCCAGTACCGCAACTTCGCCTCCTGCACGCTGTCTCTACAGAGCAAGTGTCTTTCATCATGGGTCTTCGAGACAGCGACCAGGCGTCACTGGCTTCCATTGGCAAGGATCTCGAGAAGGTCGATATCATCGAGACATACAATGTCAACAAGTATGCGAACATCGGACTTTCAACAGATGATGCCGACTTTTTTGAGAACTATCCGGAAGACAAGAAGAAGAAGATGCTTAGGAAGATCGATATACGACTAGTTCCAGTTCTCGCTCTGCTTTATTTGGTGAGAAACCGCCACATCTTGTCTGGCTTGCTCAATGCTATTAATCAGGGTGACCTTCACATTTGCAAACTAACGTGATTAAAGGCTGCCCACATCGACAGAGCAAACATTGGCAACGCGAAGATCGAAGGTCTCACGACTGACCTGGGGCTTGATGGGATTCAATACAACATCGCGTGAGATTTTCTCCTTGCACATCTGCCACATGGCACGAACAGTCGCTAACATTGTTGATAAGTCTGTCGATCTTCTTCGTCCCATACATTCTCCTCGAAGTACCATCGAATATCGTCCTGAAGAAGTTCAAGCGACCGTCGACGTACATGGGCATTCTGGTTGTCTCGTGGGGTAGGTCTACTATCCGGCAAAAAATGGGTTAAGGTTGACAGGTGCATAGGCGTTATCATGACCTTCACTGGCATCGTGAAGAACTTCGCCGGACTCATGGTTACTCGCCTCTTGCTAGGAGTGGCGGAAGCAGGCTTCTTTCCAGGTCTGTCACCCTGACATCAGGACATCCTGCTCTGCTTCGACCCATCTGCTGATCTTGTACCAACCAGGTGCTGTCTACTTGATAACGCGCTGGTACGCCGCTAGACAAGTTCAAACCCGCCTTGCACTCTTTTACTGCGCCAGCGCACTCTCTGGGGCGTTCTCTGGTCTCCTCGCCTTCGGCATTGCGAAGTTGGATGGGATCGGCGGACGACCTGGCTGGGCCTGGATATTCCTGCTTGAAGGTATCGCCACTGTAATGATTGGCGTATCGTGCTTCTTCATCATGCCCGATACACCCGCGCTCTCTCGTAAGTGGCTCACCGATGAAGAGGTCCGCTGGCTGGAGATTCAGACTGTCATTAAGGAAGGTATAAGAAACGTGATGGAGAAGTCGGAGAAGTTCAAGTGGTCGTACCTGACCGACCTCCTCACCGACTACAAGGTCTACATGCAAGCGTGGATCCTCTTCACTGCTTCTACCTGTGCATATGGTACGTTTCGACTGCTTTGCGCTACTGACATTGGGGCTAATTTTTATTAGGCCTCAAGTTTACCATGCCTTCGATCACGAAGTCCATGGGCTATACGTCTGCGCAAGCTCAACTGATGACAATACCACCGTATGTCGCCGGTGCGATCTCTGCCATCGTCCTTTCGAAACTCTCGGATCACTTCCAATGGCGCGCGGTCTTCATCTTCGGCCAGATGGCGACCGTCCTCGTCGGTTTTTGTATCCTACTACCACTTGCACCAAACATCGTCAACCAGATCGGGCCTTGCTATCTTGCGGTCATGCTTGTCTGCATTGGACAATATCCAACGAACCCAGCTGGGTCGGCGTGGATCTCTGGCAATCTTGCCGGCGACACGAAGCGTGCCATTGGCATTGCGTTGAACATTTGCTTGGGGAACACAGGCGGCATCGTCGGTTCGGTAAGTCATAGCCCCGTAGCGCCTACTCTCATGCGTTTTCGCCGACTGTTTGCTTCTAGTACATCTTCCTCGACTCCGAAGACCCCGGCTACCCGACCGGCTTCGGCATTGGACTCGGCTTTGCTGCTGCTACTCTGTTCTGCACTGTCGCGTTGGAGCTCTCATACTGGCGGATCAACAAATCGAGAGACAAGCTGAACGAGGAGGAGATCCGTCAACAATACAACGATGAGCAGCTGG
The DNA here is from genome assembly GCA_002786045.1 of Zasmidium angulare. Lineage (NCBI taxonomy): Eukaryota > Fungi > Ascomycota > Dothideomycetes > Mycosphaerellales > Mycosphaerellaceae > Zasmidium > Zasmidium angulare. Next base: position 601,771 of record NHNX01000021.1, read on the forward strand.
CGAGAATGGGTGACAAGAGCCCACTGTTCAGATATAAGTACTAGGCTTTCGATATCCGGCTTTCTCAAGTGCTGGTCTGGGGAGGAAGGATGATCTGATGAGAGATATGACATGGCAGGCTGTACAGAGGTTGACATGCAACACGATGTACGAGCGGACTATGAGTATGTGCAGTGAAAAATATCTTGACTTCAAGAATGGTATACCCATTTCACGAGCACTCATGAGACGTCTATGTCCGTACTTCCAACGTATGCACTTGGTGGACTCTTGGGGCGGATTGGATGCAATATGCCCCTACGGCCAAGGACCTTACAATCATGTCTGCACGGGTGCGTAGTACCATCCATGAACATAGCAATCGATCCTGCGGCTAGCGCCTACTTCACGACCTCCCGTGGCTCCACTCCATTGTGTATCATAGACTGTCGAAACGTTCTTCGTGAACAATCGTCCTTGCCCTCGAGGTAACATTCCAGATAGGCATATGCTACACGCTGCCTGAATCCAAACCATGCGCACGAATCTGTTCATGTTTGCTGGAAACGCTGATACGCAAAGACAGTCTTCACGCGTGCTGCCCGTCCAAAGCCACAACATAACTGCTCATACTGTCCAGCAGCAATGCTTCCAAGTCTACACCTCATCCTCTGCAACAATGATTCCAGAGCAAGAAACTGCCCTCGAAAATGCCAACGAGAAGGACTTCATCTTAGTCGAGCGTTCCCCAGACTATTTCTTTCTCCTCTTCATCGCCAGATTCCACGTCAATCCCCTGGACGGAGTACGCATCCTGATCAAACCACTTCTCGCACCCAGTCGCCAGGACCTCTGGAATTATCAACGCTACGGCACATGGATGTTCGAGATCGAGAACATAGATGTCGAACCGGGCCCTATGTCGGTCCTCATCCAGAGGGACGATGTCTTCACCGCGAGGCCTTCGGTCGAGAAGTTGAGAGGGTTGATGGGTGGCACGTGTCTTTACGATGGCTGTGAAGACGGACTTGTGAGGACGACTGTCCACACGAATGATGCTGTGCCGTGGAGACGGTCGATTGAGCGGGTCATGGCCAACGATGCGGGTCTGGAGCCGAAGACTCTGTGTCCATTTTGCATGGGTTGGGCGCTGTTTGAGCGTCACGAGTTTCTGGCCCGCGTAAGAAATCCCGCTCGGGCTATATGGACTCTGGCTGATCTTGAACAGGCATGGAATGCGGATCGGTATAGTATCTCTGTTGCTAGACGACATCAGCAAGCTATCAATGCGAGGCGAGAACAGATGGGCTACGACCGGCTACTCCCAGGCATTCAACTGGCGACACTTGCCTTTGGAGTGCAGCCAGGTCGGCCAGCCTACTCAGTTCCAGAACGGCGTCCTAGTACTGGATCTCCGACCTTATCGACGCATCTGTTTGGGTGGTTCAAGCATGCACAGGTAAGTCACCCGATCCCATTTCAAATCTTCATGGAAGGCTGACTTAGATCTGCGTCCCAGGAGCGCGTCCTCGACGATAGTTGTGCGATATGTCGTGAACCCTTCCAGGATGGCGAAAGAATAGTTGACTTACCCTGCGAGCACTTCTTTCATGACAAATGTGTGAAGGAGCATTTCAGTTACCTGGAGTCATCGCCGAGCTGTCCGTTGTGCCAGCAAGCGGTAGCTTCGCGATAAGGTCCTGAGTGGTGACGCTCGCCACATATTGCTCGAAGGCGCGTACAATGAAGCATCAAGCATCACAAGGGTGCCCTCGGAATGCCCACCCTTGCACCAGACTTCGGAGGTATATGAAAACGGACCACGGACCGACCGGAGCTGTCGGTGATGGGTATTGTTGCAAGCGGACAGTCGTAGGTAAGCCAGAGCCGCACACGGTATGACAAGATCCTTCAGGCAGGTTGCGTGCGCGGCGAAGGAGCTTGCAAGACCTTCTGAACAATGCCACTGTTGTATTCGACTTTTGATGTTGTATGCCGTCTTTTAGCGAGGACTCAATCGGAAGTTTCGACTTGTCCGCGCCGTCGGTCTTGATAGTGATGGAGCACCAAGACGCATCCTTTCTGAGCACAATATTACGATGGCGTTGTCTGAAACGTGATGGCAGGTCACAGGAGCTTGGTGCTGGCGCACTAAGACAATGTCGGACTATTGTCGTCCCTTCGGCGGCCTCTTCCTCGGCCACTCCGCGAGTTCAGTGTTCACTGGCTGTTCCTGATTCATTGACTTACCTGCGTGAGGGTTTTCTCAACCATGATCAACGGCAATCTGCTTGCTCACCATCTTCTACTCGAAAGGAGCCGCACGGGTGACTCGCCGTCGCATCGGCTTGGCCCGCTCTGCACGACATCTGATCATGCTGACTGCGACCAGTAGACTAGAAGTCCACACACCCAAGCTCTTGATTGGTAGAATGTAGCCAATGAACTAGGTCGTCTTCCGTTTTTGTTTCAGGCTGATGCGAGCCTTGCTGCGTGGACTATTGCGTGCGTCAATCCTACATCCATTAGCCTCAAACCCCTTGTACTCGACAACAACCCGATGTGTGATCTGCTGGCTAGCAGATCACGCTACAGAGTGGTGGTCGACAATGCTCACGCACGGTGTTGTGGGTAATTTGGTCATACGCTGTGCTGTGCGATGTTCTTATCCCGGCGTTTCCGGGCGCGCCTTCTGGCGGAAGTTCGCCAACTGTACGTACGACGAGAAGCATGTCGTCGAAACAAGGTGTGGCAAACAGTGGTAGAACAGCAGTTCGTTCATGGTTGAGGTCGGGACGCAGAAAGACCAGGGTCAGTCGCAGGTTGTCTCCACATGAGTTCCCGCTCACACGGGATGAAGCGCCCGCTTCTGGCGCATTGCATGAAAAAGCGAAGAACAGGACGAACCAGAGCTCAACTGTCAAGCAGCTGTCAAGCCCAGCTGCATTGTAATGGAGGGTAGGGGGAATCGTCCGGGTCCGTCTCCGAGGTTCGTAATAAGTAGCAGAGGGACCGCTCAGGTGGCCTGGAAGACCTTCCGCAACACTCCTCAATTGGAAGCCCTTCCATTCTTTCGTCGCCGGGCGTACGTGGACACGAGTATTCTTAGCTCCTGCAGGACCTCCTGCTAGTGCCAACCACACAGTACCGAATTGCGGCAGCAGTTGCCGTGCTCGAGCTCCATCGTCATGGTCACCAACCAGATGACGCGACAACGGAGGGTCATCCCGCTGAGACCTCAATCGTGAGGCGTTGGGCAGCCATGGCTCATTCTTGTCCAATGACAACAAGAAGCACAACATACGATAGCATCCGTACAATTGCTGTCAGAGCCAGGCAGACGAGGAGGTAACACTTGTCGTTGGCGTTGGCTTTCATGGGGGTGGTGCGATGCGCTCTCGTTGGTCAATACCATAGCTGGCGGTGAGGAAGACCGAAGGCGCGGTGTGATGGGAACTCCATGACGGGGTTCGTGGCATAACCAAGTCGCAAGATCTCAGGCATCCGCGCAGAAGGGGAGGGCAACCGCGCAAGGACCATAGTGACCAACTGCGGCACTCGACGTCGCCCCGCCAGCACGAGCGTGTTAGTATAAAGCGCAGAGAGTGGCGAATTCTGGATGCTCCTCTTTTCAGCGTGATATCGACGTCGCTGGCGTGGTGAGTCTCGTGTTGATCTGTCGTTGTTGAGCTGAAGATAGGAAGAGCTGACGCTTCGTCCTGAAGCAGATCGTGCTTTGCTTCTATAGCAAACCAGCTTGCCAGTATCCCACTGATTCACAGGCTTCTCACGTCTCTTGTGCAACAAGCTCTCGACGGAGGACGCCGAACTCCCACTACCGACACCACCATACGCTGCGCTGTGAAGACCGTACGACCGAAGGCCTGATGGCGGAAGAGCAGGATCGAAGGCCTTGTCAACACTACAGGCCAGGTGGACCACTTGTGTGCGGGCCGTGTCAGCAGTATAGGCTGCAAGTGCAAGCCGGCGTGAACCAGGCGGCGTTGACTCCAGAGCAGTGGACAGACTGGCAACGCTATCTGCAGACTGCACGGGCGCAAGGTAGGAGCTGCTGTGTATTCTTGCACTTCGCTTGCACAGTCGCTGACACGAGGCAGGGCACGCCGATATGGCAGCCATCATGGGTTGTTTCGCTCGCCAAGGGCAGAACTGCACTGTCGTTGGTGCCAGTCTGCAGGGCCAGCTCCCAGCCAACTATCCATATCCGGCCAGCATCGACGACGATATCGCGGTGAGACCACAGACCACAAGGCAAGGGCCGTCAAATGGGCAAAGCCAGAGCACTTTCAACCAGCCAGGCTCCAACGCCCGACCCTCTGCTCCAGCTGCATCACGTCCCCGAGTCAACATGCCGAATGGTTATCATGGCATGACGAACATTCCTTCACATCCGGCACCCCAGCAGCCACCAAGCACTTCACGCCGTGTACCGCAACATACAAATCCTAGCAGCTCTCGGGTCACCTCGCAGCCCTCTCGCCGGTTTAGAGCCACCAGGCCGTCGACGCAAGATCACACAGGGCAGAACCAGCGCGAACGCAGCGAAAGCAGTGATGAGGATGCGTAGAGTTGAACAGGATTCAATCGAGTGTCAGGTACGAGCTGCCACCTGTCGGGCACCTTCGCTCAGCTAGCTGACAGTGACATTCAGGTGTCCTTGCAGTATCAGACAGAGCTCGTCGACGTGGCCGATACGACCATCTCGAAGACAGCTCCGTGACCGGCTGCTGTGCTTCTGATATGGAGTTGTCTGATGACGGAGCGATCCTGCCTTGGGACTTCCGGGTCGTCTGTGGTCCGCAATCGAGCGCGTATTGCAGCACACCGGCTGTTCCAGAACAAACTTGTTGGTATGATGAGTACGAGGCGTTTATGGTATCGAACCAGGTAATGCGATGAGATTGTGAACCAGTGCGTCCTTTCTGTGGTACTGTCCACGAGAACCGGTTGAGCTACCAGCAAACCTTCCTCCTCTGGCCTTGGCTAGCTGTGATGTTCCTGACCACGCCGTGGATGCAGACTCGACAAAGAAGCGAAGTCGCTGGCCATTGTTCTCGGGTTCCTCATTGCTGCAGTCCATGCGACAGTCGCCTTTAGTGGATGCTGGTGATGATGTTGTTGTCTTTGGCTCGAAGCAAAAGCGAAGAAGGGACGGCGCGAGTCTTGGCCTGTGCTTTGCAGGGAGGCAAAACAGACCTCACTCTCTCTGTCTCTCGCCTCTTCCCTTTCTCTTCGCAACAATCACCTCCCACTTCATCGCGCCCGGCACCTTGGACGCGTGGGCAGCTACAAAGCGCAAAGCCCAATATGACATCCCCATCGTCTTGCTCTCGTCGCCATACGGATCCCAGGTTTCGCCTCAACGCCGCAGCGGCCAAGACCGTCAGCAATGGCTGCAATGCCCAGCGACTCGAATGACGAAGTGGCTCAAGTGAACTGTTCCCATTTTAAGACACGTGCAATACCGTTCTGCTAACCCCAGACCGCCCCGATGCCGTGCGATCCTGATTCTGGATTAACGTGTTCTAACTGAACAAGTCGACCTAAGCTGAGGATCTGCGCGGCCGTTGGCTGACCGTCAACCCCTGCCATCTCCTCTGCGCATTTCTGAGCACCGCCGATGAGACCACCAACGTCGCCATGGAATGCCGTGAATATACTCAAACCCCCGGCGACCCTCTCGTTGGAAGGGCTATTTGCCTTGCTGTCCACCTCGCGCCTGGACTGATTGCCTGTTCGCGAAGTCTCGTTTCGACTTCATCCACTCTTTATGTTGCTCGATTGAGCTATACATTCGTTTAAACATGTTGTCCTTCATTGCGCTCCTTACTCTCTTTTTGACATGTCTTCAAACCGCATTTGCTAAGTGCAAATCTTACGGCCTCGACTACAAGGATGGCAAAAGCTACTCCATGGTGCGGTCCAGTTCTTCCTTCAGTGGACACGAGGAATTCAAGGGCTGCGAGAACGATTATGCACACAATGTTCTCGTCGATCCCCAAGGGAACGAATATGAGTGTAGCCAGACTCCTCTCCAACCGGACGACACTTCCCAAGAATATGTCTGCGACAGCTGGACATACGATACGATGTATACTGGTATGGCGCCAGCATGTTCCATCCACTGTTAGGCATATACTGACGAGCTCTCTAGGTGAATGGAGTATCGTTATTATCTCGAACAACGGCGACGGCCAGCCCGTGAACTTCCAGCGAGATTTCTACCTTGACTTTGGCGACGGCTCCGGCGCCAGCGCAACTTCAACATCTTCGAGCTTGCTATCCGAGACCACTCTTTTGTCAGCATCAAGCGTCAGTCTGGAAGTGTCGAACCCGGTCGAGACGAGCGCTGCCGAAACGACCCAGACCTTTGCCATTACCTTGTTTGGGCGCGATCTTCCGGCTCTGCCAACTACTCTCCTGCGTGTTGTGAAGAGGAACGAGACTGAAGCATGGAGCGCGTCGTACTCCGAAAAGAAGGCTGAGCCGACGACCACTCTCGATGTCACCTTGACCAGCACGATCACCTCTTTCTTCACCGTCGAGCCAACCAATACTTTCAACGCCCCTCTCAAGAGCATCAGGCCTCTCAGCGGATGGAACGGAACCAGCACACACTCGTCTACCTGGATGCTCGCAAGCTCGCTGATGACTGCCGCGCCTTCGACGACCCAGACTGTCACCGTCTTCCAGGCGACCCCAACACCAGAGAGCAGCACCTCCGCAGCCGCACCGGCCATCCCCACGGTCGACGCTGCTCACCCAGCAGAAGACCACGTCGCGCCTATCGCACCAACGTCGCTCGGAAAGCACTACCACGACCTCGGCAAGAGCGTCGCTAACAATCACGCCCACTCGCACTCCAACTCGAGCAGCGGTTCCTACTCGCAGAAGTTCCGCTTGGCGCTTCTCAATGGCGACAAGCCCGACGAGGAGACCCGACAACAATTCGTCGCAGAGCGTCACCGTGTATTGTCGGGCAAGTAAGAGGAGGAAAAGAAGCTGCAGAGGAGACAGCCGGCTTTATTTCGCCTTTTCGTAAGACTCATACCCCAAACTAAAAAGGCGCTGGCACCAAACAAGGAGAATGGTGGAATGGATGTTTTTGCAATATCATTGCCAGCAGTAATGTATGTTGTGTACAGGAAGAGCATGATTTGCATTGAAGCTCTGCAATTCACTTATTTCCGTAATTGTCCAAATTTCTTCTTGCCCACTTCACAATATGACCTGGTCACCATGTGCTCAGTCTTGGGGAATCCGCGAATCGTATCGCCACTTCATCGCAAGACGGCCATCACAAAGTCCCAAGCGATCCACAGCCTCACCCTGTCACTCCTCCAAATCCTCCCTACCCAACCTCATCAAATGCCCGCCACCACTCCATACCCACTCATCCAAGCTCCCCACCCCCTCGTCCCCAAACATCAACAAGAACGTCTTCATCGCCGCCCCCATCCACCCACTAGGCATCAAATCCAGCTTCGGCGCCCCCGGCTGCGTGACATCTTCAATGATCGCCTGCGCAAACTTCGTCTTGCTGCGCCCATACACAGACGTCCACAGCTTCCACGCCTGGTCTTGCAGATCCTCATCGCCGGTAATGCGGTAGAGTGTGAAGAGGGAGTTTATAAGAGCCGGGTGCAAGGTGTAGTGGCGGGTAGTTATGGAGGTGAGGCCTTGGGGGAGGCGGTATTTCCAGGTCAGGACTTTGGGGTCGGTAGTTGCAGCTTCCCCGTGTTGGGCTAGGATGGCGGCGTTGTAGACGTCTTCGTCCCAGGGGCAGGGTGCGTGGGAGTCTGGGCAGGGGACTACGGTGAAGGTTTCTGGCATTATGCCGAGGGGTGTGGTTTGAGAGGCCCAGAGGCAGCCTTGGAGGAGCTGAGCGGCTGTGGTGAGGTAGGTTTCGTTGCGGAGGAGGCGGCTTGTGTAGGCTAGGTCAGCGGCGAAGGAGCACGCCGTGTGACGGACTTCGGGTTCAAAGGTGTTGTTGACGAGGATGCCCGGAAGGAGGATCTCAGTGGTGTTGTAGCCTGGGGGTATCATGGGGCGGAAGAGGTAATTTTCGACAATCGAGTCCATTGCAGTTCTGGCCAATGCTTTGTGCTGGTCTGAACCTCGCAGCAGGGCGTACATCTTTAGGAAAGCCTCGACGAATGGTTGGTAGCGATGCACGTCGTGAGTAGCATCGTCCTGCTGTTTTGTTATGGCGTTGGTGATTCTTGCGACAGCATCGTACCATTTCGAATCTTTGGTGATGATCGCCAACCTAGTGAACTCTACAGCCAGGCCGCCGAGATCCCCCTTCATTAGGGAAGTCGAGGGTGCGGTCTGTCTCATGCCTCTTTTCGCTGCCAGCATATCCCAGGGCTCATTGGGAAGTCGATTAGGCGTGTCAAACGCAGCATAAACAATGTTCGCCAATTCGAGAGCCTTGTTCTTGAGCCGTGTGTCGCCGGAGAGCTCATAAGTAGACATCAAGCCTCCCAAGAATCTGGACGTCACGTCGGAGACAAGAATCCCTCCCTGGCTCGTGGTGTTGTCGAAATCGATCGACGGCACAAGTTTCACGGCCTCTTTGTACTCATCCGTAAGACCCGCAAGCCATAGCGTATCAAGACTCTCAACGAGAGTCAAAGACCAGTTCCCGTACCTGTCGTGTGCGGTACCAGAAATGGCCTTTAGCTCACCTTGAGGAAAGGCATGCTTCTTGTACGACCTCCAGGCTCGCTCGATGGTCAGTCGAACTACTTTTTGTCGCTGTTCTCGGACAGAGCGTTTCGCTTGAGGCTCTGATTTGAATTGGTGTTGGATCCGAGGGAGGACTTTCCGGGTCGGACCTGGTATCGGAATGTATTCTTTGACGGGGTAGTGCTCTTTACGGGTGGCCCAGTCAATATCTTTTGGTGATGTTGTCAACGACTGTAGAAAGTTGAAGTCCAGTCCTTTCAGTTCAGGGATGTTCAGGACGCTCAGGTCAATCCTCGGTATGAAGTAGGTTAACAGAGCTGCGATCAACCCGACAGTCACTGCATATGCGAGAGGCTTAGTTCTTGGCATTCTTCATGTCCTAGCAAGGCTGTTTGAGGGCAATCATGCTGACAAGAGGAGGTCCTGCGCATCTCAAACAGAGATCTCGTGGTGTTGAAGCGTGCAGATCTCTGGCGCCCCCTGAGCGGGGAGTGCGGAATAGAACAAGATAGGAGAAGATGCTTTGGGACTGTGCAAATACTAAAGCCGAGACTAGCTACAGGTGACGGCGCGAAAGCAATCGGACTGAACATAGGATATGGCTTCACAGCCGCAACAGGAGGAATATTGAGCAGATTACACAACTGGGCTCCTGCTGCGCTGTAGATAGAGCACTGTCGCAGGCACATGCCTCGACAAAAGCCGCATATGAGGCCGCTGTGATCGATAATGCTAGCACTGGCAGCGCCGTCGAGCCATGTGCCGTCAAGGCGAGAGGCATGTGAAAGTTGACGTCTGTAAGTGAGTGAGTGAGTGACATGCAGACATGGAGTGAATGACGGGGTCATCGCCGGCGGCTGGGAGCGGGGAAGTCCGCGCGGCTGCTCCTGCATGGAGCCGAACGCCAAGAAGAGCGGACAACATCGAGCGAAGATGGCCTGCTGCTGCTGTTGCTGCTTATCGCTATATCCAGCACTCTACCATGAGCGGCCAACCTTGTACGTCGACGAACTTCGGTGATGGGTATCGAGACTGACTCTGTACAGACGGGCAGTACCCTCCTCAACAGGCTGTTGGCTTCCCCTACGGCGCCAACCATTCGCCTTACGCGCCGCCGCAGACGACCGCATACACGTATCCCCCGACTCTCCTTCCACACCAGCAACAACAGCATCAGCACCAACCTGCTCCACAGTTCCAACAGCAGCAGCAGTCGCAGTTCTTTGGGAGCCTACCTCAAGGCGCGAATAATCGACAGCCGCCGCCGCAGCACCTTCAGCGCCCGCAACAGCAGCGGCCCTCCCTCCAGCACGATGTTGGTCCTCAAATACCCTCATCGCCAGGGCGCGGCCCTGGTGCGCCGCCCCCTATGCCCAACTCGCCGCCTGAGCAGAGCTACGAGGAAGGATTCAGAAATGCGTTGCTAGGCGAGACCGAAGGCGGCGCGCAGGTACAGGATCAGAACGAGAATGTGAACAACGACGACGAAGATGACGACAACGAGGACCAAGACAATGGAGGGAACGATGACGAGCCAGTATATCAACTGCCAGCCCCACCCGAGGCCATCTACCCCAATGAGGTCGAACTGGAGGATGCCATGCACAAGTGGTCAGCCGAGCACGGCTACGAGCTTGTGCGAAGAGCAAGCAAGAAGAACGCAAGAGGGCAACTTTATAAGCGCTACTTTCACTGCAGCAAGCACGGGAAGAGCTCCAACACGAACAAGGTCAGCGAGAAGAACAAAGTCCGCGTAAATCGCAAGTCCAATCGAATTGGTTGTCCGATGTCTCTGGCTGCTGTGTCGTGCGATCCCCACGACCCATCTGGCAACTGGCAGATTCGACATCGCAAGACACACCACAACCATCCAGCTGTCGATGCAATCAAACTTGCAGGCCATCGCCGACGGGCACGAGTAGGCAATGTGGAGAAGGTTGTCGATGGGTTGTTCGCCATTGAAACGAGTACTGGAGATGTGCTCAAGTTCCTTCAGCGCACGAACCCTGATGGACTCTTCAATCGTACTGACGTGGCCAACATGAAACTGAAATGGAAGAAGTACGGCACCTGTACCCAGCGAGGAGACGACGCTGCCGCTGACAGGGACAAACTTCCTCCTCCCCACATCAAGACTGGCTTTCCGTCCGCATGTCTTTCTTGCCGCGCTAAAAAGACCAAGTGTGACAGCGTACGACCTGTCTGTGGGCATTGCGCCAAGTCCAAGACTGCCTGCCAGTATGATCACGACCCTCACCCTCGTGTCCCTCAACCTCCAAAAACAAACCCAGCACCTCCGGCACCAATGCGGCAGCCTAGTGTGCAAAACCAGCATCGCGAGGACCATTCGATGATGAGCATTGACAACAGCGTGTCTCAGATCGAGCCTGCGTTTCGACCACCTGCCCCCATGCCGAACAACGCAAACAATATACCTCAGCAGAGCACTTCGCAGGCCGAGCACGTCATGTCACTCATAGCGGACTTCCAAAAAGAGCACGTCAAGCCTACCAAATTGGCGCCTGACAGTTCTGCCGTCACCATTCTTGCCAACTCCACGTGTGGTAACGGGGACTCGTACAGAGGCGTCGTGCCACGTCCGTTCGATATCAAAGTCCACATGAACCAGTGGTACTCTTTCAAGGACAACTTTCTGGCTGCATCGGTGAAAGAGAATACCAAGGATGTTCTGATTGGCGAGAGGAGAGAACCAGTCAAGCCGCCTGGCGAGTTGTCCGTTGAAGACCACAACGAATACATCAAGCAAGTAGCCATCTACCAGCGCCGAAACGACATGCTCAAATTCGGCCTGAAGGAGTGTCTCTCAGATCAGCTGTGGAAAGGCTTCCATGCCAAGAGTGCCCATGCGATCTGGTCGGCCCTGGAAGACATGTGCATGCCTCGAGGCAGTGATCAGGCGTATCAGCGCTTCTGCGACCTTCAGAAGGTGACCCTACAGGGTTGCGGCAACAACATCGACAGTTACATCCACCTTTTCGAGACCAAATTAGACGAGTACAACCAACTTTCATACCACCACGAGGCGCGTCGAATGCCTGCAGCACTCAATCAGAGCCATGGCGAGCGCATGAAGCGGCAGAACGGCGGAAATGGAACCTTTCCCCAGGAGATGTTGTGTTTCCTTTTCCTGAAGAACCTTGGTGAGAAGTATGACAAGATCGCCACCAATTTGACCAAGAAGAACAACATTGGTGGTTTCGGGTCAGGCGAACGTCTGGATTTCAAGCAATTGGCTCCTCTCGTCAAGAACGCAATCGTGCGATAGTGTCTTACTTTTGCCGAGTCAAATGGGCCGAGATGTTGTGTACTGAAGAAAATTGACAGTGCAATAGCGACCTCGAGGGAGCGTCGTCAGTAGCAGCTTGTATAGGAATACCCCCACGCATTTCAGCCAATGTCTCAACATTTGCTAGTATGCACGACGACCTCGACCAACGAATTGAGGATGAGCAGTGATACAGGCGAACTGGGAATGCATCGTGGCACCCAATCAAGACCTTTGCTCGTCTGACTGGCAGTCGAGCCTGGAGTCCTTCGTGCTCGTCTATGTTCCAGGGCTGGAAATTATATGAACCCGAGGTGCGAACTGGTAGCTCTCGTCAGCAGACGACCAACTGACGGGACGGCAGCCTCAAGCGCAGCCACACATCATCAGTGTACCTCACAAGTACAACATACCCGACATGTAGTAAGCACCAATTGCCCGACTAGGCGAGTTCTATTAACTACTCTACTTTGTTCCTCCTCTTCCTCACTTGTCGCTTCCACCTCCGTCTCCGTCTCGCCAGGTCAAAACCATGGCTCTCCATCCACCACCCTTCTCCGCAACCAAAGTCTCCCACCTAGACACCATATACTACGACTCCGGCCGCGCCGTCAACGCAATCTACAAACGCGGCGATAAATACTTCGGCTCACAGACCATTCCACCCAATAATGCCTGGTCCGACGGCACGCCCTCCTTCATGGCACCCGTGTCACACTACCATCTCCTCCAATACGAAACCTTCTACATAAAATCCGGACGTGGCATCTGGTATCTCGGCGACCAGATCTTCAAGCTCGGCGAAGGCGAGAAGATCGTGATCCCGCCCTGGCGAGCGCATAGATTCGAAAACGAGCCTGGCGGGAAGGAGCCTTTGGTGATTGAGTATCGGTATGATGCGCAGCGGTTCGCGATGGAGGAGAGGTTCTTTCGGAATGCGTTGACGTATATGGATGATTGTCGGAAGGCGGGCCTGCCGCCGAGCTTTTTGCAACTTTATGTGTTTTGTTCGCTGGCGTGGATGCCGCCTGGTGTTGTGAAGGTGCCGTGGGTGGGTGGGGTGTTTGGGGATTATTTGAGCTGCGTGGTGAATTGTTTGCTTATGTGGGGTTGTGCGCTTGTTGGGTGGGTTGTGTATGGGTATAGGGGGAGTTGTAAGGTGTACTATGATCCTGAGGGGGAGGGAAAGAAGGGAAGGTGATAGACTGCGAGCGTATCGACCACGTCAGCTTTCGCCCTTGGATATCACGATCGAAGCCTGAGACGATGTAGGGGAACGTTGCGATCCAACTTGTCAACAAGTGAGAGAGATGGGTGAGCTGAGCAGGGCGATGTCGAAGCCATTGATGACGGGAGATCGAAGTTGCCGAACGCTTGCGAACCCGGTCCTTCGCCGAATGCAAGCACTTGTCTTCCGAATGGCGCATGATGCGTGTTGTGGAAGAGAGAAAGATTGGCAAGCGAAGTAGAACTCTCCAGAGACATGTAGGGGTGATTGGCTGTGGCCCCAAAGTGGGGCTTCTGTCACGAGCCTGCCCGAGAAGCGTTGACTTCCATGAACGTTCCCGTCAACCTGTCTGATACACATAACTTCCACCAACAATGAGTATCGAAGTCATTTCTCGAAGCGTGCTTCCACGCCTGGCGTGGACGGCAAGCTCGGTGCGTCCTACGGCAGCATTTGTGCAGCATGGCGCATCCGCCTGGAACAGTCAACCAGCACCCAGGAGGACAATGGCAACGACGGCGTTCGCAAGGAACGCGTGGGCCGAGAGAAGAGCAGTCCCCCAGTCCTCAGACCCGATACAATCAGCATGCCAACGAGCCTTCTCCGCCACTCCGTCTCGAGCCAAAGATCACCACTTCGATACCCTCAAGTTCGTCCAACGCCTCAAAGCCGAAGGCTTCACCGAAGAACAAGCCGTCGCCATGATGAAAGTGCTCGGCGATGTCATCGAAGAGTCCATCCAAAACCTCACCCGCACCATGGTCCTCCGTGAAGACCAGGAGAAAGCGACCTACACGCAGAAAGTTGATTTCGCCAAGCTCCGATCCGAACTCCTCAGCGCCGACAGTACCGAGAGCAGCCTCACGAGGGCATCGCATGAACGCCTCACGAATGATTTGGCAAAGCTTAACAATCGTCTGAGGGATGAGGTCCAGAGAACACAGGCGAGCGTCCGACTGGACTTGAATCTTGAGAAGGGCAGAATTCGGGAAGAGGCGAATAGTCAGGATTTGAAGATCAAGGAGACTGAAACGAGAATTGAGCAGGAGAGTGCGGCACTGAGGGAAAGGTTGGAAGCAGTCAAGTTCAGTACACTGCAGTGGCTGATGGGTGTTTGCACGGGTACCGCGGCTATTGTGCTTGGTGTGTGGAGATTGTTGATGTAGGGAAAGGGACAACATGGCACATCCCTATCAATCGAGATATATGTTGTTGACTTCGTGCATGTCGACTCAGAAGCCATGTTCGATGCAAATACGTTTGGCAAGCCATGGATTTGCCAACAACCGCCATGACGCCCCATCACCAGAGGCGAACTACTTTCTCTGCACTGTCATCGCGAAATTGCAGTCTGCTATGGCGACAGTGCTCTTTCGTTGCCTGGCCTGGCTATGGGCAAGACTTTTACTTGGATACTCAGAAGCAGAACGATTCGGGGAACGGCTGTGAAATAGACCTCAACAGGCAGCACCGTTGCGTAACGGGTGCATGCACAGACCTCCACAGGGACTGTTCAGCCATGCAAAGAACTTTGTCGACTGCGTTGCTATTTTGCCTCGTTCGACGATGCTCATATGCCGACGAGGTTGCACTCAGCTTTCTGGGTACAGCTTCCAGGCACCCAAGTGCAAAGGGCCATCAATCACGGCTTCGACCATGGCAGACTGTGGCACAGGTAGGTAGCATCCGATCTTGAACGACCTCGTTACCAATAAGGGTGAGGAACAAGGCAAAACCTCGCTGTTGCAATGCAGCTAGGGCAAATCATCTAACCGTGTTAGGAAGTAGGGTCGACAGTGCTTTACCGGTCGCTTCGATCTTAAGCACCAAGATGTTCGCACAATGGCTGGCCACAACTGGATCACGGTCAACGCCAATCCACCTAATACACAGTACAAGCATACCAAGAACATGTCCAAGAGGGATCCTTTCCTTTTCGTTTCCTGCGATGGCGAGACAGGTCGCTCGGCAAAGTCGATGGATCATCTCAAGCGGCAACATGCTCAATTGGGTAATAAGTCCTCGAGAAGTAGGCACGAAGGCGTGGGCGAAGTACATGCACCACGTGTTCCTCTGCCTATCCAGATCAAATTCAGACCTTCCAGTCAACCCAATGGGGCGGAACGCTACGTGGGTCGTTGTGCCTATTGCCGGAAACGTCGGAAGGTGAGCATGCGATTAGTGATTTGTCCTCCAGATCGTGGCTTACAACCTGGCAGTTAGCACGCTGGACGGGTAGATGCGAGCCATGCGACAGGCACATTGCATTACGGCCGCAAAGCACAGCCACTGAATGCACGACTTCATCAGATCTGGCATATGGCAGGGGTCAAACATCGGCAATCTGTCACACTTCCACATCGCTACCTGCGGTCATATGCGATATCGCTTGCGGCGGGCAAGCTTGTCCGGCAGAACCTAAAGCGATGCACTACTTCCTTCACTACGCTGCTGTTGACCTGTCTGGATACATCCTCCAGGACTTCTGGAGAGTCTTTGTTCTGCAGGCATGCACGTCGGACCGGTTGGTGCGCCAGGCAGTCGTCGCCATTTCTAGCGCTCATCTGGATCGTTGCAGCAGAGAAGGCATTGTGTCTGCGGCGTCATTGGCCTCGTACCAAGCGAGCATAAACATGCTACGCAAGTACATGATGCATGTGGATGAGCCTTCTCCTGAGCTTGTACTACTCTGCTGCGTCTTACTGTTCACATTCGATCGTTTGCGTGGCGACGGAAAAGCTGCCACAGTCCATCTCCAGAGCGCATTCTCGATCTTGACGAACCATAGGAGGCTGATCGTGAACGGCTCTACCCTTACCCACCTTCTACTACGAATGGATGTCCTGGATATCACTTACGTCGCAGTACGAAAGAACATCTCAGACACAATGCTGCGTGTTGGACGTGGGCTTCTACTCGACCTGCCAATGGATTCGCCAGAGGCCGTTGCTAATGCACCACCGATGAAGTTCCTTTCCCCACGGGATTTCCGAGAGGCGTGGATGGAGGCTGTCCATGCAATCTTCGCCTTCATTGGCAAAAACGCAAAGTACAGACACACGCCCATCGACCAGATCCCACCATCTGTCTTGAAACATGGTCGCGACCTCCAACGATGGATCAAAGCCTGGCGGAAAGCCCATAAAGACTACCTTCAACGAAACAACCTCCTCAATGTTCGCGATCTCCACTCGTCGACGATAACCAGCGAACGCATCATCGACGCAATCAACGCTCTAATCCACGCATCCCACTACTTCGTCATGAAGTCCGTCCTCGCTGAAGCCCTCCCACCACCCGCACATTCCACTTCCGACCCCTGGGACCGCGTCGCAGAGAAGATCCTCCAATGCGGCGAGAGGACCCTATCGCTTCGACGCGTGCACCGCATCATGAACAGCACAGGCACTCGAAAGACCTTCCCAATGCATGTCGGCATTTCGGAGCCTTTACTGTGCCTGTCACATCGGACGACCTCGCCGAGCGTGAGGAGTCGAGCGCAGCAATTGTTGGTTGAAGGGTTTCGTGATGTGTCGGGGGATCTGACGGGCATGCCGGCGTTTTTTGCTGGGCGGGGGGCTCCGCCGCAGGATCTCGTGCTTGTTTATGAGAAGCCTGGGCATTGAGGTCTTCGGCATAGTGCTGAGTACTTGCCAGATGTCCTGTGTGCGACCTCTCGCAACGAGTCCCCACTCGACCTTACATTTGTCACTAGTGGTCGGACGTTGAGGGTGCCTCGTCTCATGGATGCGCATACACGGCCTTGCAACTCACGGCTGAGACAATACCAAAGCAGTCAGCTGGGGAACAACATTATGCACGGAGCCAATCCGACCATTTACAAGGATAATCGTCCATTGTCGCCAGATGAGAGCTGTAGAGACAGCTTTCTGAGGCTGAAAACATTCCCCCTGCTTCGGCATGAATTGCCATCTGGATACAGCTTCCTCGCGCTTAACTTCCTCCGATGGCGTGCTGACAGAGCAAAAGACAGGCGTCCTAAGACATCCATGATCTTGCTAGTCGATGGACAACCTCTGTCAAAGTTGTCCAGATCACCATACACATCTGTACCTCCTGCAAAAAACATTATCTGGTGCCGTACGAACTTCGGAATAACAAGAGCTTGACATACGAAAAAACTTAACAGTTGAACGCTTCATAGTCAGCTTCTACCGCTCCACATCCACATCCTCGTATCACAACGATCAGGGACTATCTCGAGGATCAATTATGCGGTCCGTCCGCACAATATCCATAGTCCAATGCCACGCGGAAGGCGAGGTCGGAGACGTCATCATCGGCGGCGTGCTCGACGCCCCGAGCACATGCAAGACCATGTACGAGAAGATGCAATACTTCATGGAGCCGCAAAGAGACTCTATTCGCAAGCTACTCATGAACGAGCCGAGGGGTCGTTCATCGATGAACACGAATCTCATTCTATCGCCTTGCAATCCTGAGGCTGTTGCAGGGTTTCTGATCATGGAGGCTGACGAATACACACCTATGTCTGGGTCCAACACGATCTGTACCGCTACAGTCCTGCTAGAAACTGGGATGGTGCCAATGTATGAGGGAATCAACAAGTTCTCTCTCGATACGGCAGCAGGCTTGATCGGCGTCAGGGCGGAATGCACGAGAGACAAATGCCTCAACGTCGAACTTGACAACGTCCCATGCTTTGTCGCCGCCCTCGATCAAGAAATCGATGTTCCAGGGCTTGGAGTGATCAAAATCGACATAGCCTATGGGGGCAACTTCTACGCTATCGTCGACGCCGCGTCATGTGGTCTGCAAATCGACAATTCCGTCGGTGCTCAGCTGGTGGAATGGGGCGAAAAGATCAAGCGGGCAATTCAGCAGCAGTACACGCCCGTCCATCCTGAGAACCCGGGCATCCGAGGCGTGAGCATGCTGGTGTGGACGAAATCAGTCGAAGACGGCGAAGATGGCTGCAAGACCGCTGTCAACACCGTCGTTGTCTCGCCAGGACGCCTTGATCGCAGTCCTTGCGGTGCAGGCTCTTGTGCTCGAATGGCAGTCCTACACGCGAAGGGTTTGCTGAAGGAAGGTGAGACGTTTCGTCATCGATCGATCATTGGGACCGAGTTCGTCTGTTGGATCAATGGCAAAAGTAAAGTAGGCGAATTCGAAGCTATTCTGCCGTCGTTGAAAGGACGGGCCTGGATCACAGGCACGAAGCAGGTGTTTTTAGATCCCGATGATCCCTTTCCTGAGGGTTTCCGCGTGGGTGATCATTGGAGTGTGACGGGAAATACCTCTTGAGGTTCCATGGAGCAATGTGCTGTTGCACACTGAGATATAAGGCACGAAATCGCGTGATGATGGTGTAAGATGTGTACTTATCTGTGCCTCCGCTTCTCAACCATCAAGGAGGATGCCAATGTACATAAGACCATGCTCGATTCGGCAATCGCAGAGTCAGTACTGCATGTGTGCGACAGCTCTCTTCAACGATCTCGCCCGAACACCCTCACTTATAAGCGCAACGATATGGACGTGAGGCTTTTTCTAGACCTCTCGGCCACCTGCATGCGAAGCTGAAGCTCCCGAGCATGGCGTGCAACAGACGCATCTGGGCAAGGCTAAAACAGACTTCAATGCATGCACTACCGGTCACAGCGCCACGTTTTTCGGGAATCCCAGCGCCTAGGCGTCGTAATCCTCATCGTCGCACGACGCACATGCAGTCAGCAACAACCAACAGCCAAGCGTCTCAGCGAGGCGTTGCGACAGTGAGGAACGAGATATTTCGTAAACCGAAGTGTTGCAAACGAAAAAGAAGTGTTAGATCAGAAGAAACGCTCTCCCTAGCCCACGGATGTGGGTTTCCCGGCCGACTTGCAGACGTGTTTCCGCTTTGGACTTGCCGTTTCGGATGCTGCCAACCAACGGGACACGTGTATGGCGACTGTGGGAGTGCGCACAAGAGGGCCCTCAACTGCGTCTCATCGGCCTGTGCAGTCTGTGCAGTGCGCCAGCGGGGAGCAGAGTGCAGACTCGCGACATGAGGTATCCGCAAAAAACGCCCTCGTCCACGCTTACCTCCTCAACGACGAACAGGTGCAAGGAAAGGATGTATTGAACGATGCGGTGTAGGAGAAAAGGCTTCGACTATCAGCAGCTCTCTGGAACCTGAATGGGTTCATGACGTCCAACAGACTTTCGCCTTGGTCCAGGATCTTGTTTGGCGTCTCCCCTCCTCATGCACGCTCGGGCGCTAGTCAACCGAACGGCTCTGCCAACTTCCCTGTTCTGCGGCTTGATTCGACTGTCGACAACATCACCTCTCCCACTTCCGGATGCACCTTCGGAGAATTCGCGCAAGCCACGGTGTTGATCGATAGAGCTTGCTATTTTCATGGCCGTGGGCGAAGGGGCATATGGGGGTCTTGTAAGTCGTATGGAAAGAGTCAGACGAACGATGGAGCGCTGAGGATTGTCTTGTTCGTCGATAGCTCGCTCTGGCCAGCGCCTCCTCGGAGCGCGCGTAGCAGTCGTTGGTGATAGAAGCACCTCCGACGCCGCCAGTCTGACGTTGATGCATGTGCCTTGACCAAGCTTCCCAGATGCCAGCCTCTTCCCCATAGCGCCATACGCCATCGAGACACTTCCACCTCCCCTTCTAGGTTCAATCTTGCATATCAACCTGGTTCAAGCTGGGCACTAGCTGCGGGCTCCCATTCCCTACCAGCATCGCTACCTACCCATACCCTGTCGACTGTCCTTCGTACCACTACCTCTCACTGATCATCCCTTCGATGACTGCTACAGCTGTATAGCTCTCGCTTCTTTTCGGGCGTTGGGGATAGACTGCATGAACAACGAGAAGACGACGCTGTGTCCAGCATGAGGGCGGTGGACGAGCATCGGATCCATATCTGAGGAACGGCCTTATTCCTGATCCATCCCCCCTGCTATTCTGACTACACACCCACCGCCACGGACCCAGGATCCTAGATCTGTTCGCACTTCCAAGGACGCTGGACGTTCGAATAGATTAATTCCACATCCAGCGGATCATGGGGCCAAATCGGATATCTTACCCACGTTCCTTCACCCTCGAGAGCTTGCCGACGCTATCGACCCGGGGGAATCTGCAGCGAATTCGCCGCTTTGATGGTGTGCAGAAGTCGAGCAGGACATGGGATGGCCTGCGGAGGGTAAGCTCTTCCACCTCCCTTGTGGATGATGACTGCATCGGAAGAATGGAACGTGTATTGATTGTTTGCCTTTATAGGATGACGAACTCTGGCTGAAAGATGCCAACTGCCTCGTCCATCTTTACGAGGCGGCCACCTCGCGGCGGGGCCCTTCACTCAAAGTTCCCCTTCGGCTACTCGAGGAAGCGAACAACAACTTCCTGTTGAGTGAATGCTTGTACAAATCGGCGGCATTGAGTCCAGCTTCCAGCGACGACGATAATTCGGATAGTGGTTACTGCGGATCCATCAACAGCGACCGACTTTCACAACCCTGCGAGCTCTACGTCCCCGCGCCTGCCCACCTCACGAGACAAGAAGCCTCACTCTATCACATCGGAACCCGCAACTACTTCGCCTTTCTGCTGTCGAAACCCGTCGTCGGCGAGAGCTTGGGTAGGGCTCTCGCTCAACTCGCACATCGGATTGAAGAGTGGCAGCCAGAAGCCGTGAGCTCGACGGCTCTATTGGATTACTGTCAGGAGCAAGGATACTTGGACTTTGCAGAGAACGTCGATTATGCATTGGCTGCTCTCTACCTCGCCGAGCAAGCGCGGATAAACTCGATTTGGGTGGACGCATTCGCGCATTGTGTGGGCATGCAGGATCGTTTGGACAACTGCATTGACGCGGGAGGACTAAGTGAGATTGCGATGGCGATGATCAACAGGACGGCATTGGAGATGGAGTTGCACATCTCAGAGGCGACGAAAGCTCTGGGCGAGTTCTTGGAGGACGATCTAGGTCCAGATTACCTGGGCTTGTCGAAGCCATTGCGAGCTCATCTGGATCGATTCAGGAGTTACCTGCACGTCTACTACGTCAACCAAGTCGGCTACTTTCCGCCGGACCCCAACAACCCGTGGGATAAGAGGATGTGGTGTACCATGTACGACGACTTCCGCTGCCTGTACGAATTTCTGGCGGACACGAGTTCATCGGTCGATCCGACAAGCAACCACGGTCTCAATGGAGGACTCTGCGTGGTACAGAACGTCCAAGCCTTCGACGAACGACACGGCCATACACCACTTCCGCATCCACTACCTCTCATCCCGGACCTAACAGCTCGAAAGCGCAATGCAGAGGGGCAGAGGAGCTTGCGGGGATTTAAACTGGGTCGTTCGGAAGGAGCTTCATCAGGCGCAACGACGCCAGAGAAGCAAGCCCTCGCACAGGCAACGAACTGTGCCAATCGGGAGGTTCTGAACAACCGACTGGTGCAGGAGTACCTCCACTTCGAGCGACAGAAGCTCGAGGAGAAAGTCTCGATCAGCGAGGCGCGGAAGGTGAGGTGGCTGTTGGTCTACGGCGTGCTGCAGATGCTCATCAGTATTACACGCGCTCCCGTGGAGGTGCAGGAGACGGATTCGTCATCGTACCCACTCTGCATTCCCACGACTGGATGTCCGCCGCCGTGGACTCGGCAGACGATGTTGGAGTCTTACTTCGACGCTGACCAGCAGTCATCTGCTCGGTTGTCTGTTGAGATGGACGCTGTGCGGAAGACGATGGAGGAGGATCGAATTTCGATCCATCCGGATTGCGAGGCGGAGAGCGCTGACGATTACTTTGCTATGAATGGGATTTCGAGGTCGACGTCGGATGTCAGCCTCAGCAACTCGTCGCTGCCGTTGAACACTTCTTCGCCGCAGTTGTCGCGAACGGCATCGATTCGCTCGAGTGTCAATTCGTTGCATCGATCGGTGGTTGGAAGCCT
This sequence comes from Zasmidium angulare, assembly GCA_002786045.1. NCBI lineage: Eukaryota > Fungi > Ascomycota > Dothideomycetes > Mycosphaerellales > Mycosphaerellaceae > Zasmidium > Zasmidium angulare. The sequence goes on from NHNX01000021.1 coordinate 623,922, forward strand.
CTCGCGAAGGAATAGCGTGAGACGAGGGAGTCTGATCTTTCCGAAGAAGGAGATGTCGTTCTGCGATACGTTGATGGAGACGCACGTGAATGGCGGCGAGGAGGAGGAGGAGGAGGAGGAGGAGTCGCCACACCAAAGCCCAGCAACTCCACGCCGGCAAGACCACGGCGAGATCTTCGAACTGGAGGCACCGCTTGAAGAGAACGGAGTACCGACCCTCGAACTCCATCAACTCAGCATGCACGACACACGAAGCTTCGCAGATAACCGCCACCTCAGCTCCTCAGCAAGTCAACTATCCGCCCTCACGAGCCAATACAACCACTCCAACAGCTCCTCCTGGATCGAACCCTCGTCGAATACATCAACACCAACCAGTCAGCTCTCCTCCCCCGAGCGACCGCAAACACCCGACAACGATCCCTCCAAACCTGCCATCGACCTCTCCACTTTCGACTTCGGCTTCACCCCCGCTCCGCCGTCACCAACCGCTCAACACACCTTCAACGCGCCTACCACAACACCACCACCACCAACGTATCGTGCTCGTCAACCCCCTTCATCCTCCACCCGGCGCACGAAACTCAACGCAGGAACATACTCCCCATCAGGCGCAATCCCAACAAGCCCATCCTCAAGACGAGTATCTCAGCTCCGCGCCCTGTCCACCGAATCAGTCGCGTCGTCGACGGTCAGTTCAGGTAGCTCGGTCTACCCCGAGGGCAGCGTGCAAGCAGCCGAGATCGAAGAGGAAGAAATGAGAGGACGGAGGAGGCTGAGGGGTTTGGAGAGGATGGGAGTTGAGGGCGTGTTTGGGAGTGTGGATGGTGTCGTCGTGGACAGAGCCGTGCATTGAATAAGGGCAGTCTTTTTGTTTTTTCAGCGTTGAGTTGACATTTGCATTTTGTGTTTGGCACTCATTATACCCCGGCGATCGTGACTCGATCGTCGATGTTTTGTGGATGACAGATGATGGATGGAGGGACATGTTGATAGTGTCAGTAGAGAGTCTGACATGGAACGACGCATTTTACTTCGACGACATTCCTCCTTGTCTACCTGTCTCCCTTTCTTAGGCTCTGACTCAACGACCTTTTCACCTCATCTTAAATCGACGGTTTGTCCCCCGGTTTCTTACCACTGAAATGCGTTACAGGACTCTCCAACTTCTCCCCATCCAATTCGATCTCGACCTTCTCGTTATAGAAGCAGCAGAGACCTGTCATTCGTCAGCCCGCCCAACCCCATCAAGCACAGCGATCGATCGATCAATCCACGGTAGAAGGACGACATGCGAACTCACCAACAATACCCGCACTCTCCAATAAAGGCGCATCATAATACCAAACCACATCCTCGAAGACCTTTCCGTTGCCGAGATCGACGTTGTAGTACTTCGCGGTACCCTTGTAAGGACACTTGGTCGTCGTGTTGGAGGGACGGAGGACGCTCGCGTCGATGCTCGTTAGGGGCATGTAGAAGCGAGTTGGGAGACCTGGTGGAAGACAAACACATCAGCAACCCGAACACGCAATACACCTTCAATCCAGCCCGCCTGTGCCTCGACTCGAGGTGAATGGACTTACCAGTCTCATAAAGATGCTGCGCATAATTCGTCTCCGCCACCTTCCGCCCTCCAACCTTCACAACGATATGTCTCGTACTCGGCAAAATCTCAATCCTCTTAAAAGGATCCTTAGCATGCACGAAAATCGGCCCATCCTCCTCGAACCACTGATCCACACTCTCGAAATCCACCTTCACTAATCCGGCCAGTTCCTTCCCTTTGCCCTCGAGTCCCTGATCGAACGCCACGACTTTCTCGATCGTCTGGTCCCCAACGCTGAGCTTCCAGTACTGTGCGACGGTCTTCCCGTCATCGGTCTTGATCTCATCGCCTTTGGAGATTTTGAGGGAAGGGTGCGCGGATTTCGAGGATGTGAATTCGGACGCCGGGATGTAGATTTGGGGGTAGTAGGGGTGTTCCCAGATGTAGACGGCGCGGGTGGTTTGGAGGATGTAGGTTCCGGCGTGGAGGAGGCGGATTAGACGTGGGTGGATGGGGAGGGTGCGGACGGGGCCTTGGGTGGCGAGTTTGATGGCCAGGGGGGTGAGGGTGCTGTCAGGACGTGTTAGAGGATTGCACGAATGGTTTTGGTGCGTGATGATGGGGTTTGGTGTTGATGCGAGTAGGTCATAAAGAGGAATGGAAAACTCACCCTGCCATCTTGACAACACTTCTTGTATCGTTCGACTCTGCGGGTGTAATTGGTCGTCCTTGTCAATGCCAACAATGGTTCGAGTCTTCTATACGAGTTCTAGTTCTCGTTAGCCCTTCAGCACAATCACATTGCCAAATCGCTGGAGCCTCTCAATTATATACCTGTTTCCTCTCTCCGTGGGACGAGCAAAAGATGCAAGTGAAGTCAGACCAGCAACCTCGATATGTCAGCAAAGAGAGCATCACGACATCTAAAAGAGCTATGCAGGTGGGGAAACAGCTCACCTACCCGCCAGTTCCTGCCCAACCAAAAGGTCTTAAAACTCAGGATGTATCATCAGCCCGACTTCGCCTAGTGATGTGTTTGGAATCTTGTTAGATTAGCAGTTTTGCCATGCGTTGTCCAGATGCGGCAATAAGACCATCTCGACTGGGCATTTCCTCCACGTCGGCCGATGAGAGATCGAACATGATTGGAACCGCGCTTCGATGATTGATCTGTACAAAGTATTCCATTCGTAACCACAGCTAGAGGACCCTACCCAAGGGTTAGGTCCCACTAGCTGTATATTCATACAAAACTTGCGAGCCATCGCAGTCTCGCTGATGAGTGGAAAACCTCCGACCTCAATCTAATTTTTCTTCAGAACGCGTGCCTTCACGCTCGCTCGCTCGCTCAGAACGCTCACTTCGCAAACGCACACAAAAAGGCCTCCGTCGCAAAAGGAGGTCAGTCGAAGAACGAATGGGGTATGATGCACCGCAACGACAGCAAAACAAAAGGTATCCGCAGAAAGACATGTCCATCCCTTCCTGATCGCCTTCCCCCAGTCGCCACGACAAGTGTCTGTAGCGACCTTTGCACGGTGAATGCAAAGCGCCCTTCCCATTAGCATGCATGATTCTGTCATGCTCGCAGTTGTAATCGCAGTTTCGGTCTCTCGGCAGTCTGTCCTTTCTTCGCTGCTGCAGCAGCAGCATCTTTTCGCCGAGAATCACATTATCAAAAAGTCGAGAGTTGTAGTAGTAAGTGTAGTGGTGTATCGTCGTCGTCGTTTGCAGAGTCTGTGTCCTGCTCTGTCGGACAGTCTGTTTCGTTTGATTCTAGAAACTCGTAGGCTGTTCTTCGCGCAGCCTTGATGCGCTGCTCTTCTTGGTCGGTCCCATGATGCTGTTGACCGCCAGCATGCCGCTCTCGCGTCGGCTGGCTTTGATATCGCGCGGCGTTGGTGCACCTGTACCTGTCATGCCGTAGACAGTAGGCGAGCGGAGTGCGTCGTTGAGGGAGCCGTACCCTCCATCGCCTTGGGGAGCCATCTGGTATGATGCATAGCTTGGATGCATCGGTATCATGCCAGTGTCATCGGCGTGGTAGCCGCCCATGGACTGGAACTGGGTCTGGTTATATGATGGTGTTGGGAGGTCGGTGAACATCTGCTTGCGTGGAGAGCGCAGGTCGGTAGATGATGCACCTGTGTTCGGTCTCGCGTCTCGAGGCGACAACGGTACTTGCGCGCTGTCGAATGCCGGGCCGAAGATGCGGTGCTGTTCCTCGACAAAAAGTGAGATCAATGGACCAGGTAGGTTCAAGGTTGGTGAGAACACGACGCCAACTGCGAGCATGGTCAGTATACACAACTAAGGGTGTCATGGAAGATACTTACGATTCCTGACCGTCATTTTGTTTCGGTCCACGTTGTCGACAATGCTGACCATGTACGAGGACAGAGCGTCCAACAAGGCTCGGTTTGGCGTCGGCAGCTTGTGCACAAGCGCATTGAGCTTGACGACCTTCTTCTCGGTATCTTCCATTTCCAAGCATTTCAAGAAGTCGATGTGCAGATCTCTAGTGAGAATGCTGGCGGGCAACTCTCGCAAGTACATCTTCAGCACGCTCGCAACAGCATTGACCTCATATTGGTTCTCATCGGTCAGCAAATTGATGTCACCCTCGTTGTTGAAGCGGTCCTTCAACAATCTGATGATAATGTTCGATCCTGACACCCGGAAGATGCCCTCTTCAGCGACAGCATTCTTCACTTGCAGGTATTGCAAGCAGCGGTACACAACAGCAGGCAGCTCAGTGGTCGCGTCGGCCGGATGTGCCACCGCGACTGCCTCAGCCAGAGGGATGCCGAAGACCACCCTGCTACCTCCAAAGCGGTCTTGAGGAGCCGACGGTGTCTTCGCGCTTTCATTGTTGTTCAAATCAGAAGATGAACGCCCTCTACTAAAGGGCAAGCCCGAGAACATGCTACGCTTCTTGTCCTTGGCTCCAGGTGTAGGAGGCGGCTTCTTACCCCAGTCACCCGAGTTCTGAATGACGTGAACATTGGTAGGTCCCGAAATCGCTAGGTGAGTGGCAGACGGTGGCGCATCGGCTGTGACTCTGTCGTATGGCGGAGACGGTGTGTGGGCTATTCGTGGGCTGGCTGGTGGTCCCATGATCGGTGCCTCTCCAGCGACTGTTTCGCTGTAGTTGACGGTCCGAACTTGATCGATTGATCTTGATTGTGCAGAGTCCTTGCTGTTGTTCGAGCTAGGTCGCAGGTCGTTCATCGACTTCTGTAGTCGAGGGCTACGCGGCGCACTGATCTCAGTCTTGAGCACTTGTGCTTGGCGAGCGGCTTGTGGCTCATCGTCGTCCCGGTAGTCGACGTATTGGAGGAGAGCATCAACCCAGGCGTCTCGCTCGTCATCGCTTTCAGCGCACAGCACGTGTCTGACCAGACTGCTTGAGTCCTTCTTCTTGGGCTCCAAGATCAAGAATGCATGCCTGAATTGGTTCTCTTCATCGTCAGCAGACGCCTGCTGTGAGTTTGACGATTGCTTTCCAATTTGTGCATTTTGAAGCTTGATCGACCCAAGATGAGCACCTCCAGGACCCTCGAAATACTTGAGATTCGGCCCATCGAGAACAAAGTATCGTGCCTTCCAGCCGCCAAAGTTCTTGCCGCGCTTTGTGAGATAGCCTGCTCTGTTCGGACGCAGCGCCGATGGCGATTCCGGCCTCCCATCCAAATTCATGCTCGTACCGAAGTAGTCGTCACCGTCGCCGCCCATGGCATCAGATGAGAGGAATCGGCAGACGAACATTGCAGGCTTGTCGTTGGTCACCGAGTCCAGCATCCTCTCGAAGTAGTGATTCAGCGCCAGTCTCCTCGCGTCGATTTTAGCCGGGGCGTGGCCTGTGAACAAGGCTTTCTCCGGCAGACGATCTCGCACCGTGACCACGGATTTGACCTGCTGATCTAACGTCGCAAGCGCAGCGTAGGTCTTTTCGACTCGCCAAAGTTGCAGATTGTCTGATCGTGAATGGACAGCCAAGATGAACACAGGGTTCTCGTCGGCATGCCTCGGGGCGATGAAGCTCGCTCGCGACGGTCTCATGCGCGACGAAGCTGTCTTGACGTAGATCGATGGGAGCGCATTTGGCGGGAGTAACAGGTCTGGATACTGCTCAGTGATCAATCCTCGGTAAATCTCGCCAGGGGACGTAGCTGCTAGATCGCTCGAAGTCGAAGGTTGTTCGCGGTCGGGCGTGGCATCAGGTGAAGGTCTGAGTCGGTCGACGACTGCAGAGACAGGCTGAGGTTGAGGCTGCATCTGCTGGTGATAGGCCTTGGCCCTATCTAGATGAGGGGAAATCATCGCCAGCGGCGTTTGAGGCGGCAGAGGAATGGCCGATCGTGGTGCTCGAGGTGACAGGGGTAGGCCCGCCTTAGGAGACATTGGTATTGAGTTTGCGGCAGCGTTCATTTGGCGCGGCATTGGCGAGTTGGGTGGTCTGTCCCCTGGCCGAGGGCTCATCGGCAGTCCTGGGCTCATTAAAGACGGCGCAGTGTTGTTTCGCTGGAGCATGCCACTGGCATCTGACACCGCACGACTGCGAACGATCTCAGTAGGGTTGGCAGTTTGTTGGAACATCGGCGGCTGTCGTGGTGTCTCTCGAACCGGCTCCTGGTGGACGTGCTCGGCGAGCTGTGGTACAGTCATTGGCACTTCCATCTTCTCCCCTGATGGCCTGCTCTTGCTCTTCTTCTCTTTCTTGGATCGGCTTCGCTGCTCATCTTCCTGCCGCATCAACTCCTCGCGCTCGCGGTCATCGTCCTCGCGCGTCTTCCTACGACCTCTCTCGATGAACTCCGAACGCGCGCTTTCTGGATCGTCTTCATACTCGGAGTCTGATGCATCGACAATGTTGTTCATGATGCTAGGATCGGTCCTAGGCGCGTCAAGTTTCAAAGGGGCGGGTGGCGCTTTCCTCGTCTTTGGGCTCGAATAGTACTGGGCTGAAGATGGTGGACTAGCCTGGACAGACGAAGCAGACATGCTCTTCGAATGGCCATGTGCAAACTTTGGACTTTGCACATCAACAGTCCTCGGAGACATCGGAGGTGTGTTCGTGGTCGGCGGTCTTGAAGACATTGCCATGGCCATGGCTGGCTTCACGTCACTGGCTGCTACCACAGGCACAGCAGTGGCGGTATTGATACGATCAAACTCACGTGAAGATCCATTCAAGCTGCTCGCAGACTGTGGTGTCGCTGGCAAGCCAGAAGAATGTGTTGCCGCATCTTGCGGCGTATCCGAGCGTCCAACACTGGCCACTGCGGCTTCTGAGCTATTGCTGGTCTTGCGAGTTTCCACACTGATGTCGCGTGACAAGTTTGAAGGAGGCTCCATGTGCGATGGCGAAGGACTCGCTTCTTGCGAGTCTGGTCCATCGCCCACCACGGACGTTATGAGAGCCGGCGCAGAGGTCGACTGTGCCAAGTGATCCTTCAACTTCCTCCTGTAACGTTCTTTCTCTTTCAATGCCTTCTCAAGGTCCTTGTTCAGACCCAGTATCATAGCCCTCTGCTTCTCCACCAACCTCCAGAGTTGCGCATTGTGCGAAGCGGCCTGCTGCTTCTCTGCAACCAGCTTTTGGAGGGCAGCCTCCGCAGAGCCTGCTGCGGTTATAAGAGCGGCCGTATCCTGTGGGCCGGCATTATCAGAGACACGATATGCATTAGTAGGATTAGTCGTTCGCTGAGAGGCGGTCGATATAGATGAGACAGTCGAATCGATGGAAGCGGTTCGGTGAGCCATTATAGGACCACGTTCTGGGCGAGTGGCCAGTTTGGAGCTGCTCATGACCGTGGGCGAGGTGGGAGGAGAAATCTGAGGTGCAGCGGCAAGGACTGGTGACGAAGCGTTGCTGTTGGTGAGGTGATGCTGCGACTGGATCTTGCCAGCCGCCCTCTGCTCGTCCGCTACAGCCTGGCGCGTAATGGCTTCACGAATGTCATCCTTGCCCGTGACCTTCTTCGCAGGATTCGGCACCCTCGGCTGGCGGAGGCCGTGGTGATCGATGGTGTCGGGGGAGGTGGGCGAGGTGGGAGCAACGGGCGGTGTGCTGGTGTCGAGCGGCGACTGTTGGGCCAGAGGAGAGCGCAGGCGAGCGTCTGAGGCAGAGGGAGAGTCTTGGACGGGCTCGTGGGCGAGCGTGGTTGGCGCGCGAGTTTGCAGGCCTTGCGTCGTCAAGTGATAGTGCTGAGCGGGCTGCGCGGTTGGTGGCCACCCAGGGCGAGGCAAGGGTTGGGCCATTTGGTGCCAGCGGTAGCTCTCTCACTGCCGTAGTTAGGCCCTGGCCATCGAATAAAAGGCTCCGAGTTCGTTGTGACAAGGGTGGTCTCTAAACACCCGCCAGCGAATTAGCGCGCGAGAGGCCAGGCGCTTATACGAAGGCGCTGGGTCAGATCCGACGACCAGCGACAAGCGAGCTCGCCACGGCACGCCGCGGGTCAGATGGACGAGGAAGAATGACAACGCTGGCAAACACACATGGCCGTGTGCTGGCCGCGGTGGTGGTGTGAGGGGGAGGAGGTGTGGTCGGCGGTGGTGATGAAGGACACGGACACGAGCAGCAGCAGTATCGAGGTCAAGGATGTGATCTTAGGCGCAGAACGCCATCCGCCGCTAGCCACGCACGAGCCTCTGCGAGCTCGAACCTTGAACTAACAATGCAATGGAACGATATCCTACTCATCCGACTATTGCCCATGGACAGTACTCCGATATCGAAGTATTGGAAGTCGGACTATACGTTCACTACGGACTGATGCTACCGATATCCTAGCAAACTCCAGCGCTGCGCCAATGGCGATCATTCTCTTGATCGATTAAAGCAAGTGAGGTGGGTGTTTCAGAGTGTCGAGTCCTTCCAGTCGGGTCCCTGCTGTGACACCTGGTCACCACCTCTTCCCGCCCGTCAGTCATCATCTGCCTTTCCCCCTCAGTATCAAGTGCTGCTACGGTAGCCAGCCTGATGAACGATGTAAAAAGGTCTTGCACACGATGTGGTATTGGCCGGCCCGCGGACATGGTGAAACAGCGAACAGTCTGGCCGTACGGCAGCCAACGTCGAACGTGGCCCTCTGGCTGCGCAGGGCTGCGGTGGTCAGCAGCTTGTCACATCTGGTGTGTGTGGTGGTCTGGTGCTGGGCTTGTGACGAGAGCCCAGAGCCAAACAACGAACGCTCGCTCTGTGCTGCCCTTCGACTTTTGGCTGTCACATGTCGCAAAGTCAATCTGCTGCTTCTAAGTTCTGCTGCTCCTGCCCAGGGCTTCGCCTGCTGCCGAGCCTCCGCCATTTGCAACGGCAAGATCGACGCAGGGTGGGCGTTCCTGCGACTCGCGCTCCATCTCGCCTTCCAAAGTTGTCGCGAATGTTATGGCAGAAACTGGCATCAAACTCTCTGCTTCGTTGTGCTTGGAACATTCTATGCCCGCTAGAACTCAAATTCATGAATGCATCTGTCACTCGGCTTCGACATCGCCAACGCCAACGATTTCTATCACCAGACAGACGCCTCTTTGCCTCCTCTCCCGTCCCCGCTATCTCTCTCAGCTGTGATGAACTCCTCAGCCTTGATCAGCATCACCCATGGCCACGTGCCCATCGCCTCCAAACGCCAAGCCCCGGTCATCATCGCATCCGTCATCATCAAACGGTCAATAGTCCAATTCGAGCACTTGCAATCTACCATAAACGTCCCCGTGAACCACCCAGCGCTTACCTCGGAAAATCACCCATAAAACATGACGCAGTCCAAGCCCGGAGATCAAACCGTCCGTTGGTTTGATCTGCTTTCGGTCGACGATGCTACAAATCCGGCGGCACAGCCGATGATGGTGGTGTGGAGGGAAAGTTGTAGTTCCTGCAGATGGTGTGCATACCAAGCTTCGCTGGTAGCTGCATTGCTCAGGGGAAGACTGCGTATAACGACTTCTTTCTGCTTTGGAGCTGTCCGTCTTGCCAATTGATCATGCGCACATCCGCCCGTTGGACACGGACGCCTTGGAAACGATGCAGAAATCAGGGACGGACCTTATCGCAGCCGGCGCCTCGCCTCGCTCCTCGATAGATTCGACTCCACTCGTCAGCTTCCTCCACCTACCTCCATCGGCCATCGGGCTTTACTCGCTCGCTTCGAGCCGAGTATGCTACGGTACAGGTCTTAGGGGCTGTTCATTTGGAAACTGTCCTCCTCGCAGTTTGGCCTGCAGTTTGGCCTACATTTTCGCTTACAGTTTGAAAATCTTGAAAATCTTGCTGCATTTCTATGAGTAGGTTCAAGCTGCGAGGTAGAAATGCTAGTAGCAGGTTTAAAATGCGCGTTCATTTGAAACTGCTGAGCCTGGAAAATGCGCAGTTCGAGGACAAAATACTACCAAATTCTGCCTATAGGCAGCATTTTGAAGATGGGCTTACGGATTTCCCCTTTAGGTATCCCATTGCAAATTCTCACAGTTTCAAACTGCCAGCACTTTAGCTCACATTTTGACGAACTGCTAGCTAAACTGCGCAGTTTAGAACTGCAATGCGCGTTCATTTAGCGCATTTTGAAACTTTCGTAACCCCATTTTCAAAATGCGCGTTCATTTGGCGCAGAACTAGCCCGCAGTTTCAAACTGTGAGGAGGACAGTTTCCAAATGAACAGCCCCTTATAGCAACCACGCTATCGCTGCCTCGTTTGCGGCCGAAAGCGTTGTCACAGTCGGCTGACACAAGTTCTCACCGGGCCGGATGTGAAAGCGATGCTCCCGTCCTGATGGAATCGCTTTCGTTGACGACTGTATCCGAATCCTCCCGTCGGCTTCAAACACCAAGAGCAGCGGCCACATGCTGAGAAAGGTGTGGCACGCGCGTCTCGTACCCTCGTACTCGGACCAAGATGCCATAATCACTTCTCACATGAACCATTCGTTGCAACCAACCGCATCCCTCCAAGACATTCACCTCACTACTGGCATCAAACTCAAAAAGACGTCGCTGACCTTCCACGCGGCCATCGAGAAAAATCTAGAGCAATGCAACTCATACTTGCATCAACATTAAATGAATGACGACTTCGGCTTCAATCATCGACCAATCGATGCGGACATTCAAATGGGAACGTGCGCTTGCTTGTCTACCATGGCCTCGCCTCATTCGCCTCGGTCGGCCTTGATATACAATCCCAGCTCACATATACCTCCTACTGCAGGTACGCGATGTTCACCTCCCACACCTGTTCGGAGCCCTTTTGCCGAAGTTGCGGTCCAAGTCTGACATCCTCAGACTTTCAAGTTTGATGGACGTTGTCCTTGGATTTCGAGTTGATTGACAATTTTGAAGGATAGGCGAGTCTCGCTTGTGGATGTACGTGTAATGTTTGTGCCCGTACAGGTTCGACATATCTCAAACTTGCTCAATGCTGTCTGCGAACTGGAGCTGTGCAACACGGCTCTTTCGTTTGATCACCGTGTCAACTCGTTGGGAGATGTCGACATTGTCTGCGGCATCTTGCTTTGGTTGTCTCGAACAAGAGTCATAACGATAGTAGTCACTCGTAACGACTCGTCTCCCAGGATCCATCAACTGACGAAACTCGTTCGCTTTACCCACGAATTCAACCCCTACCAGATCTTCTGAAAAAGGTTCACCCTCGCGTGCCTCTTGCCTTAACCCCGCCCCCTAGTGACCAGTCAAAGCATTCTCGAGATCAACATCCAGCGAACGTTGGGCTCTTTGAGTGAAGCATGCTGGGCAAGACCTGCTAGAGTCACACGTAAGTACATCTAGACATCGCTACACAACTTTACACCCCCCTTTCCATCAGACCTTCCTCGCAACCCAAAACTCCGCCACATACCCATTCCGCTGCAACGCACTCCCATTGAAATTATACAACACCTCACTCTCCCACCTCCCCTCAACCACAAACCCAACCTTCTCCGTCAAAACCACAACCTCCTCTAGCGTCAACTGTATATACGGCGCGCTGCCCCACAGCAACGGGCCCGCGTTGATCCAGATGCCGCCGGGCACGAGTAAGTCGTGGATCTTCTCGAGGTATGCGAGGAGGTTTCGGGCGGTGTCGATGAAGAACAGGGTTGGGATCGCGTGGAAGGAGGATTTATAGGACTGAGGGAGTCGGGTGAAGTCGCCGGGAAGGAGGAGGGGTGGGAGGGGTTTGGAGGTGGTGGAGGGAGAGATAAGGACGGAACGCGTTATATCGTGGCGGTCGCGGGCATGAGACCAATTCTCGAGGTAGGGGTGGAGAGTTTGTGGTTGCGCTGTGGAGGAGGTGATGTATCGATAGGCGAGGTTCATGAATTCGTCCTTCTCGTTCGTGGTCACTGATATACGTCCGGGATCCAAAAGAGCGAGCTCGTGGGCTAGTCGACCGAGTCCTGCGCCTGGTACGAGGACTTTGTACGGCTCGTTGTCGTTTTTCTGGAACGTGGAAAGGTGCGTTGACACGGCGTCGAGAATATAGGGAAACGTTGCGTCTCTTCCGGCGTGTCCCTCGACGGACCAGTCCCGGACCATGTGCTTCAGGGCGTGGGAGGTATGCGTACGGAGCATCTTGAGTTTGTTCTCTTTGTGTTTCGAGTCCTGGGTTTCGAAGGCTTTGATGAAGTCTTCCAACTCCGAGCGTGGAATGTCGTAGTACAAGAGCGCATTTTCGACGATCGCCTGGCAGAGGATTGTGTTCTCGTCCAGTAGGGATCGCGCGATGTCGAAGTTCTGCGTGTAGTGGATTGCCGTGTCCAGGATCTGATGATCGTTTGTAAGAGGATTCGGCGTCGAGAGACTTATGGGATTCGGCGCTTTGTTACCTTTTTGTGATTCTTTGGTACGTGTTGGTATAACGACTCGAAGCGATCGATTTCCGCGCCCGTAATGTGGCGATATCTGTCGTAGCCGTGCAGGGCTTCGAGGATGCTCCATCGAGGATGTTTGTTGTTCCATCTGCCGTGGCGACGGTCGATGTCGTGGAGGACTCGCTCTCGCTCGAGTTCATATCGGTGATCTGCCGGACTGCATCGAGCTTCAAAGAGGCTGGGAGCGATTGGCAGTTGACATTGTTGCTGGGCTCGACGCGATAGTGTACCACAGGTTGTAACCCTCGCGCATGATATGAGAACAAGCAGTGTAATTATAATGCCAGCCCAGCTTTGCCTGAAAGTGTGCAGTCTCCGCATTTCCATTCCTTTCCTCCTCAGCTAGTACGTTGCATGTTGCCGTCCGAGATTGTAGTCTCTGCCAGCGTTGTGCTCAATATGTCATCTTGCTCCATGGAAAGAAATGTGTATATGCTAAGAGAATGCCAATGCTGAGGATTGACCTTGATGGACGCCATGTGCAGAGGGAGCATTCAGCGTTCTTGGCTCTTGTCGATGAATGAATAGAAGCAGGAACACGACAATGGAGGAAACTGAATAGGAGGACCAAGGAGAACGAGAGTTTTCCTGGTCGAGCTGGTAGGAGCCACTCTGGTCGCATCTGGGCTTACCGTCGTAGCACTGGCAATTCCAAGAATACGAAGCAGAATTGAGGGGTGCCTTTTCAATATGCCTACTATAATCAATTCGGTGTCAAAGCGCCATAGTATCTTGTCGGTCCGTGAGCGGGTCGTAGGACCCTGTTGGTCTTTGACATAACGACGCGTAGCCTGGGTTTCGAAGGGAAGAAAGCCGGCGATTGCACCCTTTTGCTTGCGTTCTGCATCGCGTGTGATGTGATGCACTGATGGACGGTCACCGAATTGAAGAAGACCAGCAGACTCTGCACCGTCCAGGGGCATGAGAAGCTACCATGCATGGCTCCGGGACAGAGCTCATGTGGGGCGTCTAGCTTCCAGGGTCACGACTATAGATCGTCCAGAGTAGTAGCATCACGATCCAGTCGTGACATACAAAGCCGTATCAAGCCATTCGATTTCGCCACGATCGCTCAGTCGCTCTCGCAGAACATGGCGGCCGTTCTGTACTACGTTGCTCGATTCAGCGTGGCGCTTGCCGTGCCTTTGATCTTATCAGCCTTCGCACCTCCCTCGACATCGTCACCCGTTCACCATGTGCCGCGAGACGAAGTCAAAGGAACCTCGCATGATGGTTCGAGGCGTCACAATACTCGACAGGTAGTCGAAGAGCGACACCTTGAAAGGACTCCGCTCAAGTTCTCGTTGCGTAGAGGAGCTAGGAAGGTGATAGTCAGCCGACGGGGAAAGGATGAGTGATGCATATACAGCTGCGTATGACATGAAGATTCGAGTGCGCGAGTTGCACAATGGCGAAAGCGATCACCCAGTACATGGCCTTGGACCGACATCCTGCTAGAGCGAGACTGCTCGAGATCGATGGTCCAAGGCTGCGGGACCACCCAAGACGGACCAGATAGCACACTGGACAACGAGTTGGCTATCGACGGTATGGCCAAGGCTGGAAAGCGAACATGCTCGCATTGCACATGCAATGCGGTGGATAGTACGAGGGCTGAGAAGCGATTGCCAGCGAAATATCAGCAGAGTGAGCAAGCAAAGCAGGAGGCGTGATAGAGTGGTGTGTAGGACAGAAAGGCCGATTGCGTGTTTCCCTGGCGTCCTCGAGCTCGTGAAACTTGGAACTCAGCCCCTGTGCTCCAGAAGATCTTACCCCTTGCCATGGCATGACACGGCGGTACCATGCTCTCAGCCGTAGCTGCTGCTGACTGCATAATCAAGAGACTGACAATAAGGACAGGACTTCTTTATGGACGGGTTGACTATTCGTAATAGCGTCGACTGCAACGACTGAGGACTGAGGTCGATTTGATCCTGGCAACGGTTTGCAGGACTGATGCAACGGTTGGAGAGGTTCGCGGGGGTGGGGCAGATAAGGTTTTATGGTTAGCTCTGGCGAGGGCCGCGAGGCTAGCGAGACGGGAGTCTGGATCGGGGGTGTGGGCTGAGCAGTGAGCACACACACGCTGACGGCTTTCAATTCGCTTCCTCCGACTTCCACCTCCTCCCTCCCTTCAACAACACCAACTCCTCCACTGCCAATTGTCTCGCCGATATCCTCACGACCTGCCCATGCACCTGTTCATGGCAACATGCCGCCCGGACGACCCCCAGGCGCTCATGGATCTCTTCGAATGCGCGACGTAGCCCTCCTCTTCACCCTTGGCTTCGCTCCCCTCGCCGCGGCCGCTCTGCAGCAGCAGCCGTATGTATCACATGAACAGCATCATACCGAGGGCCTGGCCAATGCCGCCTCGTCGGCTCAGCAGCGATGGCAGGACTCTGTCGCTGACTCCCTGCATACGCCGCTGAGCGGACAACGCGGCTTCCGTGATACGGATTCCAACATAAACAACAAAGACAACAACGCGCGGACTCCCATCAACGAGCGCGCCCTTGCGACTGTATCCTCTCCGTCCGAGTCTAACTCGGCGAGTGGACAGCCTCCTGCCACATGGTCGGCCACAGCGAGTGCCGGCCTCACGCGACGTACGGCGCGGTCTCTGCAGGATTGGCAAGTCGAGGACATTATGCTCCTGGCGACGGTTGATGGAAAGCTCCACGCACTTGAGAGGGCTACTGGTCATCCAAGATGGGTCTTGGAGACCGATAGAGAGATGGTCGAGACCACTCGACATCGCCGGCAGAATAAGACTGTTGACGAGCAAGGGGTAGAACAGGAGGACCCGCTTTTTATTGTCGAGCCCAGCCAAGATGGTAGCATATATTTGCTAGCTCCAGGCTTTGGGCTTCGGAAGTTGGACTACACGGTCAGACAGCTGGCAGAATTATCCCCATATGCAGGAGATGGGTACCCAGCAGTTGCCTACACTGCCGAAAAGAAGAACACCCTGTACACTGTTGATGCTGCCACTGGCAACATCTTGAAGTCGTTCAGCTCTGCTGGCTCTATTGTCAACGATGACAGGAGCTGCAGACGGGCTAGTCCATTGGATGTCGAGGCGACAGAATGCGAGCCCATTGGCACCTTGACCGTTGGAAGGACTGAGTATACCATTGGAGTCCAAGATAGGAACACCGGCGAACCGATCAGCACCATCCGATACTTCGAATGGGGACCCAACAATCGAGATCAAGATCTCCGCAACAAGTACAAAGAGACCATGGACCACAAGTACGTGTACTCCAAGTTCGATGGGGAGATCCAGTGCATGGACTACAGCCGATCCAAGTACCACACTGCACTCAAGCCGAAGTACAGGCAAAAGTTGTCGTCGCCTGTCGCCAGAGTATTCGATGTGGTTCGGCCCACAGATGACCTATCCAGCGATGCGTCTCTAGTCATCCTACCCCAGCCAGTTGGACCTAGCGGCGCCGAGCTTGATGACGATGTGGAGAGCGTTTGGGTCGACTGCACCAAAGCGGGCAATTGGTATGCCTTGTCGGAGAAGAAGTATCCAACTGTGACGGAGAAGGCACCAGCAGCAAGGTACCTCGAGGCTGGGGACTCCCGCCATCTTCGCCTAGAACGCAAGCACTTTGCCGGGGTTCATTACCTCAGCTTGAACGATCATTACTCCGGGCCAAACCAGGTCGATGGAGGCAGCATCATCACTATCGACGGCCCGCCAGTCAACACAGATATGGAGGCCGCTACCTCAAAACAGCCGAGGACCGATCACTTTTCGGTTCTGCAGACACTGGTGGTTTTGGCCATCATGGGACTATGTGGCGCCGGCTTCATGTATCAACAACAGCTCGGACTGGCACCGCTGAAGATGAAGCAGATGTTTAAATCCCCGGAAATTGCGGTGTCTTTAGAAGGTGCCGTTCCGGCAGAAGCGCAG
The DNA here is from genome assembly GCA_002786045.1 of Zasmidium angulare. Classification (NCBI taxonomy): domain Eukaryota; kingdom Fungi; phylum Ascomycota; class Dothideomycetes; order Mycosphaerellales; family Mycosphaerellaceae; genus Zasmidium; species Zasmidium angulare. The sequence goes on from NHNX01000021.1 coordinate 640,269, forward strand.
ATTGAAGATGTGAAGATCCGCGAAGCAGAGCCGGCAAAAGAGACCATCTTCCCCAACGACGTCAAGTCTGCACCTCAGGTCCGATTTGCAGAATCTGTCAAGGTTGACGAGAAAGTCGAGGACGACGTTGCAGAAGGCGAGGAGAAAGTGGAAGACGGAGCTGAGCCCAAGAAGAAGAAAGCCACCAGAGGTAAGCGTGGAGGTCGTAAGCAAAAGGAGAAAGAAGCTGCGCAATTGGAGGCTCGGGCAAACAAGACGGCCACGATCACGCAAGCAACAGAGGTCATCACAGTTGCCGATTCTGAAAGCCCTCAAGTCACTGGACCTTTGCAGATCAACAGCCTGATCATCAACACCGACAGCGTTATTGGGCAAGGCAGCTGTGGCACCATTGTGTTCACAGGCTCGTTCGAGGGTCGTGAGGTTGCTGTCAAGCGAATGTTGTCTCAATATTACGAGCTGGCTTCGCAAGAAGTGTCATTCCTGCAGCAAAGCGACGACCATCCAAATGTGGTTCGGTACTTCTGCCAGCAAAAGGACGACCACTTCCTCTACATCGCAGTTGAGCTCTGTCAAGCAAGTCTGTTCGAAGTCTGGGAAGCCGACAATGCCAAGACAGAGGAGCGACGACAGCGTTTGCAGGCGCTCAAGGTCACGATGCAACAAAACATGACCAAGACTCTGCATCAACTCGCCGCCGGCCTGTGCCATCTGCACAACCTTCGCATCATTCATCGTGACATCAAGCCACAGAACATCCTGGTTGCCTATCCCAAGAAGACGCAGGCACCGAACGATACTCGACTGGTGATTTCCGACTTTGGACTTGGTAAGAACCTGCCCGAGAACGTCAGTACACTGGTCGACCCAACCGGCAACGCGGGCACATCCGGCTGGAAAGCACCTGAGTTGATTAGCCAGCCCAGAGAGACGACAAGCAACAACACGCACAGCACATCGAATGGCAGCGAGAGCGGCACGTCTGGCTTTAGTGGCGTCAAGCGCGCGGCAGACATCTTCTCGCTAGGCTGTCTCTTCTTCTGGGCATTAACGGGCGGGGTGCATCCTTTCGAGGACGCGCAAGGCTGGCCACAACTCCGCGAGTACAACATCAAGCAAGGCAAGAAGAACATGGAAGCGCTGCAGCAGTGGTACGATGCGTATGAGCCCATGCAATTGATATCATCAATGCTGGAACATCAGCCCGAGAACCGACCAACGGCGCAAGCAGTCCTCAATCATCCATACTTCTGGACGCCCGAGAAGCGCCTAGCTTTCCTGTGCGACGTATCCGACCACTTCGAGCGAGAGCCACGTGGCACCTACGACGACGGCTACGCGGGCGACTCGCTGCACCTGCACATGCTCGAACAGCGTGCGGTGGAGGTGGTTGGCGAGCCTTGCGATTTCCTCACCAAGCTAGACCGATCGTTTGTCGATACACTTGGTCGACAGCGCAAGTACAGCGGCAATCGACTGCTTGATCTTCTGAGGGCGCTTCGCAATAAGAAGAACCATTATGAGGATATGCCCGAGGAGGTGAAGAAGCGGGTGGGTGCGCTGCCGGGCGGGTATTTGAATTATTGGACGCAGAGGTTTCCGAAGCTCTTGATGACTTGTTATCAGGTGGTGCATGAGACGAATGTGCAGGGGAATGATCGATTTAAGGGGTATGCGGAGATTGTGAGCTCCTGATGATATGTTTTGCAATATTGCTATCCTACCTACGATCTACGATACCGTGTGCACCTACCAGATACATGTTATCCACTTCCCAAGGACTGACACTCCAGTTGCAGTACCCACTCGCCCAATTGCATCGACCGCCTACGATCTACGATGACACATGCTCTCATCAGACACTCACTTCTTGAGAATCGACAAGCCACCTGCAATTGCACTGCAAATCTGGTCAATCAATCTGCAGCTTCTGACCTCTCACTCTACCAGTTGAGTGGACAGGTGCAGAACGCAGCACACCCAGTCATGGCTCAGGACAGCCTCCTCTCCGCAGCACCAACAACGTGGAGACCATGTGGCGTGTAGAAGAAGCAACAGTCTCTACCATGCCATTGGCGATCTAGTACAGCGACGAGAATGATCGAATACAGCTCCAGCGCTTGCCAGAGACGAAAAAGTAGGCAGCGCTTCTTGAAGCATTACCAGATTCGGTCGAACCGCCGCCAACATACCTTTTCTTGGTTGAGCGTGCAGCATATACTATGCACTGGATGGAGCTCAATGGTCGGCTACTCACCCCCTTCGGCGCCAGATATACCTCCTACAGTGCCTCCCTCCCTCTCCCCCGCAAGCGTCTCGCTCAAGGACAAGAAGGCGGCATACAAGACGCGCGCCTAGTACTCGCCGTCAAATGCACCTGACTTGGTCGGTTTGCAGGCTCGCAATGGCATCCAGCTTGACGCCGGCCGCGGTCAACCAGCCAGCAGAAGCGAAAGGGAGCGCTTGCTCAGTTCAGAAGTTGAGGCATAAAGATGCAGCAGTGCCGTGCCACATGCTCCTCGTTCACATTTCATCACGACTTTGGCTTCCGCTAAGTCGACTGTTGCAGCGCAAGGTTGTCCCAGTCCCGAGCGACGGGGAAAACGCTTTTTCGAGGCTATTTTTTTGATTGGACGATTTAGCTTCTCGAGAGCTACGATTGGCTTGTCGTCGCCATCCTTGACCCGACCCAACGAGCTGGGGCCGGCTTCTCACTCCACGGATCGACGCCCAGCTGGCACGACACGCGAGGACCAACATCGCACCTTCCTTCTTCTTGATCAGGACAAAACCCTTCGCGGTCGCCGAACATCGCCACGACGCAGCTGTCCGGCACAGCTGAGCGTGCGCTTTTCTCTCACTCGCCAGCGTCAGAGCAAGCGACCCAATCACTGGTAGGCGCCCGGCCGTTGTCAGTTGAAACCGACGTCGAGGGAGTTAAGCGCCGACTGGTCTGCCTGCGAATCACAGTCACTGGAGGGAACGGCACGTTTGATCGCTGCTAGCTGTGTTTGTTCTGGCGGCGACCCAAGGATCAGGAGCAGCAGCCCATTGGACGGTCGGCACGCTGCGTGCATGCACCCAGCGTCACCTCTCAGGCATTTGAGGACGACATTCTGCTTTTACGCGCCCGGCCCAAGAATAGCTGCTTGAGCGCTTCGCGGTGCTGCATCGTTGCTGCTGCTGTTGTTGTTCTGCTTGCTGCTGCATGGCTGCCAGTTGTATCTGCCCAGAGGCACCGCCGGCCAACATCCCTCGTGCCGCATCGAGGTAAGCAAGCATTTCGTTTAAACCATCACAGCCCTGCTGCCCTTCGTCCACCTTCCCCTCCCTGCCGCTGACCTTCACCGGTGTGCTGTGCTGTGCTCTGCTGACACCCAACAGGCCCGCCGTCTCGTCGTCGCCGATTCATTCATTTGATTCTTCGGTCACTCGCTCCCGCAACAACAACAAACGACGACGACTGCTCCAAACAACCATGGCCTCTGCTACTGCCACCGCGACTGCCACCATGGCCGCCGCCGGCTTCGACAAGAGAGCCAGCACCGCTTCGTCGTTGCAAACCCCCGGATCAGGCACTTTCCCCTCGGAACTACTGAGTCCCATGGCCGCCTCCCCCAGTTTCAGCAAGAGGGAAGATGCCTTGAAGACGCCCATCACCCCTCCCTCCGCCTACCTGGACTTCCTGAAGAACTTCTCCCCTGCCATCCAAAGCCCCGCATCGACGGGCACCAGCGCACGCTTCAGCTTCCAGGAGAGCAATAGCTTCGACAAGTCCTCCGAAAAGGCCGCCTCCGAGATCTCCTCAGGACCCAAATCCTCCTCCATCAGCCCACCCACCTCGCAACCCTCTCTCTCCCGCAACACCTCCTACGACTCGAATAAGTCCACCGCGACGGAGAAGAGCGACGCTTCAACCGAAAGCATCGAACGCTCCAAACCCCAGTCCCCGCGCATCATCATCCCTCCTACCTCCCAATTCGCCAAACCCGCCGCGCCGAGATCCGCGCGAGGAACGCCTCGACGTCTGCATATCCCGCAATCCCCTGCTTTCTCCCCAGCACTCGGGTCCGCACTCTCCACATGCTCTGTGCCCTCGCCTTACTCCTCCACACCCATCAGCGCCGCGCCGTGGAGCGCATCGTTCTCACCGCGCGACTATACCGCGGGCGAAGCCAGTGGTCCTCCGGGGAAGGTGCATGTCCGGCAGGTCGTGACGAGGACGGTGACTTACTGTCGGACGCCGTTGGATCCTGCGCCTAAGGGGAAGAGGAGAAAGATTGAGGTTGAGGAGGCGGAGGAGGTTAGCAGTACGAATGATTCCAAGTCGGAGGTTGAGTCCTCGGATGGGGATGTTTCGGATCGACAACCGATCAAGCGGGAGAAGAGCGAAGAAGTTGAGGCTACGCCGACGGAGATCGTGAGGGAGGTTGCGTAGTGCAGCGTGTCGTTGCTGCGTATGGCGCTTTGCTTCATCGTTGCACCTCCGTCGTCATGGTCGAAGGACATGCCGACTTTCTCACGACTCGATGTCGACGTTGCATATCGGCTTCAGCACTCTCCCACAACATCAAAACCACCTTTACCACAACCTATCACATCCACAATATCGGCTGCAACATTCTTCGACACCATCAACAACCTACCTACCTCTACCACGACTATCACAACCACAACATCCACACCACTACTACCAGCAAGCTCGACCAGACTTCTTTTTCTGTTTGTTCGTTGGTTACCTGGAACCAAGATGACGACTTATGATGGATACCACACTCTGTTTTAGTGTTGAAAGCGAGCCAAGCGAGCATGAGGAGAAACCACTCCTGCTTAACGTTCTGCCGCCGCCACCCACCTGAAGATGGGATGGAATTCTCTTTGGTATCACAAAGCCTCATTTCCGAAAGCCTGGCGCTCAGAGAGGCGTATGATATGATATATAGGGACTGTTGTTTTTTGCTTTTGGAGAGGGGAGGGGAGGGCATGGAGAGGGAAGAAGGATAGGGCATCTATTGGGAAGATGCATCGGGATCTGATTTGTTTCTGGAGATTTCAGTGGAAAGCTGAGAAGCGAAGGAGGGAGATATGGTATTGAGGGATTGGGGAGTGAGAGAAGAACGTCGAAGAAAGGATATGACAGGCGAGTTGAGAGAGAGATAGTAAGAGAGAGAATCTATTCATATTGCCATCTGACATTTGATGCAATAGTATTGAGCACGGTCAGGTCTATTGCTTGATCTGTCTGCACATTCTGGGCACAGACCAAGAAAGTCAACCCCACGTTGGAGTCTTCTGCACTCCTTCAAGTCGCCTTCACATGCAAATATGCATTGTCTCCAGACGATTTCATCAAACCATCCTCTAACGCCGATTCATTGACCGCTACTGCAGCGATGCACGTTTCTCCCGTAACGCAGGATTGCGCAAAGCCGCCGACGCCTTCAGCTGGTTCTGCTCAGCCTCACTTCAGAACGACTAAGTCCACTACTAACACACTCGCTACTTCCTTGAGTTTATGCTAAGCCTACAGCTGCTCACTTTCACTCAGATAAGTACCGCCGGCAGCGTGAAGCAGCATATCGGGCCGCCATCTCTCTTCTACCTTCCTACATCACTTCTGCAACAACCTCGAACACCTGCCAAACACCACCACCCAAGTCTCTCCGCTCACAATGGGCAACAGCGCAAGTAAAAGCGGCCCAGATCCCTCCCTCAACATCCTCCTCGACCCACACTGCCGGCCACCCTTCCTCCCAGGTTCCCAAGTCTCCGGCCTCGTAATCCCCACCGGTCCAGCACCCATCCACGTCCGCTCAGCCCAAATCACATTCATCGGCCGGGCAGTTTCGCACCAAACCGTCGTCAGCGAATCCAGGAACTCCGACGGCACCACATCCAAAACGACCTACCGCTACCACCACGAAGTCCCCCTCTTCGAGCAATTCCTCACAGTCTGCGAGAACGCATGGGTGGGAGGCCAATACACGACTTCCTATCGATTCGACTTCGTCTTCCCTGCGAATCCAGATGTACGGTATGGCTACTCACCCTACAAAGCCCAAACCGTCTGGGAAGCGAAAATGGGGAAGAGCATCTTCAAAGATCGCCACGTCGAAGTCGAGAAAGTGTACGAAACGAGCGCGCAAGCACTTTCTTTACCGGCGAGTTTCGTCTACGATAAGGGCAGTACTTATGAGCCCGACTTTGCGAAAATTGAATACGGCCTGCAAGTCCGCGCCATGTTCGACGACCAGCCGCCTTTCAAATCAGATCTAACGCCCCTCGACTTCATCCCCCATCAACAACCCTATCCTCTCACCTACAACGACTCACTCCACGACCCGGAACTTTACTCCAGCAGCCGCCTCGCTGGCGCAGAGAAGTCTTTCCGCGGGAGCATCAAAGATAAATTCAGTCGACGGACGCCTTCGGTTCGGCATACCATCGGCGTGAGTCTGCCGTCGCATATCGTGGCGCCTTGGAGGGGGAAGAAGCCTTTCGATGTGCATGCTTTCGTTAGGATCGGGGATATCTCTGGGCCCGATGTGGATGTCGAGAGTGTAGGTGTGAAATTAAAGAAATTGACGTTAACGCAAGTTACGAATTTCAGGGCGTTCAGGTGTGATTTGGACTGGGAGTATGTGGAGGGGAAGGGGGAGCATGATACCTACAAAAAGGAGAAAGTTGATCTTCATTACGACACTGAGAATATGATCGTCAATCGTCAGCGGACGAGGGATAAGACTTTCGCTGAGGGAAGCAGCAGCAATGTGAGCGACGAATGGATTTATCCAGCGAAATTCGAAGTTTTGCTGAGTGATCGGAGGGTTGTGCCGGGGTTTCGGACTTGTAATATTGGGGTGAGGTATTTCTTTCATGTTGTGGTGGAGGTGGAGATTAAGGGGAAGGCGTTTGAGCATGAGGGTTGGGTGCCGGTTGAGGTTGCTTTGCGCGAGGGCGTGGATGAGGGAGTCCGTGGTGAGAAGCTCAGAGGGAATGGATACACGGGCGGAGGTGAGGGAGGGACTTGGGGTGGAGACGGACAAGGCATTGAGGCTGGTACTTGGAGTAGGGGATGGGGTAAGGAGAAGAGGTGAGGTCGGTTGAAGACGGTGGATGGAGGTTCTCGAGGCAGCAAGACTTCGAAGATATGCTTCGGCTATGTGAAAGGGACTCGCTCGATGGAAGGCAGCTGCACCATCGGTCCATCTCCAGTACGCTCTCGCTCCCGTTCTCGCCAGCCGTTCGACCCGAAAAGACGGTCCGGCCAAGCCCGAATCATAATGCTGCAATACCACTTTCCGACTTCATGGAGTATGGTGCTGAGCGCCTTGAAGGCCTCCTCCTCGCTCGCAGTCTACTCCTTTGCGTGTTGTTCCAACACACTGCGCACAACATCCCCCAGCGCGAGGGACGTGCTGCTCTTTGGAACACTTAAGAAGTTGAAGGCGTCCGTTCTCGTCACAAAACTCAGGCTGTCGTCCGGAGCTTTGAACAGAAACATCCGTCGCCAGCTCTCTTCACCAGTCCAGCGTCGAAATCCTCTACAGTCAACCGTGATGGATCGCAAAGGTTGTTGCTGGTCGGCTACGTCCCATACTGAGCGGGATCGCTCCTCGGCTTCGTCCCATACTGAGCGGTTTTGCAAATGCAGCCTAAACCCAAGCTTCTGCCAGCTTGGTTTTGGAAAGCTCCGAGTATATTTTCCACCAGGATTGGCGGAGGCGCCCCAGGGTAGCAGAGGGTTTCTCTCGGAGAGGCGGGCTAGCTTAGGTTTTGCAGTGCGAGATTGGCGGAAGAAGAGCTTCTCCTGGAGATTGACGGAGTTGATGATTGTAGTTTGGAACTCTTTGTTGACACGCTGGCTGAGCAGCAAGGTCTTGTTCTCGACTCGCATGAGCACGTCTTCGAGGAGTTCCGTCGGTAGTGTTGAGAGTCTGTCGACTCCGACTTCACCGGTCTCTGGCGGTAAAGCTGAAGCCTTTCTGGCGGAGGCTCGTGTGGTGACCATGGTGCGACTGTGGTGAAAGCGTCAGCAAAGATTCTTCGGGTCAATGCACGATGAGGTACGGACTCTTGATGTCAGACACGGCAGCGAGCGCTGATTTGGTGAGACTCGATGTTGTGTGTTGCAGGTGTGCAGAAGGAGCAGGCAGGCAGGCAAGCCGACATTGGAAGGCAGGTGCGGCTTGGCAATCACATGACGCTCATTTATCTCGAGTTCTGGCTGGTCTAAAGTTTTAGCGGACGATAAGCAAATCTAGGGCGAGTCATCTGTACTCTATTTTTCTGTGCATGTCAAACATCGACTGACTCACTGTCCCATCAGCAAACATCTCTCCGTCAATTCCATGCCGTTCTCGTCTCATCCATATTCTCACCCTCACCATCGCAGCGAATCAAGATTTTCAAATGCCCAACATCAATATAGATCTTCCAATCCAGACCTACGAGACACTCCTCGATGCTATCGAAGCATACCAAGGGTTGCCGAACTTCTTGTTCTTCCATGGCGCCGGGCTTCGATGGGGCGATCCGTACGGTGTCCTGGAGCCTGTGGCCAGGGGAGTCTTGAGAGAGGATAGAGAGGGAGAGGGAGCACATAACGCTGGTGGTGAAGCCCCGAATGGACAAGAGGCACAGAGTAACGGGCAAGAAGGAGGAGGACAGAATGGCGAAGGTGGTGGTGCTAATGATAATGTAGCTGGAGGGACGAACGGAGGACGACATACGAGAGTTCACATACATCACCACTTCTTTCACGGTGGGATGCCATATGTGCCGGCTCTATGGCGACGATTTGGAGGAGGCGTGGTAGGTGGGAATTGGGCTGCCGGTATTGGTTGGTACGAAGAGGGATTGTTCTAGTACTCCATAGTTTTCGTACCGAGAGATTGCGATCAATTGAGAATGAAGGTGGTGTCGTGGTTTCCTGAAAATGCCACAAAGTGATGTCGCTCCTTCCGCTTTCGTTAGCGCAAAGCTTAAATCTTGAAGCATGTGCGTGCGAGGTAGGAACGAACTACGCTTCAAAGCTGTCGCAACCTTCTGGTAACTGCACTTCAGAACACCACACAACGACACTATCAACCACATCCAGCAAAATCGAAGATGGCTGCCGCAGATGATGGGGGATACAGGTATGCACTGCAGGCAGATGCACCTGCAAAAGAAAGGACAGTACGCTAACTTGCACCTGACGCAGTTCCAACAAGGCCGAAATCGACTATATTACACCGCTTCCCGCCGAGATCCTCGAACCCATCCTCAATCGTGTCGACGAGAAGACTTTACTCCTTGCTCAGCGCGTGTCAAAGCAGTTTCAGGCGATCATTACCAGCTCAGTAAAGCTCCAGGAGAAGCTATTCTTCCGGCAGCCAATCTCGATTTCCGAGCGCGATATCGGAAAATGGGAGGGAACAAACCCGCTCTTCCCGTGGGTCTGGTTCGGAGATCATTACGGTGTCAGCAGAAGCTCTATCGGGAGAATGGTCGGCCGCCAGTTCAGAACGGAGCAGCTTGGCTTCGTCTTGTTTGAGGATACGTTGGCGATCAAACGACTTCCACATGTGCCGGGCTACATGCGCTATATCACCGTCGACTTCTTGGACGACAGACGCTGGACGGGGGAGGAGAGCTGGAGACGAATGTTCATTTCCAACAACAGACTGGACATTGTCTGGGGACGTAGCTCCTGGATGGGTGAGCTGATCGAGTGTGGACACCCGGGCAACGATATGAAATTCACTATGGACAGAGATGAGCAAGATGCTCGAGCCATGACAATGGGAGAAGCTGGTCGCATGGCGTGGGGTGATATGATCGAAAAAAGTGGGATCTGTCCTCACGACTACAAGTGGAGCGATGCTATTCGAGATGGATGGAAACGTATCATGTGGACACCACACAGCGATGACTTGACTGACACTTCGCTGGACTGAAGCACGACGTCAGAGGGCCACGAAAGGGTCGATCTTGACCGCGCTTCATGAAAAGCTCTTTTTTCGATGCTGGCAAATTTTGCACAGCGAAACACAGCTATACATGGTGTGCTATCATCAAGCTCATACATTGGATCAATCAGACAGAACAATTCCAAGTCACCGGTTAGGACACCATGTGTAGATACCCTTAGGCAACGAAAACGATGGGATGTTCATGTAGGATCATATTGAGTTCCGGGTGTTGTAAGTTTCATCACGACCGGTCATGATATACATGTAGTCATGAAGTGGACGTAATAATGTACCGTGCTGTATGTGTGGCTTTCGGTCCCCAGACTATGGGTGGATATCCCGTGATAGTCGCTGAGTCAATGATGAGCACAGAACGATGCCTCTGCTGGGAACTAAGGGAGCGCCTTTGTGTCCTGGCCATCTTTGGGCTCTCCATCGAAGAATATGCAAGCTGGCGAAGACGTGAGGCAATCATGAAGTTGAAATGTCATACATGCACCAAGTCGTTCCTTCCTTTTTTACTAGCGCGAAGCTTAAAGCGCGCATGTGCGTTTGCAGCAGGAAGCACGCACTTGCTTCAAATTATGACAACAGTCTTTCACCTCGATGCATCCCACACAAAACCATCATGCAACACAAGCGCACTGGCCGCGGTAGAACGGCGAAGATCAGGTATGCAGTGTGTCCCGGCAGTATGGTCATACGAAAACCCGCTGACATGCGATAGCCGCAGCTCCAACATGGCGGCCGTACACCATGTTCTGGGAGTTCCAGAGCTGCTGGAGAACATTCATCTTCACATGGACAACAGAACCTTACTTCTCAGCCAAAGAGTGAGCAAGCATTGGCAGATGACCATGGCAAATTCCATCCGCGTACAAGAGAAGCTCTTCTTCCGCAAGCCACGTCCAAGCAACGACCCCGAATGTGACCTCCGCAATGAGATCAACCCTCTGCTCCCGTGGAAGCACATTTTCGCTGAGGCACAGGCGGATAAGCTCCTCGAGGAGCAACGTGCGGGAGAGTTATTTGGCTTCATCATGGAGGCTGGAGCCCTTCGCGCAGAAGACTTTAGTGTTGAGGCGACCGCTATGTGGTCGCTCAGGTTCACGCTTATACCTTCGAAGCGCAGCAGGATTTGGTTCGAAGGCGGAAGTTGGCGCAGAATGTACATCTTCCGCAGCGGAAATATCCTGAGAAATGTGTACTACATCTTCGAGACCACGGAAGTGGGTGAACACACGAAATCGCTGGACTACAACAATACTCCGGCCGCCAACAAGACAAATCACAGGTCCTGGATGGCCACTGCTGGTGAGATCCTGGAAGCTGCCCTTGCTCTCGCGCGGAGGGACCGCGTCGTTGGGAAACGCTATCGTAAGAGCTGGTTGCTGGTGGGACATGAAGAAAAGGGCAAGCGGAGACTGGCACGGTTCAAGGGGAACACTCTTGAGGCGAAAGAGAGGAAAATGAAGAAGACGGATGCATGGATAAGGAGCAAAGCGAGGAAGGATCCACTACCGAAAGCGGAAGAAGCGAGGAGGAGTGAGATCGTGGAGGCAGCCCGTGCACGCGCATCGACGGATCGCGTGTTTGCGAAACGCTATCGCAAGAGCTGGATGCTGCTGGGGACTGAAGGAAAAGCCAAGCATACACGGGCACGGTACGAGGGAAAGGCGAAGAAACGGCAGGCACGAAAAGCATTGAAGGCAAAGAACCGACGAGCAAACAAACCTTGAGACTTGATACGACAGGAGGTTGAGAGCTCATAGGATGTGGCATGAAAGGTAGCTGCCAACAGATAGCATGGAGTCGATGGGGGCTTTAGCTGCACTGCACCCCGTATGACCAAAAGAAGATGCAAGATGGTACCTACCTTGCCTTATGCTCTGTGACAATCCCACGGTTCCAGCAGAAAGCGAACCCAGGTCGAAGGTCTACGTCAGTGGCATTGCTATCTTGCGTCGGTGGACTGCTTGATGCTGGTGGTGCGATCTCTTGGGCTTGCAAAGGACACCGCCCAGCCGTGTGAGGCGTTGTCGCGTAGAAGCTGGTCGAGGTCCAGATCTCATCCAGTATGTCGAGATCGATCGCGGGCTGTATGATTGTCTGATGACACTCCTAGAGAGCGAAGTCATCCAGAGTCTTTCATGGGTAGGAGACGTTTGCGACTTCATCCAGAATTTCACACGTGTATCCCGGCGACCGATGTCGTCGAGCAGTCTCGGACCAGAGGCCTGAGGATCGACAAGGCGCGGAAGCGAGTCCGTCTTCATGTACGCCATCGACGATGAACCCACAGGAACAAGGTACATCCTCCTGCTTATCACAGCGTAGCGTGAAGAGGTACCTCACGAGGCCCCCACGACGTCCTAGAAACCTGGAATCAATCCACGGACTTGAGTCCACGGCTTGCACGGCTTTTGTATCCGGTTCAGACGAATGGAAAGCGTTGTGGTTGTTACGGACTGCAGTCCATGTCCAATGGCACCTCTTCAGCAATTTGGAGTGAAATCCATCGTCGTTGTCGCAACCAGGTCCTAGGCTGCCGCGGTATCAGGTGAGCCAAAGCAATGTATTAGCATGTGAGAGCGCTATCAGTTGGCGCACAAAGGTTTTGATGGCGTGTTATGCAGCTTGCGTAGTCGCAGCAGTTGGCCGCATAGCTCCTCTGCCCGGGCATTTCAGCACCCGGCAGCGAAAAGGCTTCCATTGTGGATGTATAAACGACTGCCATCTCTGCACCGCCGCAGGCTCGACCTTCACGGCAGATTGCAGGCGTTTCAGAGCTCTTCCAGACTGCGGTGAAGAAAACAATGGCTTGAGAAGTTAGCCAGCTTTACCGCACAGGAGCGCACCGATTGGATGAATTAGTGGCAGCAAAACATCTTGTGAATGCCGTGACAACCGGGCCATAGGTGTCTGGACGCACGCCTTAGCTGAGCACGCAGATGACTTGTGCCGGCCTCCTCCACTTCACGTGATTTTTGAGAAATCACGCCGTGGTGATCGACATGTTGGCGGCGCTCCAGAACCAGCTTCCGGCTCAGACTCCCTTTTTACGGTTTGCAGCACAAGACACTCTTTGTTTGCCGTACGCGGCAAGCCGAGAAAGTTGCTATGAAGAGGCTTCCTTTCTTTGTCATGGCTCCAGAAGAAGTTTCGAGTTGACAGGTTTGCTGGTCCAGGGCACCCTGCTGCGAGCACCAAGACAGGATAAGTCAGCAAAGCTACCAGATCAATCCAGGGGCCCGAGAGAACGGCCAGCCCACAGTCTGCAAGCCACGCCGAGCTGGATGGAAAGAGTTTGTGGTTCCAGCGTAAGCGGCGACGGCGTTGCAGGAGGGAGCAGCCACCCGGAAGTTGTTCATCCGTGAAGGTTGTGACGTCGTCGTTCGTGGTTGTCGGTGATCGCAGTCGTCGACAGGAGCGCTTCTGGTTGTCTGTTTGATATGGCAGAAAGATGCGTCCAGAAGGAGTGTGAAGAAGCAGCGGCGGCGGTGAGGCAGATCACCCCTGGAGCATCTTCGCCCGGATACGCAGGAGATCCCACGCTCGTGCTGGCAGAAACGTGAAAGATCTGCGATGACCCCACCGTGCTTGCACCGCTCTGGCGCAAGTGCCAAGGTAGCCTAATCGTCGGGCTTGCTGGTTCTAGACCTGGCGGCTCGATGCGCTGCACGCCAACCGTCCTTTGCCAGCGCCACCAGGTTGCATCCAACCTGCTGCACCGTTTACGCTCGCGCCCGCTTGCTAATTCGCGAACGCCAGAGTGACATCGTCTCCTGTGCCCGACACGCTTGTCTGGACGTGCGCTCGACCATTGTGAAGTGAGGCTTCTGCTGTACCTCTACTCCAACGACATACACCACCAAGGAATACGCACTCCGGCGCGCGACGCACGTTACACAAACATCCACTCTTTCTCGCCCCCTCCCTGTGGGGTTTGCGGTTCTTGTACTTAGCCGGACCCGAGACACGCGCGCACCAGCTCATCTGAGACCCCGGAACCTGCTTTCCAGATGGTGTGGTAATCATGCTGCCGACGCAGATACCTTGACCAGCCTGTTGGATCCCCTGGAATTTCGTAATCACCGCCTCTGTCTTGCACTGCTTTTCAAGACACGGCTTTCACGAACGACCTGCGAATAGCAATTTTTGGATGGTGGAGCCTTTTACGACTATCGATGAGTGTGTGCTTGCTGCAAATTGGAGGTCTGCAGCAGGCTTGGAGGAAGGCGAATGAGTGACAGCAGCAGTGAAAAAGTGGCCATGGAGAGGAGGACTATCTGCTTCCCGCACCATGGCACCCAGGGCATTCTTCAACATGGGGACAGCGGCTTCAAGGACGAGCTCGACCGCCTCTATCTACCGGCAGAGAACAACGCCATGGAGCAACTTCTCGAATTGAAAACGAAGTTGCGAACTCTCCCAACCGAAGAGTTCTGGGGCGCAGTGACTGAGGGCATTTCGAGGATACTGGGTGCAGAAATATGTTTCGTCATGAAGAGGGTGCTGGTAGACGACCAGAATTCGGCGGTCGAGATGCCACCTATTGGAGAGCCTGGATCCTGCATAATGGCCTCGGCCCTCCACTACTGCGCAAATGACGGTACAAGAAACACACACTCCATGACCAAGTTCCACGCATATGGTTGTCCCTGTGCGTACATGCGCCACGACAAGGTCTTTGTGATTCCAGATCGCCTTGGCGAGTTCATCACTAACAACCCCAATAAACTACCCACACCCTGCGAGGCATACCTGGCCGTGCCATTGTTCGAGGAGGGCAAGTGCTTCGCACATTTCGGTGCGATGTGGTCGGTCGAGGGAGCCGCACAGAGGAAGCTGTCATGGGCGTTCAGCGAGATGGTCCTGCATTCGCTGGAGGACATGATCGCACAGCGATTCGTGGAAGGCACCGATTTCATTCGACATTCGACACGGACATCACAGGACAAGTCAAAAGTCATCCCGCATGATGCTGTCACCATCGCCCAGTCTCTTCGCCCTTACGCAGGCAGTTTGTCCCATGAGCTGAGGACGCCCATGCAAGGCATTGTCGGTATGCTCGATGTCATGTACGCAACTGTACAGGAAGCCGTCGAGACCCAAGACGACCCAAGGATCAGAAGAGTATTCGAACAGCTGAAGGAGAACATTGAGATTGTCCAAGATAGCTCTCGACGAGCTGTGGAGGCGGCTGACAATGTCGTTCATGCTTATGACATGGACATGAGCATCCCTGAAGTACCACAAGCTCTTCTGGACGAGCCCAGCGACTCACCTTTTTCTGCCACCGTCGATCGTCGACCCGAGATTCTCGTCGCTGGCAACAACTTACCTATCAACAGACCGAACAAGCGTCGACGTGATGAGGCAGGCTCAAGGAATGGCAGCGATGTCAGTGCACACAAGTTCCCACGTCTGACACGAATGTCTTCATCATGCCAGCGTTGCTCAGAGCAAGACATGCAAGAGGGCGTACGCGAGGCTGCGAAGATTCAATCCCAAGCTCAATCTGGTGTGGATGAACTCCATCTCCCAGCCAGTACTATGACTGACGCCGGTCGTGTCATTGCGCCTGGACTTCGTCATGCTAGCTTCCGCGAGCTCATCCAAGGCGTCATGAGCGAGTGTCTGAAAGTCGGAGGACGACCAGACTACGCCACTACGCAGGAAACCGATCTGGGCGAAGTCATCGAGGTGCGGACAAGAGGGTCTGATGGTACCATTGGTCAGAAGATGATCGAATGGAGCATCGACCCATCAGTCCCAAGCACGATGTTCATTGACGAGAAGGACCTGTGCAAACTGATATCTTGCGTCTTGCTTAACGCCATCAAGTTCACCGATCAGTGCGATGGGAGGATATATGTTCACGCCAGAATGAGCCACCGAAACCGCTACATCTCGATTAAGATCTCAGACAATGGACCTGGAATCCCAGCGGCTTTCTTGCCAAAGCTCTTCAAGCCCTTCTCGCAGGAGAACGGTTCTATCACAAGACCGAGCGAAGGACTGGGCCTGGGTCTGATGGTAGGAAAGGGTATCGCGAGGAAACTCGGCGGCGATCTCATATGTACACGTGCAGAGACGGCAGGAGACAGCCACGGCACAGAGTTTGAAATCAAGGTGCCCGTCCACGCTGGGGAGACGATTAGCAGGCCTGCGTCCCCATTTGGATCACCCATGCCTCGAAAGGCGACCCTGGCTGCCACAACCTCGCCGCAATTCAGGCCGCCGCCAGCACAGACAGCCGTACCGAACAGCCCGCGTCGATTATCGAAGGCCCTCCA
Source organism: Zasmidium angulare (assembly GCA_002786045.1). Taxonomy (NCBI): domain Eukaryota; kingdom Fungi; phylum Ascomycota; class Dothideomycetes; order Mycosphaerellales; family Mycosphaerellaceae; genus Zasmidium; species Zasmidium angulare. Next base: position 656,524 of record NHNX01000021.1, read on the forward strand.
AGAAGTCGTTGTCGAAAACCCATTCGCGGCTCGTATGCCGTTACCCAAGGTCATGATACCCTCGACACCGCCTTCGCCCAAATCACAAGCCCTGAACTCTGGCCCTGATACCGACGTCGAGGCGTCTAGCCCACCAGCGTTGTCGCTGCCCTCGCCTCCTATCGAAGCTGTCAAGCCTCGTCCTCGCGTGCGCAAGACCGTCTCTAATCCTGAGATCGATCGTGAGCTGGCCAAGAAATACCCACTGACTTTCTTGGTCGCCGAAGACAACAAGATCAACCGCAAGTTACTCGTCAGCATGCTCAGCAAATTTGGCTACAAGAACGTCCTGGAAGCACACGATGGCGCAGAAGCGGTTCGACAGATGGCGGTACCACGAGAGCAGCAAAAGCAAGTCGACGTCGTCCTCATGGATCTATGGATGCCTCTGATGGACGGCTATGAAGCTACGGAGCGGATCCTGCAGTCCTACAAGGATTCGACCAACGGATCACCCAAACCTACCGTCCTGGCTGTTACCGCAGACGTAACCGACGGAGCCCTCGAGCGAGCTGCAGAGGTTGGAATGACAGGGTTCTTATCGAAGCCCTACAAGCTGGTGGACTTGCAGAGACTCATTACTGAGTACTGTGCAACTCACAGGGTTGCCAGTCTCCAGCCTGCCGTGGCTTGAGCATACCCACCGGAAGTGCCGATGCAAGGAGTTGACATTGGCTGGAATGTGGGCATGTCATGAAATGCGGCTCGGTCATACCGAGTTGCGTTTGCCCAATTTGACACATTGGAATGATATGATATCACAGCTGCCATAGACTTGGGCACAACCACGTGAGATTACAATGCGTGAATTTTCGAAGGGTGTGAGAGCAATATGCACGTTTGAGACGTGTGAATGTATTATGTAGATACCCAGTTATTCGATGCATATGATGAAAGTGAAAATTGAACCACTACAAGCAGTATCTTAACGATCCACTGGTATTGTCAGAACTCTCGTCGAGGTACATGGTATTGCTCTGAATCGTTGCCTCGAGCTCCATGGGCCTCTCTTTCGAGCGCATGTGAAGAGCGGACTTCGGGCCGCTACCCGTCGCGTGGGGATGAATCTCGCGATCGAGCACATCCAACCGCTCCATCTTTCACCAATACCGCTTCACAACGAATACTGAACACACCGCCAAAATGACCGCCGACCACCTCATCACCGACCCAACGCTCCTATCAGTCCTCTCCGCCGCCGCCGAAACCCGCACGCAATGCCTCCAAATCCTCGAACTCCTTGCTGCGCGCGCCTCGCAAGAAGGCGCGGACGTCGACACCGAGCTTCAGACTACCGAGAAGAACCTACATGCCCGGCTCGCGATTATGCGCGGCCTTAACAGGAAGGCTGTCATGGGTGTCAGGCAGACGAAGCAGGAAACGACTGAGGCGCGACAGGAGATCGATAGTCTGCATTTGCAGTTACAGAATTTGTATTATGAGCAGAGACATTTGAGGGGAGAGATTGCGGGGTGTGAGGAGTTTGAGTATGTTCTGACGTCTCCTATTATTTCTACGAAATCTGGATACTAATGCTTCTCGCACAGCCACAAGTACACCAAACTACCCCTTGTCCCCGTTGAAGACTTTCTTGCAGCACACCCAGAGTACACCCAATCCGACGAGCACGAACTCACTTTGGCGCGCATCGCGGACGAACATGCGGCGAGACAGACGTTGGAGCAGCAGAAGCAGGCTTTGGTGAAGAGGAAGGAGGCGTTGCTCAAGGAGACGAATGCGAAGAAGGAGGAGCTGGGCAAGTTGGATGGAGAGTTGGAGAAGTGGATTGGAGGGCAGGAAGGGGTGAGGAAGATCTTCGAGGCGAGGGAGAGGAAGATGGCTGGGGCTTGACCGGGCTCAGATGGCTTCGAAATGATGCTGCGGGCTGCGAAGGGAACATGAAGCTTATGGCATTACACGTGGGTACGAAGAACAAGCGCTCAACCGAGGATCCGCAAAACACGACCGACATTCGACAGCTAGTCCATGCCCACGTCCATCCGCACCTTCAACAAATCCTGCTCCTCGACCTTGGCGCGCTTATCCAGGAACTCCTTCATATCCCAATTCACCGAGATATACCTGCCGGCCAGCCACTCCCTCCGTTCTGCAGTGAGCCAAACCATCGAATCTCCAGCCAAAGCTGGCGTGTCGACCAGAGCACCATGAGTCGCCTTCGGCATCCCCAGCGCAAGTCCGGTCGGTACGCCTCCTGGGTGAATACCAAATGAAAGCACGCCCTGGTCCTTGTAGTCGGCATTCAAGAATTCGCCAAATCGAAGCAAGGCGAGCTTAGACGATTGATAACCTGAAGCACCAGGCATGATGACCTGTGCGCCAATCGATGAGACGTTGAGGATGGTCCGCAGGCTGTCTGGTGTTTTGAGCATTAACGGCAAGAGAGCTCGCGCGACGAGATAGGTGCCTTTGATGGTGATCTGAGTTACAATCGTTAGCATCATACCAAAGGACCAAAGAGCTCGAGCAACCACATACCTCCCAAACCTTCCACCACTCATCCACCTTCGTCTCCGCCACTGGTGCCCAAGGCTCGAGATACCCAGCATTATTGATCAGAATATCAAGCCTGCCAAATTCCTTCTCAGTCCTCTCAGCCGCAGCATTCGCACTCTCCTCACTCGTCACATCAAGCTCCAACTTCAACACCTTCGGCTGCTCTCTCCCTGCCTCCTTCGCAGCAGCAAGCATCAATCCCTCGACCTCATCCATACCTGAGCGTGCTGCGATGGCGATTTGGGATGCGCCGGCTTTGGCATAGCTGATGGCCGTCTCTTTGCCGATGCCTTTCGAGGCGCCGGTGATGAAGACTGTGCGGCCGCTTAGGTTGAATTGCGTGGGCTTGATGTATTCGTAGGTGTCTTTGTGGAGGGTGGGTGTGAAGTCGGTGCCGTTGTTACGGAGCTTGGCTTTGGGGTTTTGAGACATCTTGTTGTTTTGTTGTGTGAGGTTCTTGGGCTCGTTCTTGTGAGGTGTTGACCAACGACGCGATGGACACGATGTGGATAAGACTTTATATATGTCTCTTCCTCGATCCTTCTCTTCCTACAAGGCTGTGGCAATGGCTCAACGATCGACGCAATGGAATGCCCGGATATACAATTTGCCAACTATCTCCTGTCAACCATTGGAGAATGACGTCGACAGTTCGCAGTTGATATTCAATCTGCGTTTCTATGCTTGTATGCTTGAGTAGTAGCCTTGTATGCTTGTATAGCCAAGCTGCTTATTCTCGATCCGGAAGAGGTTCTTGCTAGCTTTTGTAGGGTTCGAAGGAGATTAACCTACTATAGGTGCAGGAGGTGGACCTTGAGGAACGTGGCGGACTTTAGGGAGCTCCGGCGTACATGAAGAAACTTTGAAGGTACCTTGACCTAAACGCCCCCATTTTTGCTGCATGTTGAACCCACAAAACTAGGTCTTTGTATTGGCCAACAACACATCGTCTGGACAGACACTCTGCGTCGTCATACCTCCAGCAGCAGCAACAAACATTCATGACATGGAGCGTCACATGCAGCCATCTTGATGGCGCAAGGACCACCACGAAATCCACCACCGGCCCTCGGTCCGTCTGATCGACCATCCTTCGGCTTCGGATAAGAGCTCGTGAGGAGAACACGAACGAGCGGGCGAATAACATCCTAGCGAGCTACCTACCATTGACTCGTCTCCGCCATGATGATCACTCTCAAAAGACACGCCGACGACGACTGTCTCTTCATGACAAGACCGTTCCTCCCACCTTGAACACGACCTCTATCGAACATACATATTTCTGAAATTACATCCAACCACATATCGCCCACCATGCCCCGCCCCACGCTCAAGACGCCGCTGTGCGAGCTCCTCAAGATCGAATATCCCATCATCCTCGCGGGCATGGCACGAACCTCCTCAGGTCCTCTCGCCGCCGCCGTCTCCAATGCCGGAGGCCTCGGCGTCATCGGCGGTCTAGGCTACACGCCCGACCAAATGCGCTCCATCATCGCCGAGATCAAGTCCAACCTGCGAGACAAGAGTCTCCCCTTCGGCGTGGACCTCGCCCTCCCACAAGTCGGCGGCAGTGCACGAAAGACGAATCACGATTACACACACGGCCAGCTGGATGAGTTGATCTCGGTGGTGATTGAGGAGGGGGCGAGTTTGTTCGTGAGCGCCGTGGGCGTGCCACCACCGCATGTGATTAAGAGACTGCATGAGGCTGGCATTCTGGTGATGAACATGGTGGGTCATCCGAAGCATGCGCATAAAGCGCTGAAGGCGGGTGTGGATATCGTGTGTGCGCAGGGAGGAGAAGGAGGAGGACACACTGGGGATGTTGCTACGAGTATCTTGATCCCTTCGGTTGTGGATGTCGCGAGGCAGTATACCAGTCCTCTGACCGGCAAGCCGGCGATGGTTGTGGCTGCGGGAGGTGTGTATAACGGAAGAAGTTTGGCAGCGTGTTTGTCCTACGGCGCTCAGGGTGCTTGGGTCGGTACCAGGTTTGTTGCATCTGAAGAGGCCGGGTGCAGCAAGTTACACAAAGAGGCAGTTGTGACTGCAGCTTTCGAGGATACGTTGAGGACCTTGGTTGTGTCTGGCCGACCTCTGCGGGTGAGGATGAACGATTACATCAAGTCGTGGGAGGTCGACAGGCCTGAAGAGGTGAAGAAGCTGTGCGATCAGGGTATCACGCCGTTGGCTCATGATATGGACAACGATAAGGACGTCGACATTCCGTTCTTGATGGGGCAGGTTGCTGGCGCTATTGGTAAGATCCAGCCTGCGAAGGAGATCGTGGAGGAGATGGTGACGGAATGTGTCGACGTTCTGCGTGCCCAGCAAGGCTATCTAGGCGACAGTATCAGTAGCAAGCTCTAATGTATAGCAGTCTTCTTGTGACCCGGCTGAGAGCGTTAGCCATATCTCCAAAGCCTTCCTCCTCTCGTTCGTTCTGCGTCTGGAACATCTATCGGCTTTGAAGAGCACAGACCACCCTGTACTCTGAGGCCTAGAGTCACCGTAGACTCCACCGAGTTCAAGGTTGTTGTCCTGCGAGATTCTGCTTCCAAATCCTCGAGAGCGTGGGCCATGAACTGCACGAAAGTGCGGCCGGGGTGCACAGGCCAGCCTTCTCTCCGAGAGCAGGCCAGGGCTCGTCTTCGTAAGTCTTCTTTCAACGACGTCTCCTTCGTTTAGCACAGCTGCAAAGCTGCCACGGGAGCAGCAAGTCCTCGAAGTCTTCATATTGTCCGGCATCTCGAATTCCCGTTCCTCAGAACCTCGAAATGTCCCGCCCGAATAGCCAGTTGATGCTCCAGTAGATAGGAATCAATAACTTGTTCCTCAAGCTTATTGTCTTGGTGACATATGCACCTCTCCAGATGACCCAAGCCATCCAACCCGAGATATCGCCACCAGCAGTCTGAGCAATCGCTTTCCTGTTGCCGATGTACGCCATGACGCCCAGATCCTTATACTGGAACTCCTTGGATTCGATGTCACCTTTGTTCAGTCTCTTAGCCAGCCAGCCCGCTTTCTGGGAGGCGACTTGGGCGGTGGCTGGGTATGCGGTGTCTTCGATGGCTGCGCAGTCTCCTATGGCGTAGACGTCGGAAATGGGTTTGCCTTGCGGATCTTCGATTTGCATTCGGGTATTGGTGATTATACCACCGCTCCGCTCGTGGCGCTTGACTCTAGCTTTGAGCGTGTTCGCCACGAATGGGTTCATCATCAGCCCGGTGGACCAAACGCACATCGCTACTCCTTGTTCGCCATCCTCTTTAGTCTTCAAGGTGTAGAGCGAGTGACCGCCTCTGGAGCCCTTTGCTGCTTGATGTCCTGATGGTAGACCAGCGCGAAGTTCCTCGACGTGATGGCTCGTCTTGATCTCGATTCCATTGCGGTGGAATGTCTTCATGGCGTACTTGCTCAAGCTTTCGTCGAACATGCTGAGGACCGTGGGAGCCACGTCGTACACTGTGATCTTGACGTATCTGATCAACTCGGGGTAGAGTCGCTTCATGTCCTCAAAGACCATGTCGTACAGCTCAGCTGACCATTCGATGCCTGTGGGTCCACCTCCAACCACGGCGAAGTTGAGGAACACCTTCTTCATCTCTTCGCTCGTTGTAGGCAGGGCAGCCTCCTCGAAGCAGGACAATAGTCTGTTGCGTATTTTCCGGGCGTCTCCAACATCTTTCAGGAAGTATGCATTCTCCTTAACGCCCTTTGTATTGAACGTCTGCGAGTAGCATCCAACAGCTATGACGAGCTTGTCATATGACATATCGAACAGCTCTCCTTTCTTCACCTCGAGTTCCTTCCCTTGCTCTTGTTGCTGCGGCGACCCGTTGTTATGCCTCTCCGATGCCAGCGATCTAGCCTGCAGTGGATCTTCTACACTCTCTTCAACCGTAAGAGTCTTCTTGTCGAAATCAACTGCGTCCGCCCATCCCTAACACATAAGTTAGCGGACCATGATATACCCCTCCCAAGACTGTCCAATCCTGCACACCTGGAAGAACTCAGCTCCAATCCCTCTCCCTCTATAGTGCCTCACAGGCTCCAAAACCGTCCTGAACTCCAACGTCCCGACCGAAGTTCCAGCCAGCAAAGGCGTGAACACAAAGTAACTCCTTGGCGAGACGACCACGATCTGGTACTTTCGAGGGTCCAAATCTCGAGATATTGTAAAGCCTCCCCAGCCCGATCCCAGGATTACGACTCTTTCTCGTCCTTTCCTCGCAGCATCCAGTTCAGAGATCGAAAGGTCGCGCTTCTGGATTGGGGAGAAGCTCTTCCTGGGAGCTATACTTGAGGATGGGACCCATTGTGCTGAGGAGAGCCTGCCGAGATTCCTGGGCCCATAGCGACTCAACATCGCGGTACGTTAGGTCAGTAATGTCGGTTCACTTTGTTCATCAGACCAAGAAGAGTTGCCAACTTCTTATGCCAATGCCCATTGATTACCTCACATGCCGGCGAAAAAGCTCTCTTCCTACCTAGGCACCTTACGTCCTTTCGGGATCGCACGGAAGCGTGTGTTCGGCGGAGGCTTTGGCTCTCCGAGACCATGCCGATTCATGATATTTATATGCCTTTACTGTAAGATGGGCGCTACTCGAGGCTAGTACCGTTCGTCGACAAGAAGATGCAAAAGGGATGTCTTGACGTCGTCTGGGTGTCATGGCATTGACGGAGAGAGCTCCTTGACCATTGCAGCTCCAGAATTTCGGGCGGTCGAATGGCGCTGAACCTTGTCGCAGACCTCACCACACTACGTCGACTAGGACGACCTCTCTCTCTGGGAACCACGTTCAACGAAAGCCTAGGACCGTATGCCTAGCCCGAGCATTTACACATCCATTTCGCCATCGCATAGCATCGTGCCCGGACGAGTCGTTACCGGCCGTGCGACATGAGCAACAGTGGATAAAGGGCCTCGAAAGCGGACAAGCAACTCTGCCTACGCAAGTCTGGCGGATGTACACATGTACATGGTGCCCACCAAATAGCATGCTCTCAAGAGCATAGTCAAGTACTGCGCCGCAGCCACCATTGCCTTGTCCGCCTTGACCGGTCAATGTCTCATGCAATAGGCTACCCTCCCTTTGCTGATTGGCAGCCTTGCGTTATGGACTCTATACACTCAAGGGAGTATGGAAGAATGAGGCCGCCCTGCCCATGCAACATGATTGAAAAGGCTCCAGCTGTCATCTGCTCCCTTCCGAACTTACTCTCTGCTACCACACTGCACTCAATAACTACTAGAGCATCGTTTCCACTTCATCACCATGCCAGTCCACGAGATCTCTGACAATCCAACCATGGAAAAGCTGGGCAAGAAACTTGTGGGCCAACTCGTCCAATGGGCTCAAGATATGGACAACGGCAACGAATCTCTCGACCTCTCGCGGCGCTCAGGAACACTTGCCACCAATGGCAATTTCCGGCTGGACAAACAGGGCGAAATCAATGTGCACGGTGTCGTGTGGATCAATCTCCAGGTCCAGCACCGCGATGCGACGCTGTACACTATCTATGTCCAGAAGAGACCGCATGACAAAGGCCTCATCACTGACCGATCCATCCACAACGAGAACATCAAATCGGCGCATCGTGGGTATCCCAATGTGACGCTCTACTACAAGAAGAAGAACCCGAAGGCAGTGGAACGGGCTCGAAGTGCGCCGTCGCAGATTGATAAGGAGGATGTTGATCTTGATATATGAGGAGAGCACAGGAAGATACATCGCCGTTTCGAGTTCGATTCGGGTCAGAAACACCGCAATGGCGTCTGATCGCTTCCCTAGTCAGCAGAGTTCAAGAAGAATCTATCAACTAGTTCAAAGGCTTGAATCTACCCAATAAGAGTTCGTCGCTCCAAGGGCTTGAGCTTGGTAGCACGTTCAACGCCTCAATGTAATCAGCCTCGCACTACACTGATGTCTATCAAGGCTTCACAACTTTCTGCGTTAATTTCCAAGAGTGACCTGGTGCATCTGCTAGCAATATGAACAGAACCATGCCAGAGTGAGAGAACCGGCGGACGTCATCTCTTTTCGATGCTATGACGAGACAGTCGCATACGTGTTACGTCCCCGCCTGAGCAAATCGGTATAATGTAAGTCTGTGCGAGCTACATGTATCTCCTTTTCAGACCGTGGGTGCAGGCGAGACGTATATATAGCCTGATTGTGTGCCTGACTGCTCAGAGTCTTGACGTTGTGGTCCAGATTCGTACCTGCGAGAGATCATCTCGACCAAACGCCGAAGGCGTGCACACTGTCGGAGGGGCAAAATCTGCTGTCATCAGGACACGCGATATATGTCTTATAGAGGCAGCTACATCTTCAGGCAAAAGCAAGTGCAAAATCCGAGCGAGAGTGTTGCGGTCGGCCGAAGGAAGATCGGCCGCGTGGTTGTCAAATGTTGGAGGGATGTCGTCTGTTCAAATAGGAGGGCAGTTACGACTTGCCATAAGATTTCGAGGCGCTAGCATCTATAGCAGTCTAGTGTATGCTTTATCGGGACTAGTTAAACGATATTCCACCGAATCACTTACCGAAGGGAAGAACATACAAGCCCACATCAATTGCCGTTCCATCTGTACATAGATGTTATGCGGGCATACTATAACACTGCCAGAAACAAAAGCTAGGTCTCTTCGTCTTCAGACACAATCACAGTTCAATCTCATTGCATATACACCCACTTTAAAGCCTCCTGTCTCTCACTCCCCCTGCTCTGCAGCACCGTCCAAGGCCGTGACTTTGCAAAATGGCACCCAAGGGTGTGCTAGACCTGCACATATGTATCCTAGGAGCAGGCGAGTCCTTCAAATCAAAGCTGGACTCCCAGATCATGGCTAACAAGTTCGAAAGGCATGGGCGGCTTAGCCACCGCGTTGGCCCTCGCAAAGAAAGGCTTCAAAAAGATCGAAGTCTACGAGACTGCATCAAATCTAGGCTTCGTAGGAGCTGGCATCCAACTAGCGCCAAATATGGCGCGGATACTGGACAGACTAGGTGTATGGGCAGACATTGAAAAGGAAGCCGTAGATCTCAAGGAGACCAGCATTCGACGTAAGCTGAACACTTCTCTTAGTTTCTTTGTGAACAGTACTAAGTCCGAACAGAGGGCGCCACCGACAACGAACTCGGTCATGTCGACCTCAAATATATCCGCTCCACTTACAACTACCCTCACATGGTCGGCCACCGCTCTTCACTCGCAGGCTCCATGTACGAAGGCTGCAAGCGCGAGAAGGACATAACATTCCATTTTGCCACCGGCGCAGGCGAGATCAAATCCTACGGCCCTAATCCCTCCTTCACGGCCATTCCTCGAAATGGAGAGCCTTACGATGTCCAATGCGACGTCATTCTTGCAGCCGATGGCGTCAAATCAGTCATTCGCGACCAACTCCTTCGACTGAAGAACATCGACGCGAAGATTATCGATACTGGTCAGGCGGCGTACCGTATCATGCTCACGCGGGAACAGATGAAAGACGACCCGGAACTCCTCGCACTCATCGATCGTGAGTCTGTCACGCGGTGGATCGGCGAGAAGAGACACATCATCGCATATCCGGTCTCCAACAAGCAGATCTACAACCTCAGCACCGTGCAGCCGGATGTCAACTTCGCAGCCGCTCCCTCAGCGACCTACACCACCAAAGGAAGCAAGCCGCAAATGATGGAGGTGTTTGGCGATTTCTGCCCCATGGTCCGCAGGATGCTCGACCTTGTTCCCGACGGCGAGGTCTGCGAGTGGAAACTGCGCGTGCATGAACCGTTGCCTACCTGGGTTCACGAACAGTTGGCACTCGTTGGTGACGCATGCCATCCTACACTTCCTCATCTGGCTCAAGGCGCCGCTCAAGCTATCGAAGACGGTGCGGTGCTGAGCGTCGTCCTCTCTAAACTACCGGATACCTCGCCAGAATCCATCTCCAAAGCGTTGAAAGTCTACGAGGAAGTCCGACGAGATCGAGCGTACAAACTCGTAGAACTAGCCGCAGCCAGTGGGCGTGCGATGCATCTGGGCGAGGGCGCGGCAAAGGAGGAGCGGGATCGTCAATTTGCTGCTTTGAAGGAGGGCAAGGGGCCTGTGCCGGATAAGTGGGCAGATGCAGATGTGCAGAAGATTATCTACGGACAAGATGTGATGAAGATTGCAGATGAAGACTTTGAAAGTATCTTCGCTAGGGTGTAGGAGACCGATTGGCACATGTATCAGCTACATCTCAACATCCACTCCCACTAACCCCATGCACGCCCCCATCCTCCACGAAACTACACTTCGCCGTCCCAAGACTCGTCGAATTCTCAGCTGTTGTCAGGTTCACGTTCTCCAGCTCGATGTTAAAGCAAGGATGAACACTCGAACAACTAAACGAACTCGTCGTCGTCTTCCCATTCAACCATCCCGTGAAGTTCACAAAAGCAACATTACTCACCTCCATCAAACTCGTCCCTGCAAACGTCCCATTCTTATCATCCCCGCTGTCCTCGCTGACCGCCGGCCCAGCTTCCGCCCCTTCTACAAGAAAGTTACTGAACACGATGTTCCTCACAACGCCCCAGCCTCCACCTCGAGGAACATCGCCGCTCTCGTAGCTGTCGTTTTGAATTGTTGGGACCCCGATCCAGGTTTTGATGTAGGCGGAGTTGTGCATGTCTTCGTTGTAGCGTTGGATGTGGACGTCATCGACGACGACGTTGGTGACGGAGGAGTCTTCGGAGTATTGACCCAAGGAGCCGATGGCGATGCCGTTGCCGCCGCGGCAGGTGACGTTTGAGATGTGGATGTTGGTGGAGCGGGGTTTGATTGCTACGCAGTCGTCGCCGCCTTGGTAGGTGAAGTTTGTGAGGTGGATGTTTTGGGCGTCCATTGTGTCTGATGGAGTAGTGCGTTAGTTGATTTTGGCTGAGGATGGGAAGGGTAACACTCACCGAAGCCATCTGTATTCTGCACCCAGTTCTCGCCGTAGGGTGCCTTCGTTGCCGTGGCATTACAGTAGATGTTGTTGAAGTACATGTCTGTTCCATCTGATTCCACACATTAGCGTTGCTCTCAATCCATCTATACCAACAACAAACTCACTCATGATATTCAAACTCCACAGCGGCGGCTGCCTCACACTAAAACCCTCCACAACCACATCCGACACATTCCAAAACACAAACGGCATCGGTCGTCCAGGCTGCGTATCGCCCGCCTCGGCTGTATACCAAACATCCCCATTCCCCTCGATCCCGCCAATCCCATGCCCATCGATCCTGATCACATCTCCACTAATCACAAAGCTCGCCGCATGATTCTGGAATGCAATGGGGTAGTGGTTGGCAGGGTTTCGCCAGTATTCGATGTCTGGAGAGAAGGTCCACGTCCCTTGCCAGTCGATTGTGACGTCGTAGAGGACAGGGTTGAGTTTGGAGGCGATGAAGTAGTTTTCGGTGGCGGGGAAGACTATGGTGCCGCCGTTGTTGCAGGTCGTGAAGGCGTGGAGGATGTTGGACACGTCGCTGGTGTTAGCGCCGTTGGCGTAGACGGTGCATTGCTTGCGAGGGCCCAGGAGGTCTTGGACTTCGACTCGGCCGTGGTGTTGCTGTGAATAGCCTTGGACAGCTGGCAAGCAAGAAAGGCATGCAGCAAATGCAATGGCTGATGAAGAGGTGTACATTTTGAGAGCGAATGGGACAGTGAGATCAAGAATCAGGCATGGCGTAGACAAGCATTTTGTAAGTCGAATGCAACGCCAATGCTCGACAGCGATTGGAGGTATAATTCGAGGAACACGCGGAGTCGCATTGGCTCGCCATGCTTGTTTGATCAACTTCTTCTTGCTGATGCTTGTGGGCGTGTAGGAGTTCGGTCGAGGTGATGCCGAGCAGCGAAGGTGAGGAGAATGCGGAGTGCAGACGAGGAAGCATTTCGGTAGAAGATCTGCAAAAGTACCTTCCAGTGTCAGTGATGTCGACAATGAGAAGCGCAGAAGTGCGTACCTAATCACAGACATGGAAACTTGCATGAGTGAGCCGCGATGATGGGTTGTGCTACCTCCTACTTGGAAGACTGGAAGACGGTGACTCTTTGGTAAGTTGATGAAGTACCATGGAAAGCACAAAAGCCTGCTCGAACGTCAACGCTTTTATTACTAGAAGCGCCTTCTAAATACTCTCGCTACGCGCTATTACTTTACTCAAATCTTTCCAACGCCCTAACGCTGGAGAATTCGCTATCAACAAATCATGCATGCTCTTTGCGTTACTTCATGAAACCGTGAAGTCTTGGAAGCTTCTGCCGTACCATCGTGACACAACACCTTCTTCAACAACGTCAACAGGGTCTGCCGCAATGCTCAACTCAAACTTTGTCCATTTCCGCACAATTTTACACACCAACTTATAGCATAAGGCCGAAGACAGCGAGAAGACCTCCAGCGATGATGCCAGTACCGTATTGCTCAGCGACGTGCATAGCCATGGCAGCGCTCGATGTCGTGGCAGATTGGGCTGCGCCAGAGCTAGTGGGGCTTCCGGTGGCGGAGCTCTCGGCGGCAGAGCTGCTTGAGGCGGTGGCAGAGGTCATGGCGGAAGAGGTGGTGGTTGCGAGGTTGCTGCTGGCGTTCTTAGAGCCGCAGACGACGGAACGGCAGCCAGTGATACCGTCCAGATCGTTAGGGTGGGCGTCAACGCAGTTCGTTACCCATTGTGCGCAGATGAAGGAGGGGATGGTCTGGTCGTAATCGCTGATGTTGGGAGTCGACATGTCGGTGCAGACACACTGGTAAGTCAGGGTGTCCTGAAAGCTGTTAGCATGATTGCAGACGCAAGAGGAGATTGTATGCTTACTGGATCGCAGTTGTTTGGCTGGGCACGACCACCGCAGATCTGTGGGCACGAGATGGTCTGCGCGCGGCACCACGAAGCACGAAGCGACGAGTCGATCTGCGAGACGTCGACGGAGAGGTTGCCGGAAGTGGAGTAGTTCTGGGCGCTGGCGACAGCGGCGAAGGCGGCCGTGGCCAGGAGGAGGGTGGAGCGGAACATGGTGAGGGTGGTTTGGGTGGGTGGATGGATGCTGGGTCGATTGATCTGGAACCGCGTAAGCTTTGACTCAACCATTGGGTGGTGATGGAGCATGGAGGACGAGGATTTACCTTTGGCGAGCAGTGTTGTCGCTGGATATCAATGGGCTTGACGGGCTTAGCAGTGGTGTATGCTGGTGGTCTGCAGCTCGAGTGTGTGAGGAGGAGATGGAGGGAGGCAGGACGAATGTTAAAGCAGGCACGGCGACTTTGAAATGTCAAAGCTCCCTAGCAACCAGCCTAGCGTCTAGCGCCTTCCCGATAAGAACGCCTCCATCCGTGCTCCCGCCATGTTGTTACAGGTGCATACGAGATCTGTGTGCGCAGCGCATTGTCTGTTGCTGGACAAGCACACCCGTATCATCTCATTACCGCAGCACACAGTACGACTTTGCCGCCGCCATGGGAATATTCATGTTTGTCGACCAGCTCGCCCTTGCATACGCATGTCCGCGACTTTCTGAATCTTGCGTGCCGCTAGGCCGTTTGCAGACAGTTCCAGCCAGCATTGGCACATTTAGCCAGAGCCTCATAGGCGTCGCAATCCTGGTGGATCTAATCCAGTTTGCAGCTCTTCCATGCTTCGGATTGGTTCGTCGTCCGAGGAGAGCACCTCTGGCAGACTTCTGCTTGCCACATTGAAAGAAGTCTTGTGTAATACTGTCCTCTATGCTGCTGCGAAGGTCGTCTGGACGAGACCGACCTGATTAGCGTTATATCTCGAATTTCCGCAGCGAAATGAGAGTAGCCCTGGAGACAGGCTCCCCGGTCCAATATAAGAGATAGAGCCGGGTCTTGGCCGACGCTTCCGATTCGACTCGAGCCGCAAACACCGACCACATCTCACAGCCGTTTGTCAATATCGCCCGTTGGAGCCGAGATGACACAGCCATCAACGTGAAGTGGACTGACGATGAACACGTGCAAAGAACCACGGATCTTGCCGACTTCACGTCTCGAATTGATTGCCAAGAGTTTGATCTTGCAAGGGTCTATTGTGACTCCACGCTAGCTTGCAGACACCGTCAACTACACAACATAGCATCGACATCAGAACAAAGCGCAAAGATGACGAGAAAGTGCATCTTGGCCACGTCGCAGCTGAACCAATGGGTTCTTGATTACGATGGCAATCGGTAAGCTCTTTAACCTGCGAATCGATCTTGTAACTCACATGCAAAAGCGATCGGATCATCGAAGCCATCAAAGCCGCCAAAGCTGCAGGAGCGACTCTCATACTCACGCCAGAACTTTGCATTCCCGGCTATGGACTACTTGATCATTGGCTAGAAAATGACGTCTACGCCAACTCCTGGGACATCGTCGCTGAGATCATCTCACACCCGGATTGCCAAGACATCATCATCGACCTAGGACTCCCCGTCCAACACAGAGGATGCAGCTATAACGCGCGAGCCATCGCCCTGAACGGCGAGGTGCTTGCAGTAAGACCGAAGCTTGACCTGTGCAATGATGGCAACTTTCGTGAGATGCGATACTTTTCCCCTTGGCCGAGACAAAGAGTTGAGGACTACACTCTTCCTAAAGTCATTCAGCAACTCCCTCGAGGTCAGCGTAAGACACGTATCGGTGAGGTCGCATTCGAGACGAACGATGCCTCTTTCGCATCCGAGACTTGCGAAGAGCTCTGGACGCCGAATTCACCACACACACTATACTCGCTTGCTGGCGTCGAGATCGTTCTCAACTCTAGTGGAAGCCACCACGAACTGCGCAAGCTGAATACCCGCATCAATCTGATCCAAGAGGCGACTGCAAAGACAGGAGGTGTCTACATGTACTCCAACCAGCGGGGATGCGATGGTGACAGGCTCTACTACGACGGATGTGCCCTCATCCTCAACTCAGGCAGTGTGCTCGCACAAGGGTCGCAGTTCTCGCTACGAGATGTCGAAGTGCAGACTGCGACTGTTGACTTGGACGAGATCTGGTCCTATCGAACTTCGAGGAGTCGAGGCATGCAAGCGAACGAGCCTCAAGTTCACACACTCGAGCGGATACAGGTGGACTTCGACCTTTGCCCTTCGTCCACAGTATTACCACCAAGAACACCTCTTACCGCCGCAAGAGAGACACGATACCATCTACCGGAGGAGGAGATCGCTCTTGGCCCAGCTTGTTGGATGTGGGACTATTTGCGCCGCTCAAAAGCTGCAGGCTTCCTAGTTCCACTGAGTGGTGGCATCGACAGTTGTGCCACAGCTACTATCGTGTACAGCATGTGCCGTTTGGTTATCGCTGAGATTCAACAAGGCAACCAGGCTGTCATTGAAGATGCGAAGCGACTGAACGGTGGCGCTGACCCGACTGGCCTTACTGCTGAACAATTCTGCAACAAGATCTTCACCACAGTCTTCATGGGCATGGAGCAGCAATCGTCAAAAGAGACACGTACTCGTGCCAAGGAACTCGCAGCAGCCATTGGCGCACACCACGTCGACACCAACATCGACCCGATGGTCCAATCGCTGCACTCGGTAGTCACAGGCATCCTCAACTTCGAACCCAAGTTCAAGGTCCACGGTGGATCGCAGGCGGAGAATTTGGCTTTGCAGAACTTTCAGTCTCGCTCTCGTATGGTTCTTGCGTACGCGCTTGGCCAGCTTATCCCTACATCCCGCGGCGGTGCGGGCGGCTTGCTGGTGCTGGGGTCGGCCAACGTCGATGAATGTCTTCGTGGCTACCTCACCAAGTATGATTGTTCGTCGGCGGACATCAACCCAATCGGTGGTATCTCAAAGACTGATCTGAAGCGCTTTATCAAGTGGGCAGAGGACAACTTTGGTGTGCCTATCCTCCACGAGTTCCTCGATGCTGTGCCAACCGCTGAGCTGGAGCCCATCACTGAGACCTATGTTCAGAGTGATGAGGCAGACATGGGCTTTACCTATGACGAACTGTCAATACTTGGCCGCCTCCGCAAGACGTTCAAGCTCGGTACGGTGGGTATGTTCGAGCGACTGGTGACTGAGTGGAACGACAGGGCGCCACGCGATGTGTACAAGAAGGTGAGAGACTTCATGTACTACTACGCGATCAACAGACACAAGATGACGACCATGACGCCTGGCCTGTATCTCGAGTCGTACACGCCGGATGACAATCGGTACGATCTGAGGCCTTTCCTGTACCCACGGTTCACGTTCGAACATCGCAAGATCGAGAACTTGCTGAAGGCGATGGAGGAAGGACAGGCGGGCGGCGCTAACGGGGTATGGATACCTTAACTTGCATGTTGATGCTTCTCACCACAACAACGCGGCTAGACCTCACGTAGTCGCTGTTATTGAAGCATAACAATACACAGAGTCCAACCCCTTACACAGATGAGACACTGACAGCCAGCAGATTACAGTCGAGTGGTCACCAATCGACGGTGTCTAATCGTGTTCTGTTATGACCTTGGCGCTTGCAGCATCCAATCACCCCGCGAGCGCATTCGACCAACTCTGGCAAATGCGTTACGCAGCGGGAGCATGGCCAGGGCGCGGCAACTTCTGCTTTGATAGTGAGGTAGCACCATGATCATGGGCTAGGAGATTGGTACTGCAAGGTACGGGTACAGGTACAGCTGCAAGGGCCCAGGTGACCATCAGTCGGCCTGTATCTCTCTGCACGATGAGCTCAGTAGATAGCCCGTATCGCTGGGCGAGGAGGATGATCTGAACCGCCGGTTGCAAACCGCACCACACGCGAGAAGTGGATGTCGGGGTTGATGTTTTTCTGCAGGCACACATACACGTATCGCCCCCTGGTTTCTGCGCTGCAGACGGGGGAGACGGGGCGGCGTCGGGGTTGTTCGGCTGGTGAAGAGTGTGCGCAGTGGTGAGTGTAGATATAGGGAGGTTTATAGGAGTGCATGAACTTTGGATCTGAGCAGGGAGCGGACCATGGTCGCCGGCGAGCCCTTCGAGGCGTGAGTGGTTGTGAGGATCGGGAGAGTTGTTCTAGGAAGTGCAGCCGGCATCCCGAAGCTTGGTAGCGGCGATGGCAGGTGCCATTTGGCTTTGAGGCGCGGTCTCGGCAGCGAGTGGTGGGTTGACGTCTGGCCGCGAGACAATCGTGCGCCTACATACAGACAGGACCCGACGGCAATTTTTGTATACACCTTCATCGCAAACAACGTTCGCAGCAGACAACGCAACCCAGCATCTGTCGTCGTCGCCGCCCAACCGCGCTTGCTGGCTCGCCTCGTCGGGCGCATCCCCCACAACTGAGCCTAAACTTGGTTGCATTCGCCGTCCGAGCGCCTCGTTCAGACTCCACCAACTCGACCGCACCCCCAGCCAGCGCCAGCGATCCCTCCACCACCGCCGCGACACCGACTCCCTCCGCCATGCCATGATCCGTCCGCGCCCGTCTCCAAATGGAAGAGACCCCTCCACCCTCTCGGCCCGCCGCCAGTGGGCCCGCCAACCCTCACGACTACTACACGGCCAGCACGCCCTCATCTGACCTGGACCCATATCGTGGTGCCACTGCAGGCCCAGCCGCAGGGATCGTGATGAACCCAGCAGTACCAGCGACCGCGCCCGCTCCTGGCCGCACAACAACACAGAGCCTGTCGCCGCCAGGTCCTCCGCTAAACAGCGTTCGCTCCAACCCGGTTCTGCTTCCCTCCCGTCCTCCAGGTCTCGTCAAGGATATGGCCAACCGATTCGACCGCGGCGGTAGCGCCGTGAGTAATGCACAACCTGCCCTCGCCATCAATACTCGAGAACGCTACGGTCGCCCTACCAGGACAGCTCAGAGGTCGCCTACGTCGGAGAATCGCAAGCTGCAGAAGAGACCGCCGGGGGCGCGATCGCCGCGAAAGAGCCCGTCGACGTCGTTTGAGCTCTCGAATTCCTCCTTTTCCTCGAATAACAGCACCAACACGATGAGGACGACCCGCAGCCAGCCACATGCTGCCTTCAGTCGGAAGCGATCCAAGTCGCCGAGCAAACAGTCCCAAGTCAATTCACGACCGCTATTCGGCGAGATAACTGCAGATGGAAGATGGAACGGGAACTTTGATGTAAATCTGGGGAACTATGGGCCGCTGCCAACATTCGAAAGAGCTCCACGGCGTGGAAGTGAAGGCAGCCTGGCGTTGGGGCATGGACGAAGCCAGTCACATCAGGACATATCTACACCTTTGTTGGCGCCTCCGACGAAGCACAAGCTCAGCCACAAGCGGAGCAGAAGCGAGATGGACGCCATGCAGCCCACTGCAATGCCCAGCATGCCGAACCTTGGTGCCCAAGCCATACCTGCCCTCTATCCCACCCCGCCGGCCTCACTCGATCGCCCGGCCAGACACAGACCTTCACCTTCCGCCTCTCGAATACCTGTCAGCGCCCGACGTCCATCCGCCGACTCTACTGCATCCTCGAATGGCCAGTCTCGCGCAGCGTCGGCCATGTCTAACCCTCCAGACCGAAGACGACTCGCCAAATCGCCGACCAGACCCAATACTGCCAACCCAGCGAATGGGAAAGAAAATGGCACACCTACATCTCGAAGTAGGTATCATCCACCGACGCTTCCTCCTGCTCTACCTGGCCAAACCCTCTCAGCAAAGATTGTGGCTCCACTGCCGAAGACTTCACCTCCGCTGCGCTCTTCACGGCCTAGGCAGCCTGTAAGTTCCGCAACGACCTCAGCAAGTCGTGCTCGTGCTGCAGAGCGGTTCCAAGGTGCCAATACAAGAGATGGACGAAGACCAAGTGAGCAGTGGCTTGGGAAGCCGTACGACCCTCAAAAAGAGCGGTCGAGAAGGAAGATACCAGAACTTGACCAGATCAACTTCGAAGAAAGGCGGGAGCGAATACAAAAGGCTATCACGCAGAGCCTGAAGTCGAGCGAATCTCAGGAAAGCATGCGAAGAAGCCAATCTCGAAGTCGAAGCGTATCCTCACGAGCCCCGTCACGCCTGGCATCCCACGATCACGAACAAGCTGCAGCTGTTGCAGATGTTGCCACGCGGCACAACGTAGATCAGCAGGGCCAGCAATCTTTGCAACGCGGCCCCAACGCAGAATACACCAACGGCTACCCGCAAGGCCTGAGCGTGGAAACAGCGGGCATCCCGGAAGCTTCTCCTGCAGATGCAGAGCCTTTGACGGGTCATACCGATCGGACCATGTTTGAAGATGAAAGCCCTGTGCTCGGCCGGCCCGCTGCGGTACCGACATCAAACCCACCAGAACCGGCAGCGGAAGAGCCTCCCATGTTGCTGACTCCCGCAACGTACCAGCCGCCAACCAAGACTTTGCCGCTGCCCTCCATCGAGGTCCCTGCTGACGCGCATGCCGAAGAGGTTCGAAGCCCCAGTATCTTGGACAATGTCATGCGCATGCGGGAAGACAGTCCGTCGTCGACAAGCCGGACTGGAACTGAGTTTGCCGACGACAGTGCGTCTGCAGAAGAGAGTCCCAGCGACCTGGGAGATAGGTGGGGCCTTGGCAACAGTAGCGTGGGTGGTGACCAAGGTTCAATACGTATCATGCTCGACGATGACCCAAGCATTGTGCACCACTCGGAACCCTGGTCGAAAGACGTGGAACACTCATTTGAGGAGGTGCAGCACCAAGTTCATGCCGAAGATGACGTCCTCCGCGCACAGGAGTACAATCAACAGGCATTCACTTCCAATGGCTACATGGACTCTCCCATTGACGAGCCTGAGAGCTTTCCAGAAGACACGTCGCAGGTCACGCCTCGCAAGTTCCTCTCGAGAGATGACACGCTCAAGGCGTCGACATTCCACGAGGACGAGTCGCCAGATGCGCAGAACACCATCTCGCGCGTGCTTGACTACTACCGTTCGACCGGCTCATTCACACCTGAGATGATCCAGGCTCTTGATCCGCATGTGCTTGATTTGCACCGACTGTCCGCTAATGGCGGATCAGATGCCAACATGATTCAAAGTCTGTTGGCGAGTGTGATGAATGCACGATCTTGCGATCAAGAGGATCCAGACAAACAATTGCTTGGGTCGAGTACGTACGAAATACCTTCAATCACGCCTGACACTCCACCATTGGACGCTGGGTTTGAACCAGGACATGTTATTGTATATGGCAGTGAGACTCGTGGAGGCGCCGAGGATGACGACTTTGAGGCGAAGATTCGCAAAGCTGATGAAGAGTGGGAGCGACAACAACGTGGTGAAGAGTCTTTCATTGATGATGAAGACATGAAGCCGCCGCCTCCTCCCAAGGACTTTGGATATACGCCTCGCTCGAGTACAGGTCCAAGTAGTGCCAGCTTTGCACCCAGCCTGACGGACGCTGGTCTGCGGATCTCGACTTCTGGACATCTTGATATGGCAGACATCCAAGCTGCAGGCGAGAGAGCGGCTGAACTCACTTCGCCAGACGTTCACGTGTCCACTGGCTCTGCGCCGCCTCTGCCATCCCATGCACCACCTCCACCACCGCCTGGCGAGAGCTTTATGAAAGCACAATTTGGCTTGCCAGATCTTGCTTCGGCAAAGGCTTACTCGGATCGAGAGTCGACGGAGATGTCGCCCCGATATAGAAAGACGAACTGGGGGGCGTCTGGTTCATCACGCCCCTCGATTGACAGCCAACGCGTGCCGCCTCAGATGCCAGCCTCGCAATCGATGACTTCTTTCACCGAGTCGACGAGGCAGACTTCGTTCGATACTGGTGCCGACAGTCAGACACGACTGGTGAAGACAACATCTCCTGGTCCTGAGCAGAAGCGACTCATTAAGCGAAGACTGATTGTCAAGGAGCTTCTTGATACTGAGTATTCATACCATCAGGATTTGAAGATCGTCGAGGACATCTACAAAGCGACGTGCACACCTGAACTGGTAGCGCCTGAAGACAAGAAGGTGTTGTTTGGCAACTGCGACGAAGTCGAGCGCTTCGCCATACAATTCTACGACGAGCTACGGAAAGCTGCGGCGCAAATCTACGTGCCAGCGAGGAATACACGATGGGGCGGCAACAAGAGAAGCAGCTTTTCCACCACACAAAGCGATGGCACATCACAGACGTACTTCAGTGAGCCGGTGGATGACGAAAAGGATCGTAGCACTACCATTGGCCGTACCTTCCTGGCCAACCTCCAACAGATCGAGAAGGTGTATGGGGCGTACCTGAAGAATCATGACGCAGCCAACAAGCGGCTTTCTGCAATCCAAAACACGACGACCGTCAAGTGCTGGCTGGACGAGTGTCACGCGAACGCGAGCGACATCACGTCTGCGTGGGATTTGGACTCTTTGCTGGTGAAACCGACACAGCGCGTGGGAAAGTATCCCCTGCTGCTAAAACAGCTTCTGGAGACCACACCGCCTGAGCACCCTGACTTTGAAGATCTGAAGACGGCAGCCGACGACTCCATCAGCATGCTCACTCGTATCAACGAGGCGAAGAAGCGGGCGGACTTGGTGGATCAGATCGTCAATCGCAAGTCACGCAAAGAATCTGATGTCCGCAACGGCTTGGCGAAAGCGTTCGGCCGCCGCACCGAGAAGCTGAAAGAGCGAGTCGGCATCGCAGAGGTCTTTTCAGATCCTGAGTTTGACGAGCTTGCCCACAAGTTCGGTGGACACTTCATTCGGCTTCAGATCTGCATGCGAGATGTTCAGGACTACGTCCACAAAGCTGACAACGCCATCAATTTGATCAACAACTACGCGAATGCGCTGGAGCTCTTCACCGACGTCCATCAGAGTCAGCTGCCGGAGATTGAGAGCAAGTGGCGCCGATATGGCCAGGTCATCAGAGATCTGACTGTCGTATCCTTCAACGAGCACAAAGCGGCAATTCAGAAGCGAGTGCTTGCGCCGATGATACAGTGCATCAAACTGCATGAGGGCCCGCAGAGTGCGATTAACAAGCGCAAGAAACGCATACTGGACTACGCCAAGTTCAAATCGGACGAGAAGCGAGGCATCAAGTCTGACAAGAAGACGGTCGAGGCTGCCGATGTGTACATGGCACTCAACGAACAGCTCAAGCTGGACCTGCCCAAGCTGTACAACATGACGGCTCAGCTCGTCCGCAATTGTCTGCACGTCTTTCTCGATATTCAGCTGACGTGGCATAGCACGTGGGAAAGGAAGTTGCAACCACTCTTGGAGGCGGCCGATATCCCGTCAAGCATACAGCAGATTGAGCCCGCGTTCAAGCCCGACTTCATTGAGGTCGAGAAGGTGCTGCACCAGCTGTCGATCTGCAACGGCACTTTGAAGATTGAGGCTGCCAACTTCCTCTCGCCACAGCCTACTCCCATGGACACACCTGAGCCTGCGTCGGCTGACAAGCGCCGCCCGTCCACGCTTGACAGTTCGAACCGAACACTGTCTGTTGGGAGTGAATCGTCAACCACACTGGCCTCAAGAAGACATAGCGGCATATACACTGGGGCTGAAATACAGACATCGCCAATGGACACCCGCTATCGCTCGAATTCTTCAATGTCGACACGCCACATGCCTGCGCAGACTCCAGGATCCGCACACTCAGCCACACTCAATCGCCCGTGGTCAAACTCCAACACGCCGAACTTGTCGTTCTCAGCGAGCCGTCCAGGCACCGCAAACCAGAATTACTTCCAACGAGACTCTTCAGACCACCAGCGCTACCAGCGACCAGCTTCTGACGCAACATATTTCACCGCACGCCCAGACCAAGCAGAAACCCAGCGATACTCTGGCATCTTCAGCTCAGCCATGCCACCCGAAATCAGCACGCCCCAGCAACCCGCCTCGCCTTCACGAACCACTGCCCCTGAAGACATGAACGTCATGTTCGTGTGCGCCAGTCTGTTCGAGTTCAGCATCGACAAGACGCGCAAAGAAGCCGGGTACCCGTACTTGCAATACGTGCAAGGCGAGGTGTTCGACGTGGTGGCGCAAAAAGGCGAGCTGTGGCTGGCTAAGAACCAAGACGACGCTGCGAATGAATTGGGTTGGATATGGGAGCAGCACTTCATCATCCTTTCTACCGACTAATGCTCACGTACAGGAGAGCCTGTAATTGACACCGTAATGACGCGAGATGGGACTTGCGTCAAAACATTACCGCTTTGACGAAACACGAACATCGAACATACTGGCTCGACCTTGACGACTTTAACGCCTCTTTCTTTTCTTTTCTTCGAGTGTACACAAGAATCCAAGCGGAGGCGTTTTGATACTACTTGCAGGGCTGCTGAGTTCTTGAGCGCTGGTGATCTCGAGAGCGATTGAGCGAGTTCTGGGAAACCCATTTATTGAATAGACTTTATTGATGGGGTTCAGGCATGGGAACAGGAGAATTGGGATGGGAAGCGTTGAGGTATATACCATGGGGCACGGGGCATTATTGGCTGGGCGCAACGACAATGACTGGCCTGGAGGTGAACAGAGGGAGTGGGCGGTTGGGAGTGTGTATACTATAGTCTTCGAAGAATGAAAGGAGATGTCTTCTTCGATGATGCTGAATATGATGCCTAGTCGTTCTATCCCCTTCCCTGTCGGTGAACCACGATCCCACCCTCGACGCACCACTCCTTCTCCACCCGGTTTTCCTCCATTGCATTTCACCTTCCTCTTCGAATACACCCTCAGCGCCTCTACCTCCCGCTCAGACGCTCCTGTTGCCAGCCCGCGTTGACCTCGCAAGCGGGATCCGGCTGCAACGCCAGGCGACTACACCACACACTCGGATTTTCGCTGCAGAGCGGTCTGAATTGGAGGTAGCAGCGCCTCAGCACCCACCAACGACTCCGCAAAAGGATCCAGTCGCTCCTTATACCACATTTGCGCACCATCCTCTCCCCAAAGCAACCCAACCTTGCTCAACGTCTCGACGCAAAAAGTCTGCATCTCCCGAGCGCGCGCTTCTTCCGCAGGATGTCCCATCTGTGCGCTCCGCTGCTCGAGACGAAGGAACGTGGAGTAGGCGATGGTGAGCGGAGCGCAAAGGCGGAGGGCGCGGGAGCGCGTTCCTGGAAGGTTGGGCGTGAGGGCGTAAAGAGTGCTGCTGAGGATGCGCTGGGCGGGGAGGATGTCGAGGGTGGAGGGGAGAGATGGAGGGACGGGGAGGAGCGGAGAGAGGCGGTGTAGGATTGCGATTAGGAGGATTTGAGACAGGTCGTGGAAGAGAGAGAGGGTGTACAGTCTCTGGGTTGTGAATGTTGTTGCTTGTAAGCCGTGCGGGAGGGTGGTGGCGTAGTAGCCTTGTGGCGCGATTGTTGTCGACGCCTCGACGATGGCGTTGATGAATGTGTTGGTTGGAGAGTTGTAGATTCCGCTGGTGGCCTTGCAGGTCTGTTGTAGGAGGGCTTGTTCGTCTTGTGGATTTGCGCAGATTTGTCGCAGGTCACGGATTAGACGTGGGATGCGGATGAGGTGCTCCACTACGTGGTCTGTTGCTTGGTCGATGTCGTCTGGGGTGTGGAGGACTTTTGAAGATTTGAGACTTAGGCGAATGGGGTCGTCAAGGATTGAGGCAGTGCCTAGACATATGCTGTCCATTGTCTGGAACTTACATGTTAGCAGGGAGACGAGATCATGGGCGTGTCGATGCAATGGGCTTGCATGCTTACTTCTTCGATGACCACGGACCTCATGGCAAGTTCTTCGAGCTCGCCCCAGTGTCCAGACGTCCATGTGATTTTCAGCAATTCGCACAGACCGACGGCGTGGACACAGTGCAAGCCTGTAGATAGGCCGTGGAAGTACTAACGGATGATTAGCCCAACATACCCAGGCGACCACAATGCCTGAGCCAAGACCTGCCTCAGCCTGCATAAGCAATGCCACGCTCAACACAATCGCATCCGTCCTCTGACCACACCGCCACCCACGACTTAGAGTGCCCCTTAATGCCCGCAAAGCCATCCCTCTTGACCGTCTCGAAACTTCTATCGCACAGGAGTCCCTTGATGTGAACCCCGCAACCACATCATTTGCGTATGTGACGGCAGCATCGAGGACGGCATCACCGCCGATGTGGCAGGCGATTACGCTCGTGAACAGGCCAGGACAGATGGAAGAGTCCTTGTTAGCGGAGGGGTGGAGGATCCAGTTGGCGGCATATTTGGCGAGGAGAAGGGTGGCGCCATTCGATGGTGCTGAAGAGGGCGAGGGTCGGTATAATGTAGCGTTATTGAAGGAGACACAGGAGGATGATGACGCTCGACTTTTGCTCAATCTGAAGGTCTGGAAGGCACCTTGGTCGTTTGGTAGAGTGTGTTGAGTGTGTAATTGAACACCGATGGAAGGAAAGGTATCTTTGTCATCGTCAATCAGTGTTCATCATCACCTGGTGGGCGCGGCAGGCTATGTGGAAGCAAAGACCACATGAAGAGACCCGCAGCATCACGTACGTACCTGGATGTGCAGACGGCTTTCGATACTCACAAGGCCGGCTAGACTTCCTGCAGGGCGTGCACTGCGGACGACCCTCATCACATTTGAGCTTGCGGGAGCGACAGGTGGTACATTTGCCGTGTTGGGTCATCTTCTGTGGTTGTCGGAAAAACGTTATGGTTTTGCTTAAGATGCTTATCGGCACCACAGTCGCTGGAAGTAGGATGCAAAGTACCAGGAAACTGCGAGCGTAGTCCTCATGGCAGCTACATGAAGTAGCTGAGGGGTGAGGTATTTCCGCCTCAGCCTGGTGGGATTCGGTCTGACTTGAAGAGACCGGCTCGTACAACGGTGCCTGAAGCCGGCTCAGGAATGGATGGAAGAGGTTGCATCCACACACCCGAGTGCGAAATCTCCAAATAGCAGCCGTTCTCTCGCCATATGAGACCCTGGACTGTGAAGCTAACACGTCATTAGATCTTTCTGTGCGCAGAGGCCGAAGATGCCAGATGGAGTCTTCTGTCAGACCAAATATGCAAGATACTGCAGAGTGCCAAAAGCTGTGCACCTAGAGAAGACGGTGGGTAGGACAAGCAAGCGAGGCGAGCTCTTGTTTCGGCGACAGATCTCTGTTTGGGGAATTTCTCGCAAACTTTGTATCTCAAGATGTGTTCACCGGTCTTCTGAAGGTACTTTCGCGGCTCGCTACATGGGACGTCGCTGTGTAAACTTGTTAGTCTGATAGCGGAAGCCGTGACACATGCCCAAGCAGTTTTCATTATTGAGTTGATGGCCGCGCATGATGTTGTCTGTGTAGCCTGCAGCTCATGCACGAACGTAGTGCCGAACCTCCCGAGTCGGCGTCGACACCTTGACGCAATATCAGCGAGAGTGCAGGTTCACTTGATGCCATGTCAGTGGACATTGTGGTGTATGTTGGGTACATGTGAGAGATTTGATGTGAAGTCGCTGGAAGAAGCTTGTCTCAAGACTCGATCACACCTTACCCTTTTGGTGGACATCCTTGGAATCTGAGACTAGGAAGCTCGCCGCGTCGTCGAGCTTCCGCCTACCCTACCTACCAACCATCGACGCATCAAACATCCGACCTTCAAACCATAACCACCTCCGCCTCTACTACAACACCACATCGACCGCTCGAAATCATCATCAAAACAACAACATCCTCTGATCTCAAAGCACTCGCGAGATGAACCACTTTCCTCAGGCCTGGGGCAGAGTATGTTCGCCGGCAGCCACGCATCACATGCTTCCATGCAACTAACCACTCGCTCAGCCCCGAGACGATGTCTACGGCCAATACAACCCCTCCTACCTCCCCCAATCCCACGGCGGTACTCAACAACCCATCACCCACACCCAGTCCCCCATCGTCACCGGAACCTCTGTCATCGCCATCAAGTTCAAATCCGGCGTGGTCATCGCCGCCGACAACCTCGCCTCATACGGCTCGCTCGCGCGTTTCACCGACGTCCACCGCCTCAAGCACTTCAACCGCAAAGCCGTCGTCGGCGTCGGCGGCGATGTCTCTGATATGCAGTATCTCGACCGCCTCCTCAAATCCCTCGACGTGGAGGAGAACTATGGCGCGGGCAGCCATACGGCGGATGAGGTCGACACGGACCCGGCGATGATGGGTGCGAACAATCTCCACACATACCTCAGCAAAGTCATGTACAAGAGACGGACGGACTTCAACCCGCTGTGGAATGCGCTGTTGGTGGCAGGTCTAGATGAGAAGAACAAGCCGTTCCTGGCGTCGGCGGATCTGTTGGGCACGACCTTCAGCGGACCGACGATGGCGACGGGATTTGGCGCGCATTTGGCGCAGCCCATCATGAGGCGGATCGTGCCTGACGAGGCGGCTAGTCAGCAGCTGGGCAGAGAGGAGGCCGTGCAGGCGGTGAGGGATTGCATGAAGGTGCTCTTCTACAGAGATGCGAGGAGTATGCCTGAGTACAGCATCGCGGTGATTGATGAGAAGGGCGTGGAGTTGAAGGAGAAGGAGGTGTTGGAAAACCAGAGCTGGGACTTCGCGGACAAGATTCGGGGGTATGGAACACAGACTGTCTGACCTGATGATTGATGTCGAGGCTGCGTAAGATGAGCGTGTCTGAATGCATCAGAACAAGAGCTAGTCAGCTGGTCGTGTGACGACGGGCTGGCGCTGTATACTATTATCACGCATGCGGATGATCAAGCACCGATAGAGGAAACGGTACTTGAGCATTTGAACGAACTGTGTCCAAGGACCACGTCTATGATGTCTTCGCATTCTGTCCAGAGAATGATTGAATGCATTAGGTGAGTCTGGAAGACAATTTGCCAACAGCATGGGATGCTCAACGCTTCAGCCAACAGCTGTCCGACAGTCACAACTTCCAAGCGCTCTCGGCACTCTCTACTCAATTTCGCAGTCCCTTCGCCCTAGTCCAATAGTCCTTCCTTGAACCAACAGCCCGTTCACGCTTTTGTCGCACGTTTACTCCGCCTGTTACCCTTCTTCTCAACTCCTTTTCCAAGCTCATACTCTTCCTCATCATCATCACGAAACGAACTCGTCCTAGCCCTGCGATTAGAAGTCGAGGCTGGTGTTCCCTTCCGTGGCTTGCCTTTGCGCTCTGATGCAAGTTGCTCTCCGTCCTCATCGACTTTCTCCACGCTGCGAGAGACCTTCGCAGCACGAGTTGGTGGTCGGCGGGGCGTGACGTGGATTGTGTCGGATTCCTCGTCTTGCCCTTTGTCTGCCTCTTCAGCATCCTTGTCGTCACCGTCTAGGCTCGATCTCTCTTCTTGCGATGAAGCGACTTGAGCCTCGAGGAGGTCCACCTCAGCTGTGCCCGTAGCTTTACTTGGCGTGTCGTCCACGTCCATCTCTTCTCCTCCTTCCGTAGCAGCAGCAGCCTGCACAGCAAATTTCGCCTCGCCCGGATCCCAAATCTCCATCTCGCCTCGATCCGCCTTGTCCTTCTCCTCGTCCGTCGCTGCCCTCCTCTCCCCAGTCAAAGGGTCCCAAATCCAGCCTTCCTTCACCCACATCCACCGCAAACAGGCCCGAAGCTCCTTGTCTTTCGGCAGGACGCGCTTCCACTCTGGTTCAAAGTCCGCAGCACCTGCGTTGAGACCATCGTAGTCCTCCGCCACACCTCGGAAGCGGTCTCGGCAGAATATCCGCCAACTGTCCCATGCGTA
The DNA here is from genome assembly GCA_002786045.1 of Zasmidium angulare. Classification (NCBI taxonomy): domain Eukaryota; kingdom Fungi; phylum Ascomycota; class Dothideomycetes; order Mycosphaerellales; family Mycosphaerellaceae; genus Zasmidium; species Zasmidium angulare. Next base: position 685,722 of record NHNX01000021.1, read on the forward strand.
CTCACCACAACCTGGTATATGCCCAATCTCCAATGCGCCAGTACAGTCTGAGGCGTCGTCTTCTACTACCTTTGGCACCTCTTTCGCCTTTCCATCGCCAAGCTTTGGGTAATTCAACGTTCTGTACCTCATCCCCTTCACTGGCGGACTCTCAACCCAAGCCTTAGCAATCTTAATTAAACGCCTACTCCTCTGATTCTGCAACCCCAATCGATGCACCATTTCCAACAAGTCTTCCTGATCAGCCTCTGCCAAAGCCTCAGGAGTCTTATACTTGTCTTCGAGTTTCCAGAAAATGGGGACTGCGCTTCGGCCAGCGGTTTTGTTGAGGAAGGTCACAGCTATTAGCAGCCAAAAGGGTTCGAGGTGGAGTTTTTCTTGGATCAGGCCGAAGGTTGGGGCGGAGGTTGGGGGTATGGGTACGCGGGAGAGGCCTGCTGGGAGGCGTTTGGAGGGGCTGGTGGAGCTTGTAGTGGTGTTGTAGAGGTCTACGCGGTCGGTGATGAAGTGGTTGCTTATGCGGCCGGTGGATTTGGACTTGGGGCGAGGAGGTTTCTTGGACTTGTTTGGTTGTGTTCGGGGTGTTGAGGGGAGAATGCTTGGTGGTGGTTCTTGAGGCGCGAGTAATGATGTCTCGGGCCTAGTCGAGTCGATGTCTTGTGGTCTGGTACGTAGGGTAACTGGAAATTCTTCCTCGAGGGGGGCTTGCGCATCTTTGCTGGGAAGTTGCACTTCGATGGCGTCTTGTAGGGCTGGAGATTGACTACGGTTCCTTGCACGTCCAGTGGGAGCTGGACGTCCAGAAGATTCCTCCTCGCCATCTGAAGTATCGATACCTTCCGCCCTGATTGAATCTGGCTGTTTAAAGGCGGACCGTGTTCTACGTGTCGCAGCGGTCACATATATTGACGAGCTATTCTCCTGAACAGCAGGAGTTCGTGCTTCGGGTGTTGCCATCGGCACCACATCATCGAGCGTCGAAGACTTGCGGCTTGACTTCGCACGTTTGGCGGAACCGAAGTGTTTGCTCGAATTGCCTGTCATCTTACGCTTCTTCTTTACACTCTCTTCCCGAATCGTTCTTGGGGTTTCAGGAACATAGCTTGGGATGATCACTCGTGGCTCGCTTGGCAAGCTTGGGGTATGACTGAGTTCGCTCAAAGAGCTGGAGTGCGAACTGGATGCGGTTCGTCTGCGTAATCTGGTGGACTTCTTGTTCGTATCCTGTTCATTGCCTCCGTCTGCATGGTTTGAGGTTTCATCGACTCCTTCTCTCGTCCGTACAGGCCCTATGGCTTCAGCACTCGCAACCTCGGTCGCCTCCTTCACATCGTCACGTTCGCCCATATCCGCGGTCTCGATAGCACTGCCAGTATCATTGGTTAAAACGTGGTCCATGTCCTGTCCGTTTGGAAAATCTGGCTTACACTCGTCCATTGAAGGAATGTTCTCTTTCGTGGAACTCAGCAAGTCGCTGGTGACATCGTCAATGGCATCGTAAACGTCGTCTGAAAGCTCCCCATGATCAACACGATCCTCGTGTATGCCAACACCAACGGCTTGAAGCCCCTGGCGAACAAGCGACGATCTAGTCACTGTCTTGACTGCCTCGCTTGGACCACTGCCAGATCGATCGCCACCAGGATTTGTGTGGGACAGTATGCGCTTGACTCGAACATTAGCCTGTCGAATCGTATTTGGGTGCCCGTGAGGTGTACCTGGAACTTGGTGATCTGGTGTCCAGGGCCGTTTTTGAAGGTCTGCATTTGGACCTGGAGTCACCTTCGCCGTTCCCACTACTGGCACTTCGACGCCTGCAGTCGGGATGTTTGCGTTCTGGCTGTCTGGAACGAGTATTGTGACTTCTGGCCTTGCAGCGGGCAAGTTGTGATCCTCAGAATCCGCTTTATTCATGGCAGCATTGGTCGCCTCCTGCAGCTCCCTCGACACCTGAGTTTGCACCTCAGCGTCATCGTCACCAGGTTCACTGCTTTCAGAAACAGCATCATCCGCGTCTAACGGAACAGCATCAGGGTTGGCCGGAGAGCGGTGCTTCTCAGGCTTTACACCAATTTGAGCCGCCCAACTTTCGTGAAATGAGCCCCGTATGACCGGCTTCGGGGAAGGTGCTACATCTTCATCGCTTTCTTCGTCACTATCACTGTCGGAGCTGTCACTTTGTCCACCCCGCTGCGTTCGTGCCCAGACTTCGAATCGTCGTTCAGTATCGGCTAAGCTTCCTTGAGCGAAGTAGTCAGGAGCGTCAAAGTTCCTATTTCCTGGCAACCTCCGTGGGATGACGTTAGAGGCGGTGTCCTTCGAGCCTATACGATGAAGCATTCCATTCGAAGCGTGCGAGCTGCGCCTTGGAGATGATGCAAGTGGTAACAGCGCTGCAGAAACAGCACGATGTTTTGGCGACGGGTCTTTCACGGCGTGCTTGTTTTGACCACTCTTAGTGCAGCTCTTGTCTTCTTCTCTCAAGCTCGATGTTTGAGTTGTGGTGCTTGTGATAATGTTCGATGCAAGGTGCCTAGACCCTTCCGGCTGGTCCCAGACCTTTCGTGGCGGGCGCACGAGGGCTGTGAAACCGGCTAACCTGGATTCGTGCTTTGGTATGCTCATGGTGACGTTGGCTGAAGAAGCTGAAGTCAGAGAGTCATCGGCGGTTGTCGTTGCATGGGTGATCTGCTCGCTCGTAACGGACTCATGTTTCAAATCTATGCGGGCGGTCGATCCTGAGCCTACAGGCGCCGCCTCGACTGGACTGCTCCCACTGTTGTGAAGCATAATATCTCGTTGACGTTGAGCAAGTAATCGTTGCTCTTGTCTCCATTTAAGTCGCAGCTTTCTCTCAAGCAGGCCAGGGGGCGCATGTGCTGCGGTAATTGCGTCGCCATCGCCTCTTAAAACAGCAGCCATGACATCCTTAGCCTGCTGTGAGGCCAGGAACGCCTTTGCTACCGATTCGTCAAGTTGACAGGCTACACCAGCGAAGAACAGGACAGTGACCTCATCCTGACTGATTGGAGTCAAGCTCTGCTCTGGTACCTTTCCCACATTGATATTTTGCAGAGCATTGATATTTTGCAAGGCGAGCTGTTGTTGTGAGCGTCTCCACTTCTTGCGATGTCTGTTGCTGAGACCGGGGGGTGCGAGGTCCGATTTGATAGCATTGACGTCCCCACGAGCGATGGCAGCGAGCACGGCCTGACCTGCCTGAGAAGCGGTATACTTTGCTCGAGCGGCCGGGTCTAAATGTGATGTTTGGCCAGAGAACAAGTGATCGAATTTGGACTTCTTGCCAGCGTTATCGTAGTCATCGATCAAAGAGTCGTCATGTTCTGCTCGCTTTCTTTTCTTGTCCTCCATGGCTCCTGGAAGTGCATCTACTTGTGACGATGGAGCATCTTGGAGCGCCGAAGAAGTGTACAGCGGGCGTTCCGTACACTGTCTCTCCACAGCATCGATCAGGAGAGAGTGTGTGGGAATTAAGTAATGGAATATCCAAATGTCCGTGTTGTGGCGTGAGAGATGGTCAAGTCGAGATTGCTGTCAATGTGTAGATCTCCTGAACTTACGGCAGGATGCGCTAGCGTGATTTAAGCTTAAAGCTTGACAGGGAAGGAGCTAATGAACGGATCAAAGCCTAGTCAAATATTGATGAGCGCTCTTTGATCTTGTCCTTAGCCCAAGTCATTGGCTTGACCTCACTTCCTTGTCGGCAAAATCATCGCGCACGACAACGACATGGCTTCGCTTGTGGCCTACGGGAGCAGTGACGAGGAAGACGACATCCAGCCAGAGAAGCCTGCAAAGGTAGGTCGCTGCTACAATACATGGACTGAGAAGCATGGATACCTACTAACGTGAGAGACTGCCAGATAGCGAGACTCGAGTCCGCCACTATTCCGGCGAAGCCCACCCAGCAATTCGAGAGTATGACTGCTCATACTCTCCGTGCGAAGACGCTTTACTGATCAACCGTAGACCCAGAACAAAAGTCGGAAAGCCAGCCGGTTCCAGATGTGACCTCTGCACCAGCACCAGCACCAGCACCAGCAAATCCGCCACAAGTCTCTGTGAGCGTCGGACCAGCTGCAGGCCCATCAATCGACGCAGCAGATCCCAATCCGGACGACACAGATGCTGTCCCATTCTCACCATACACCTACGAACGCCAGCGACTCCGTGAACTCACAATGCCCACGGTCCCCAACTTCGACATCCCCGACTCCCCTCCACCACCTTCTATAAACAGTGAAGAAGCGGCTGCGTTGGCTGCCACCACTAAGAAGTTCGAGCGATTTTTGGGGCTGAAGAAGCAGGGTGTACACTTCAATGAGAGACTACAGGGCTCTACGTCGTTGAGGAATCCGAGCTTGCTGCCGAAGCTGATGGACTTTGCGGGGATCAGTCAGGAGGACAGCTATGCGAGCAGCTTGCCGGAGGAGGTTGACGTAGCGGTGAAGTGGCCGGACGAGTGTTATGTGGAGAATTTGATGCGGCGGAATGACAGGAAGGAGAAGAAGAGGATGACGGAGAGGGAGAAGGTGGACTTTGTGCCGGCATCGAAATCTGCGGGTTCGAGTGCAGCGGGAACGCCAAGTGCTGGTGCTGGTGGGAGAAGTGAGCAGCGAAAGAGTAGGTTCGACAGGAAGTGATTCCACGAATGACTTTGTCGAAAGACTATGGCTGTACTTCCCCATCTCAATGCTGCGTCCCTTCCAGCTCGGCAGTAGCCGCCTGGCGTGCGCAACGCGTGCCTTCCATCTTTGCGCGCTGCGGCCTGAAGCCAAATCTTGCCACACATCTCTCGCTTCCATCGTGCAGAGCCACTGTCACCACAACAACACCGATTTCGATTCACTTTAATTCACGAGCAACATGTCGGCCGTGGGACCCACGTATTACGTCCCCTGGCGCAGACAGAGAGACAAGCAAATTCAAGCGAAGAGGCCACTCTCGCCATGGAACCCTCTTCCAGGTGGCCGATGCGTCTGGCAGAAACTGCCACAAGAGATTAAGGACATCATCTTTGAATTGGCCTACGTTCCAGCCAAGCACTGCGTCCCAATGCACAAATCGAGCTGGCAGCCAAGGCTTTGCAGGTGCCGCACTCATCACTCGCTGCCTTATTGCGCATTCCAGGGTATCGGGTGCAACGAAGACACCAGCACTTATCTTGATCTTGATGTGGTGAGCGCGAACGTAGTGTGGCGTCACGTGCTTCTGACTGACCTGGAACAGCCGTCCTGGGACCCAGAAGTGCCCATGTTGGATCTGATGGTCGATCGCGAGTGGTACCGGGCCGCATCGAAAGTGTTCTACAGCCATACGAACTTCTTTCTCAAGCACAACACGGAATACGACGACGAAGATGTCTTTGAGATGCCACACACTCACGGCCAACAGATGAGGGAATTCATCATTCGCGACAACGGTAGCGCCGAATCATATGCCAAACTGATTACCACTATAACTTTCGAGCTGGAGTTCGACGAAGCGTGCAGCAGCATGATGGAAGTCGTGAGAATGTGTCCCTCACTCCGGCATGTGCACCTTCAACTAGGCCTCGACTACTTCGATGATTGGGGTTTTCACGAGAAGGGTATCGATATCGATGTACAAACAACGCTACTATCAGAAGCCGAATGGGAGCAATTTGATCCAGAGCTGTTCCAGCTTCGAGGATTGTCGACGCTGACGCTCGCCTTTCCAGGAGCAGGACGCAACGGCACCGAAATTTTCTGGGAGAATGTCAGAATTCTCGAGTATCTCCTCAGATCTACTGCGTCCCAGCCACGACCAGAAGAGTGGCTTGCCGCTACTGCTGACCAGGAAAATCACGAGAGCAGTCTCCTGAGCCCAAGTGCCAGCACAGTCAATGATGTTAGCCCTTGGCACAAACTCCCTCGAGAGTTGAAAGAGGATGTTCTCGGAATGGCGTACATGTCACGTCGTCAGGTCGTCCCACTTCCCAAGGCACCTTGGGAGGCAGAAGAAGACAAGCGCCGTCGAAGAAAAGACTATGAGGTATGACACTCTCGCTCCACTCAGAATGCCGCTGACCTTTTCTAGGCTCGTTGGTTCCCTGGAAAGCTCATAGAGCGATTTCTCGTCTGTCGTGAATGGTACGAGATCGCGTCTTCCGTTTACTACGAACATACCGATTTCTATTTCAGCAGCGCCAACAAAATGCTTGAGTTCGCCGCAAAAGACGGCAAAGCCTACCAATACGCTCACCGAATCGGAAATGCTACGGTATACTTGGACATGGGGAGCTCTGACCTAAATTTGGCCGATGTACTCGCATTCTACCCGTCGCTAAAATCTTTGAGACTGGAGATCTTCGAAACGTTCTTCGAGGAATATTGGGGCGCGAAGAGGTACCCTCCACTGCCTTGCATCACGACCACAATGTGGCGCGAGGAAGATTTCGAACGCTTCCAGCCCATCGAGCCTCTGCTGCGTCGTGAACGCCTCCCATCAGTTCAAATAACGGCAGTCACAAGCGGACGTCACAATCTTTGCTTCGTACGAAATCTCGGTCTTCTGGAGCGGCGATTTGAGCGTGCAGCCTCGCGATCTCGAGGGAACGCTGCGCCGGCAGAGCCTCCTCTGAGACCGTCATGCATTCAGTCGGAGCGCCCCATCCGAAATTGCGACATACCTGAGGAAAAGGACCATTTCGACGACCTCGATGCCTTCGCCGTACATCGCTGGGCGCTGCGGCGATGCGGACTGCATAATCCGTTCGACTGAAATGCTTCCGCAGACACAGCTGCTGGGATAGCTGAATGGCTGCCCATTGACGGCAACGGAACATGTTGGCTCGCTTCGACTGAGTCGCATTGACATTGCTGTTACACCGTGGCAGCACAATGGCTTCTGTAGATTATCGTGTGAACATCTGGCTTTGCCCAATGAACTCAAGTACTTTTCGATTGTGTATACTCTCTACTCGTTCGATCGACGCAGGAAGGGCATGCCATTGGCACTGCAAGCTTTCCTTCAGCCCTCCATAATCATCGCCTCCTCCTCCCGCTCCACCTCATCTCCATCGCCCTGATCCTCGCCCTCTATCTGCATCGCCGGAGCCCGTACTCCGCCGTCGAAGCCTCCCTGCGCATCAATTTGCAACCACAGCGGCTGCGGTGGTGGTGATGCTCGTCGATCAGCGAATGGCCCCCACCTCTGCCTACCACCACCTCCACTTGAGCCCGTCCGCATCAGCTGAAGCTCCGCCTCGAATTCGTATGGCTTCTCCTCAATGCACCGACCCATAAACTTCGCAGCCGCAACACTATCCTCGAACGTGAGCATGGCAGCATTCGTGTCCATCGGTGGCACAGTCATCATGCCCGCCGTCTTGACGATGCTAGTGGCGACGTTTCCTTGGACCGGAGCGAGAATCTTGGCAATCTCCGTCGTGATGGGGATTTTGGTGATGAGGACTGTGCGATAGAAGTCGCGGTCGTCTGGGTTGAATGGTGAGGACCAGAGGTCGGAGACGGTGTATGGGAATTGGCGTTGGTTGTAGTTGTTCGAGTAGGGGTAGGGAGACCAGCGAGAGTTGAAGACGCCATTGGAGCGTGGTTGGCGAGAATAGGGTTTCCGGTGAGGTGGATAGGTGTTGTTCGAGGACCCTGACGGGGCTGTTGGTGGCGGTTGAGGAGATTCGAGCTGGACTTCCTCCTGCCCGTGAGCTGGATCGTCTTCGACTTCACGGTCGACTTGCGGTGTGGTTTGAGCTGGCGATGGTCCTCCTGTGGGCACCCAGGTTACAGTACCGTCCTTGTGTTGGATTGTGAAGCCTTCTTGCTCTGCTTCACCGCCTTCTGGGTTGCCGCTGCCAGCATGACGGGATCTGTGGACGTTCAGGATGCCGCGACTGATCGAGTGTCTGACTGGTTGATTCCGAAGATGCTTGAAGTCCGGCTGCGGTGGTGGAGCCTCTACTGGCGGTGGGATGTATGAATCTCCGTGATCGATGAGGCTTCCTGTGACTTGTGCTGGGGCTTTACTCTGCTCGATTTCCTCTTTCACAGCCGCTCGAACCCTCGACTCATGCTCCGGAGCTGTAGTTGGACTGCTTTTGGCGGTAGTGACAACTGACGGAGTGAGCTGTGGACTCTCGTAGTAGCCAGAGTCATCGGCCGCGTCGAAACCGAGCAGATCTGTGAGTTCTTGTGGAGGTTCGGTGGAGCTGGTGTCGTCGATGAAGTGGGGAAGTCGGCGCGGTCTTGCTGTCTGGTATGGAACGCGAACACTGCTCATGCGACCAAGGAGGTATGTGTTGGCCTGGTTGGCTTGGACGAGCTGCTCTTTGACTAGACGTAGCTCGGTCTCCAGTTCTGCATTGCGGTAGAGCAGGCGGTGGAGGTCTTGGTCCATGTTGGTGT